>CM027118.1:14929687-15383625 GCA_015476505.1 Urochloa ruziziensis
TGATGTTGCCTATAATACACGCTTTGAACTACTGTCTACAGAAACCTTTATTCGTCTTCCATTTCTTCATCAGAATCCTGCACTACTTGTTTTGTCTTAGCCCTCTTCCTCCGAGCTAATATTTCTCCCTCTTCATTGGATTCAGACTCCTGCATGGGACTACCACATGGAATGCTAGACCTAATGTTATCATCAGCATTTGCTTCAACTGGAGTTTTCAGACCTCCGGTGTCCTCGTCATGCTCACTTTCAGACGATGCATTTTCATCAGCATATGATTCGACTGGAGTATTTGGACCTCCTGCCTCCCCATCAGGCTCATCATCAGATGATACAGCATTGGCAGGAGTACCATCCTCTTCCTGTTGTTGCTCTTCAGATTTATCTTCTATCCGGAAATCTCTTGCTACGCTACGCTTGGCATGTCTCAAAAGGTTCACCTTAGTAAGCTTGCTTAGCTGTATTAGATACTTCTCATAATCTTCAATCTGATAAATAAGATCAGGGATGCATTTGCTTTCTCTTCTAATTTTAGCGAGGTTCCTGTTTCTGGGTGCTTCCAGATTCTGCAACACGAGGAAAGGAAAACAGAAAACACATTTCTCACTTTCTCAGTTATAGAAGCCCTACTCACTAATGATGTGTTTAGAAAATGAAAAATACCTGTTGAACTGAAGACACGAAGTCATAAAGTGGAGAAGTGAGCATCCTGCAAGTTACTTCTGCCAGTTTCTGAAACTTCAGGCTTGGAATGCATTGTGTGCAGCCTTTAGGTGCAATCTGGGACTTTGACATGCGAGTTAAGAGCTTGTAGAACTTCGCAGTCAATTTCAGAAAGTGTTCTGCTTGAGTATCTGAGAATGCAAAGCTCAAATTAGGCCACATGTAGAAATGGACCAAATGGACGTCTTACGGTACCTCACAACCTACCCTTAAGGCTCATATGTGCAAAGGATGAGAGGACATGAACTACTAGTGTTGATCTTGAGTAGAGTGCTTCCTCCAAAGCCAACCTTTGCGCTCTTTCATCTGCTGGCTGATCTTCATCGATGTTAGCAGAATCATAACCTAATGTAAGCATTGATTTAAGCTTACCAAGACCCCAGTCCAATTCAGTAAGAGATAACTCCACTATTTGAAGACAGACAGCTGCAAGTGAGCTCTTTGTTTTACAGTTAATGATATGAAATGCATCAGAAGAATCTCTAGAATTGTTTTCTCCTGAGGTCATTAATTTCTTCAACTCAGCAGCTATCTCACAAACGAGAATCATGTCATCCTGAGCTGGTGTAAGATGGATAGCAAGTTTTAACACCTCCCGCGCCATACTAGGACTTTGCAAGGTTTTGTTTCTACATAGATCTGTAGCCCAATTTCCAACAAGACGCCTTTGTTCAAGATGCAATTTTCTTGATACACCCAAAATCAATTCAGTTACAGCCTACAGAAATGAACAAGAACTTTTAGTACATCTACAAAAGAAGCTATTCATTCATATTAATTTATAGTCCGTTTCATGATATAGGACTTCAAAATAGTTGATTCTCAACAGAAACACAATATATTCCACTGTACAGCAAACAAAAGGCAAGTAAAGCGATCAAGTACTTTCCGCCAAAAAATAGTGTACAAAGTTGTATGACTGTATGAGCAAATAAATTATTTTTTAGGTAACTGGTGAGTGTAAATGTAAGCAGGTATGTTTGAAATTAGGTGCGGACATCAATAATAAATAGAAAATACAGAAGCATCAAGTGTGTTCTCATGTTATGTCCACTATCTTCACTATGCTGACTAAGAGAAGCTGATTATCCTGATTCTACTCATAACGCAGTAAAATCTCAAACTATCCACCGCTGCTTTCCAGGCCAGATCACAAGTAAAATTTACCTCAGATTCACGTAAAAGTGATTGTGAAAGAACTCGAGCATATAACATCTTCAATATGTTCAGGAGCACATGAACATTTTTTGTGCTTCTATCTTCAACCATGGTGGTATCATTCTTGTCAAGCTCACTAGCATCCATCATATCCTCTATATTTGGCGGAGCAGAAGATAGTATAACCTCAATGATATCACTAGAGTGATCCCCTGATACACTTGGCTCAAGGAGTTCTTTTAGGCACGCCAGAGCCAAATATAACTGATCCTTTTTGCACTCCATGTTTTTCTTTGCTTGGGTCATGTTCCTCCTGGTGGAACCATTTTCTTGATTTGAATCTAACAGAAGACACCATATGAGCTGCATTATTGGCTGGATTAACTCTTTTAAATCTTCATACGGCTTTATTCTGAAGTTGCCACTATCCTTTGTTGCAAGTGATTTGAACAATTCAAGAAAGGATTTCAGTACAAAAGATACCAGATACGAGCTCTGGTTCGATTTAGTTTGGCTAGGACGCTGACTGCAGTTATTGTAGCTATCAGCATTGCACTGCTTGACACTCATTACTGAAAGTTCATACAAAGTTGAATCCAAAAATTTACCCCTCTTTTCATGAAGTTTCTGCAAGGAAGCATTTGAATTCTCCTTGGGTTCGTTGGTGTGCTTATCTGTAGCATCACTTGCATTCCCTTTTCTCCGTGCAATCTTTTCCCTACAATTGCTCCTTTTTCTCTCAAAGCCACTGTGAGCATCTACAAGCTCCAGTATTTCATTTTCTATCATTTCCTTTGATTCATCAGAGGCTTTCTCCAGTTTTGAAGCAGAAAAATCAACAAAAACCTCAATGATTCCAAGCATAGCCAAGTTATGACAGTGAGCCATCTCAGAAGAAAGAGATCCAGCTTCTTGGCTTTGTCCCTGCTGATCTGTCAACATGTAAAAATTGTAAGCACAAAACCATGTCGTCTTGAATAGCATTAGTAAGGTTGAACTGATTTGCTGTATCCATTATGTATCACAAACCTTCTGTGAGGGATATCCTCAAATACTTTTGGATGCTTGATAAAGCCCTCACAGATAAATCAGTTGATGATGTTCGTCCAGCCTGAAAATAGCTCGGGTTATACAAACATAGAATAAAGACTACAGTGAGTCAGTGACAGGCATAATGTCAACACCTTTTTATCAACAGAGATTAGGGTGACCAAGATCAAACCTCGTTATCTTGTGAAGCAGCAAAACCAAAGCACTTATATGCATCGTGTGGGCATTCACAATTACTACTTTGCTGAATTCGCAGAATTCTTGAGATACATGACAGGAGGCAATCTAACGGCTCCACAATGCATAGTTTGGCATTCTCCACTTTAAAGCATGAACGAATTTTAAGAGGGCATTCTGCATCCTAAAGCAAGTCAACAACAAGAACTCATGAGACCAATTCATTTTGCAAGGATGTGAATTTAAGGGGATCTACAACATACTTTGAGAAATAAGGGTCTACATCAATCAACAAACAGAAATGGACAAAAGAGCCTGTCAGGGAGTGTTACCTCTGTGTAATAGTTTAGGAAGTGAGGCCAGAGGAAATCAAGGACATTGCCAGCAGTAGATGGATCAGATGTAACAATACGTATAAGACCCTCATATAAGACCTCTTTGACACTGGTCTGCACGAGCAAATTAGCCATGCTTGGAACTGTATGTCTTACTAGAGATGAAGGATAAGGGCATGATACAACATAATGAAAGAAGTAATACCTGTTGTGAGAGACATCTGCGAAGCAACCCACTTAGTTCCTGAAAGAGACCCCTACCAAACTCTAACTGTGTTTCAGGGTGTTGGCTTGAGCTCGGCTGGCTTGATGAGTCTTCAAAAGGATTGGCTTCGTTTTTCCTGCTTTCTGCAATGATCAGCTCAACTATAGCATTTGTAGCAGCAATTCGGACCATGTCCTCCCTCTTGAACATGGCCTTTCTTACTACCAGTATTATATAATCCTGTAAAAGTAAAATCTAGAACAATCAAACGAAGTCTTTTACAACCACCTAAACGCAAAATAGTGCTAAGGTTGAATACCTTCAGATCACTGCTGAACTTTGTGAGTGGCAAGATGCAACTGATCAGACCAGTTGATACCTTGTCATTCATAAAAGAAAAATTATCCAGTAACTCCTTCAAGTGTGCAATGTATTCCAGCATTGGAAATGGATGACCCCGAGTTAAGCATCCAAGCAACCTGTAAGGAAAGAAGGTCGGACATTTCCTCAGGAAAAACGTAATATATATATTGAATCGTAGACAATAACTTTTGCTTCGTAAATTTTAACTAGGGTTGCTATCTTCTTGGACCTGAGAACTGGCGCACTTTGCTGAGGCTTTGCCGAGAGAATCCGGAACTTGCACTGTTCAATTATCTGACATCAAGTAGAGAACATTGAAACAAGCCGTGTCATATTCATATCAAATGAACCAATTTGTAAATATGATCCAACTCATTGAAACAAGGTCAGTGTTTTGCTACATACTTCATTCCGTGCCATCTCATGGATCTCAAACAACGAGTTTAGCATATTAATGCCTATTTCTGCAGTGCTCATAACCCCTTCGCCCAAGCCAGTTTCCTCTGCCCGTTCACCATCCGAGACTTCTAACAGGAGAAACCCCAGTTGAACGATGCTTGGCACAACGTGCTCCCTCCCAACAATGCTCTCATCGACCTGCATATAAGAACCAGTTTACACCCGGAAAGAGCTGTGAACCCAAGCAGCCTATATGGTCAGTTCACAATTGACATAACAGGTACAAGATTTGAATCCCTCACAGCTTTCAGCAATCCCTTCTCGACGCAATGTGTGGCCCGTGTGTATTCCTCTTTCATACAATCCGGCAGCCACTTGCACCGCCTGAGAGACACCCACCTCCCATTCAGCACAAAGTTATAGAGCAAACAAGAGAAATAGGTACAATTATGAGCAATCCTTCACCTGGACATTCGGTAATCCCGGCGGGACACCGTGGCCGCATCCCGGAGCACACCCACGGCACCCTCATTGAGCCTCCGCACCCGCGCCACGGCCAGCAGCACGGCCACCGCGAATCCGCTGAGAGCGCCCGCGGCGTCGGCCTTGACGGCGGCCAGGACCTCCCTCGCCAGCGCGGGGTCCTGCTTGACCACGAAGGCGACATTCATCAGCACGGTGCCCTCGACCTGCCGCGCGATGGACGGCGGCGCGCGGACGCGGGCTCCGCGGCGGCCGCCGAAGAAGCGGAGCAGGCCCGCGAGGACGGCGCGCGGGTGGAGCGGCTTGGACGCGAGGAGGAGGAGCTGGTACGCGAGGGCAGGGAGGTCCTGGGCATCGGCGCTAGGGAGGAGGGAGAGGATCTTCCCGAGGAAGGCCGGGACGCGGTTGCGGTAGGCCGGCGGGAGGTCGCGGAGGAGGGAGGCTACGGCGAGGAGCGTGGCGGAGGGCCAGGCGGGCGCGGAGAGGAGGGTGGCGAGCGCGGCGGACGCGGCGGAGGGGGAGGGCGAGAGGGAGAGGATCACAGGGAGGAGGGCGAGGTGGCCCGCGGGGGAGGCCGCGGAGAGCGAGGCGAGGATGTCGGAGAGGGCGTCGGGCGGGAGCTCCGGGAGGTGGGCCGCCGCGCCGGACGGGTCCCGGTCGGCCTGCCTAAGGACGGCCTCCGCGGTGGGCGGAGGCGTGGGCTGCTGCGAGGAAGGCTGGCTGGCCGGCGCCGTCGTCGCCGACATCGCCGGTGGACGGCGGCGGGCGGTTCGGATGTTCGAGCGGGAACCCGGTGGGGGTTTCCCTCGCTTGCTTTTCCCGTTCCCGGGAGAGGCGTACTTGAGAAGCTAGCCGCTCCGCCTCGGCCGTTCCGTTGCCCAGGAAATGGGCTGGCCCATGTGACTATGGGCCTGCGCGTAGATTATATGGGCCTTCTACAGGAGCTTTGGTGCTTTTCGAGTCGTGACGTCTTCGTATCAGTGAACTGATGACTGACTTTGGACGAAAACGCTCGCGCCCTAGAGAATTTATGTTGGTGTTAGCAATCCTGCATGGTCTCATGGAGGTATAGTCAGTAGTGCGTCGATCTTCTATGCTACGAGTACTTCGCTAATGGTTTTTGCTGGCGTCGGCAGTGCATCACTAGTCAGTCAATGGAAGGAAATGTCACGTCAGGGGATGCAGGCCTGAGTCCGGGACACGTCCTCTATCGAGCAGTGGGGACAGGTGCTACTAGCAAAACACTGTTTGCCATGGCCCATGGTTGGTTAAGCGCCGTGTCGACCGCCCGAGTACGTGCCGAATTGAAGCAGTGACAACGAGGCACGGGGGGAAGCCCTGCCCCGGCTACAAGATCCAACAGAGGAGACAAGCAGAACGCCGCGTCGATCTCCTTTGCTGTCATCCCGATCGCCGCGCGGAGGCCATCAGGCAAGGCGACAAACAAAGTTAACAAACCAAAGTTGGAGAAACCGCTCGCCTGATACGCCGCCCCTTCCTTCCATCTCATCTGACTGTCCCCTGCTCCGGCAGTCGCAACACGGCCCGTGCGCCGCCGCTGCTATACCGCCAAATCGCCGTCGTCGGCGACGGCGACGTCAGCCCGGCCTCGCTTTCTCCCGATCGCCGGGATACCTTAGGATTTCTTTATGCCCTTCCAGCGCACGGGCTCGCTCCCGCCTCCGCGTCGCCCCCAGCGGCGCGACGTGTCGGCTGGGGGCTTGCTCTAGAACGTCCCATGGGCCATGGGGCCTGCATGGCCATGGTCCTTGTCACCCTTTCCGGGCTCCGGCCCCACCTCCGGGCTCCGGCCCCACCTCCGATCTGCCTCCACCACGGGCCACGGCCGACGTCAGTACGTCACTCTCCAGCGCCTTTCGGTTAGCTAGTTCGCTGGTGCTCTGATTCTATCCGGCCACAGCGGCTGGTTCCGGCTCGCCGGACAAGCGCACCTGCTAAAGCACGCGAGACGGAGGCAGCGGCGGTATCAGCCGTGGTGGGTCACTAGTCACTACCGACCACTCCGGCTGCTGACACGTGTGCCCAAAGAACGAGCACGTGGTGCTAGTGTGAATTGTGTTTTCCGGGTTTGGTACCATACTCCACGAAAAGCAGAGGGTCGGTGCCGGGTTAATTGCTTAAAGCTAGAAGAACAGGTGAAAAACCCATGAGGTCAAGCGAGTGTTCGAGATGGATTTCGCTGCGTGCTCTGCCGGGCTGGTCCGGTCCCTTGCGGACGACATGCCCTTTCGTTGCAGAATCTGGCCGAAAAGACGCCTAAATCCTGCACAACCGTGGAGCAGTTACATATACCCAGGGACCAGACACCAGAGGCGCGTCAGTGTTGTCTTGGCATTTGGTAACCCCTTACACAACTTCCCTCCCCTCGTGGCTTCGTCGTCGACTCGTCGTAGTAGAGGAAGAACAAGTTGGGGGGCGCAATGGCAGCGGATCCGAGCTTCGTCGTCGGGATCATAGGTCAGTCCCACTCATCGATTTCCTCCTCCTCTTCAACCGGATTCGATCGTCGCGTCCTCTTCGAACACCAACCGGCCGGTTCCATTATTCCAACCCTGACGAGTGATGGTTTCGTCTCGTGCTTCTTCTTCGCAGGCAACGTGATCTCCATCCTCGTCTTCGCGTCCCCGATGTGCGTGAGTCGTCGATTTTCCATGCAATAATTCTCTGTTTCTAGTAACCGTGACTTTGCAGCTTGGAAGCATGCAGCACGCGCAGGCTGGCTGACTACATACTGACGGGCGGTTTCGCTTTTTTTTTTTTTTTTCGACGAACTGAAACGAACTCGATCCGGCCTCCAGCAAGACGTTCCGGCGGATCGTGAGGAACAAGAGCACGGAGGACTTCCGGTGGCTTCCCTACGTGACCACCCTGCTGAGCACCTCGCTCTGGACCTTCTACGGCCTGCTCAAGCCCGGCGGCCTCCTCGTCGTCACCGTCAACGGCGCCGGCGCCGCGCTCGAGGCCGCATACGTCACGCTCTACCTCGTCTACGCGCCCAGGGAGACCAAGGTTAGCTATTACGAGTACTTGTTCATCCCTTCCCTGACTGAATTGAGACTCCTGAATGTTTTTCTTGTGGGCGGTTCTTCAGGCGAAGATGGTGAAGCTGGTGCTGGCCGTGAACGTCGGCTTCCTCGCGGCGGTCGTCTTGGTCACGCTGACGGCGCTGCACGGCGGCGCCCGGCTGCTCGCCGTGGGGGTGCTGTGCGTCGCGCTGACCATCGGGATGTACGCCGCGCCGATGGGCGCAATGGTCAGTACTACCGAGACTAGAAAGATCTCTACTTCCATATCACTTACACGTCGAACTACTGGATTGCGAAACAGAGTATCATCGCACACACTAGTCGTTCTTTTTAGTTCTTGGGGAAAGCTTAGCTTTTAGCTGATGAGCAAGTTCTATGCTGCACGTATGAACTTGTTTCGCACTAGTTCCTTAAAGAAAAAAGCTCGTTTCGCGGTTTTGGTAGTAACGTGTCCCGGTGTCTCTGTTTCTTTTTGACTTGATATGCTCCCTTGTTAGGAAATGGGAATGCAAGGTGACCTTATCTCTGTGAGATGCATGCCATACAGAGACACCTTTCTAGAGCGTGCTGCATGCCTACCTTAGAATGCTAAGAAGATAGCTGGCACAAAATTACCAATAGAACGTACTTTCCTGACCTGTCGCTGAGAGGAGTGTTTGGTGTGATGTCATTTTCTTGGGTTTATTGCGCACCACAAGCGGCAACGTCTGTCTAGCACGAATTCGAGATGCCCACTTACCTAAATCCCTGATATCCACTATCCCAAGTCCTATGCATGATCTAGCCGTCCTGCTTCGTGATTTGGTGAATGTTGACATTCTAGGACACGTCATAATCCTGATCCGCTGGCTGCCAGTTCCCTAGCCGTAACGGAGTACCGTAGCGCACCGACACCAGCTTACAGTAATGCACGTGCAATGTACGTAGCAGTTAGATTAATAGCAGGCGTACAGAGGCACGACGATCGGCTAACATGTGACATGATTGTACAGGACAGTGCTCATTTCTTCTTCAATATATGGGATGCATGGCACATAGACCATACATGGGAAAACTAAACACTGATCATGGCTTTTGCTTGATGCTTTATGCAGCGGACGGTGGTGAAGACCCGGAGCGTGGAGTACATGCCCTTCTCCCTGTCCTTCTTCCTCTTCCTCAACGGCGGCGTCTGGAGCGTCTACTCCGTGCTCGTCAAGGACTACTTCATCGGAGTACGCGCGCGCATGTTCCCGTCTCGGTCACCAATCACGATTTCTATACTTCCAAAACACCTGAACCTGACACCGCGCGCGTGTGTGGTGGCAAATGCCGCAGGTCCCCAACGCCATCGGCTTCGTCCTGGGCACGGCGCAGCTGGTGCTGTACATGGCGTACCGGAAGGCGACGCCGGCGCCGGCGCACAAGGAGGACGACGACGACGGCGGCGAGGACGAGGACGAGGAGGCGGCGGTGGACGAGGAGGAAGGGCTGGCGCACCTGATGGGGCAGCAGGTGGAGATGGCGCAGCGGCGGGCGGTGCGGCTCCACAAGGGGCTCAGCCTGCCCAAGCACGCCGGCGCGCCGCTCTCGTCGCCGCGCGACGGGCTCGCCGGGAGCATCATCAAGTCGCTGTCGGCCACACCCGTCGAGCTCCACTCCGTCATGCACCAGCACGGGCACGGCCGGTTCGAGCCCGTCGGCAAGGGCGACGGCGACGTCGAGGCCAACAACAAGAAGTGATGGACTTGGCGATCGGTTTATGCGGTAGCGGCGGTGGTACAGGGGTTTCAGACTTTCAGACTTTCGGTGTATGCGTAGCGTAGAGGACGGGGAATTGAATTGCCCGCTGTACATATAGTATTTCCGTGGCGAAAATGCATATCAGAAGCTGTTCGGATGGAGTGAATTAGAGTGTCGTGGAGCTCTGAATTACGGTCATTCCTCAAAACCATCCCCTTTTCACGAAAAGTTATCTGTTTTCATAGAAACAATGCACGCTTTTATAAAAACAATACTTTTTCGTACTTTTCATACATTTTTTACAATCTAAGCACAGCCGACCAGGGTTTTTCTACCGTTTGCAACCGGGCCGGTTTCCGCGGAAACCGATGTAACCAGTGGTGACCGGTTTGACGAAAACCGGTAATGTTAATCGAAAAAAAGTTACTATTAATCGAAAACCGGTACTGTAGATCCGAAACCGCTTCGGCTAACCGCTACCGGTCTTCACCGGTTTCTAGGGACGGTTCGGAAAAAAAACCCTGCAGCTGACTGTTCTGATGCACTGAAAAATTGAACTAGCAGCGGGGCAACAGACATCGACCGTCAGCGTTGGCTGATGGCGGTCGCCGGGAGAAAACGAGATCCTCTAACATTGACTCCTCAATCTTTGAGTCACTGCCATGTGGGTCCAAATTCAGCGGGACCCGCATGTCAGTGACTGAAAGGTAGAAGCACAAAGTAGCCCCGGTGTATGGTGACGAGAAAAGCCTGCAAGCATTAGGAGATCATTTTATGAGCAACGCTTTACTTCAAAAGGAAATATTATTCTGAGCAACGCAAAAGGAAAAAAAAGGTAAATTTTACTGGGGTCCATTAACTTTTACCCCCGTCCCATATAGATCCGTTAACTAAAAAAGTGATCATCTGGTCCATAATCTACCAATTCGTCTCATCTAGGTCCAAAGCCGTCCACAAAGACATGATTAGTCTACATTTTTGCAAAACACCCCCTCATCTATCATTTCTTCTCCACTTCACGCCCCTCCCTCTCATCCCTCACCCACTCTCTCCTCTATCTCTCTCCTCTCCCACCGGCCGGCGAGACCACAGGAGCCGGGGACGTCGCGGCGGCGAAGAGATGGCCGAAGTTGCGTACGCCGCAAGTGATGTCGGCCGCTGGGTCGCCACGGGGAGATGGCGGCCGCTGCGGAGAGCTCGCGCCCTGCCCGATCCCGCTGCCGCTCGTGCCCTGCTCGATCCCGGTCGCGCGGGCCCCTGCTCGACCGGCCGGAGCCGGAGAGAGAAAAGGAGAGGGGCACATCCGGCGAGGGAGGCGCCAGAGTTGCCGCAGTGTCGTCGCTGCTCCATCCTCCGCTGGCACAGGCCGAGATCCGCGCCAGGGAAGCTTGTCGGCGCGTGCCACTGGCCGGATTCGACGCGGGGCAGCGCCGCGCCGGGTCCTCTGCACCGCTGCACATGTCGCCGGCAGGCCGCATCTCCTCCGTGCCCTCGGCTTCTCCGCCTGCAGGCAGGGGCACAGCTCGAGCGGGGATTTGGGGCGCCGCTGGAGATGGTGGCCCAACTCGCCGCTGCACCGCCTCGATCTCGTCGTCTGCACCTCCTGCCGAGCCGCCGCCACGGACACGTCCCACCAGCCACGGCCATGGCGCCCGCGCGTCGCCGATGTCCTATGTCTCCTCCCACATCTCGCCGCACTCGACCAGCGCGTCGACCCCCTGCACGGGGCGGATATGTTCCACCTGCATCAGCTTCCCACGGGGGGACTCCACCATGAAGCGCGCCATGGCAACATGCGCGTCCGGGTGGCGCGTCACCGAGGGGATGATCTCGGGGGGACGCCGACCCCAACCCGCGGCGAGGAGGAAGGGGCAGCCTGAGGCGGGCGCGGAGGAGATGCGGCCAACCGTCGGCCTGTTTAGCGGCGCGACGTGCTCACAGCATGGCGCCATGGCCGGTGTGGGAGAGGAGAGAAATAGAGGAGAGAGTGGCTGAGGGATGAGAGGGAGGGGAGTGAAGTGGAGAAGAAATGATAGATGAGGGGGTGTTTTGTAAAAATATAGACTAATCCTGTATTTGTGGATGGCTTTGGACCTAGATGAGACGAATTAATAGATTATAGACCCAGATGATCACTTTTTTAGGCTAATGGACCTATATGGGACGGGAGTAAAAGTCAATGGACCTGGAAAAAAAAAACGTGGGTACTGATGTAGTTTCTCCGAGAGCTTGGGACGTTCATGTACCAGCATACAACGCTGCTGACATTGCAGCAAGTGAGTCACTCGCAGAAGTCTAAGTAATATAGTCCAAGTGATTTCCTTCAAAAAAAGAGAAATTAGATGGAATAACCACCCATGGAATCGGCAAGTGCATATACTATCTTTATTTGTTATAAATAAATAAAAAATTCTCGTCTGCCAGCAGCATGGGCCTTCGTTGCAGTGGTGATGATGGGCCGTCGACAAGCTTGGGCTGCAGTTATAACTTGTATTTTGAGCCCACGGAGGTTTTTTTTTTCGCAAGAGCTATTTTTTTTAGAACAAGGTTGGCTCATTTATTTAACATAAACATTCAGAGAGTACAATATCCTGGATGCAACCAGGAATACATTGCTTGAAGATCGAGAAAGCAACACACTCACTCGTCCTAGCAAGTAGATGAGCCACCTCATTAGCACTACGGCTAACGTGAACAAATGTAAAAGAAACAAAGTTCCTCACTAAATATTTGATATCAGCAACAATAGCTCCTGTGGAAGATCGATCCTTATGAGGAGAATTCACTGTTTGGTGGTGGTACGCTGCTCGTTCGGGTTTCAGCGAAGGCGCACGCACGTCAGGAATTCTGAATTAATGGTATTTTGTCCAGGTGTTTAAATGGGTGGAAAACTTTTTATGAAAATGTTATATAAAAAAAATGTATCATTTAGTAGTAGTAAACGAGCTACTAATAAAAACAAATTACAGATCAAGCCAAGAAATCGCGAGACGAATCTAATGACGGGTAATTAATTAATAATTAGCGAATGATTATTGTATCATTTTTGCTGCAAATTATGGATTAAATTGGCTCATTAAATTCGTCTCGCGACATACATTCCATTCATGTAATGAATTAATTTTTTCGTATACATTTAATACTTCATGTAAAATTGTCTCGACGATGTGACATTTGCGTGGAAAGTTTTCGAGGGCGTACGCTGTTCCAACTTCGAAGCGAGCATCAAGATGCAGCAAAGTGTGATCTGACATCTGAAAAAAAAAAGAGAGAGTGATTTCAACCGCATAACCCAGCTGTAAGGCACGGCATGCATCGGTGGCATGCCAAAAGTGTGATCTGACATCTGAAAAAAGAGTGATTTCATCGGCACTCTTCCGCATATACAGATTCGAATCATCGGCAGGAGATGAAGAAGAGAGCAGAGCAGCCATGACAAGCAGATCGGCCAACGCTAGCTGCCGCTTTGCCAGATAATCTTTCACCCCCGATGTTCCCGGAGGGCCAGAGCCCGTGCGTTTCCTTTCCTCACGAGCGCGACGGGTCCAGCTGTGGTGTGGAGGTCCCCTTCCACGGCGCCGTGCGCGCGCGCGTGGCAAGATTGCTGCGCTCATCACTGAGCTGAGCATCAATCGCTCCGAAAGATCGGCCCGATGCCATACCAATACCTCACCGCCGGCCGACCTGTACAACTATCGATGCAAGTTGCCCCCCATCCCGCCGTGTCGGCGGAAGCCCCCCGATCGATCGCTTTCGTTCCGTTTTCCTCTCGCGTCCGAATCCGCCAAAAAAAAAAAAAAAGCTCGCCCGCGCGCATGCGGACCGACACCGACCCGGCCAGGCCAGATGGTCCATGACCATGAATACGGCAGAATATATCGCAGGCTGCCGAGATCGATCGGCCGGTTAGCTCGCGCGCATGCGCGGAAGCCGCACGCTCACAGCACTTAGACGTGTGTATTGAGGAAAAGAAAATCAGGTTATGTTTGCATGAAGAAAACTCACGTCGTCACTTGCGTTGTTCTATTTGGGTATTTGCTATGCAACAGCACAGATTCTGATATATTATTTCAATACTAACATGCTCGAGACTATCAAAATTATTGCATTTATTTTCCGTGTAAAATTACTAACTATATTTGTTTTGATTAAAGGACAATTCTTTTGTTTTTCTTATTGAACCCTGCATGAAAAACAACATGGTATCAAAGCTATGTACTCGATTCGTAGTGTGAGGAAAGAAAGTGATGTACCAAGTCTCGCCAGGGCAGAGGATCTTCTAGGGGTCGATATAAGACCCTGCTTCTTAACCTGAAAAGCCAAAGGCTCAAACAAACAGTGAAGTTCACACTGCTTTTGAAAAGTCAGAAGTTTGAAAAAGTTAAGTTTATGGAAGTATTGAAAGTTTAGTTTTCTGAGCTTTTTGTAGCCTTTTTCTTAGGTTGGAAAGCTAAAAACAGCTTATAGTTAGTGAATATGGCATGAGAGGGACACTCAATAACTAAAATAATTCTAATATTTTTTTTTGCGTTTTTCACAATTTTCTATTAAGTTTAGTTCAGCATCTTTTGTGAACATATATCAGGTGTGTATAGAGATTGATTATATTGTTGCTTGATTCGATGGTGTTGATGCAATGGCTTGGACTTAAATTGTGATATAAATCTTTCAAAAAAAATTGTGATATGTACCTACACTACTACAACAACAGCGACAAAAAAAATTTCAGTCGATCAGTCCCAAACAAATTGGGATAGACTTAATTCCTCTCTCTCTCTCCTTTCTCTATAACTCCAAACACACCAACTTGCTTACATCTCACTGATTAGAGGAAAGAGTGTTTCAACAACAATGCAGTAATCTCAGTGCGCAAACGACACACAGATAATTACAAATATAGCTTTGATTTTGACAAACAAGAGAGGAGGCTACAGAATAAGTTTCACAATATACATATAAGTGCTTCTTATTAGAAGCATGCTGCTTGGTACACGTATATAGGTGGTTAATGTATAGTGCATAATACATGTAATGATGTGGCCACACAACAAGTAAAGCAGGCCAATTGATGACATCATGCCCTGATGCACGTATGGATCGGAATATATGATTTAATTTATGCTTAGCTATTTGTAATAATCTTTCGCGGCGTGTAGATAGGATCGGCACAGCCACGGCCAGACCCGTAGCTCCAACTGCGAGGCTCTAGACGAGTGAGAAGGACTGGGTGCCCATGTTGAGGATGCCACCAATGAGGCCGCTGATGATCCCGGTGACGAGGCCGATGAGCCCGCCGAGACCGCCTAGGTCGCCGCCGCTGCCGGTGTCGATGCCCAGGAGCTTGAGCGGCGCCGTCAGAGTCCCGGTGGCGGCGGCGAGGGACTTGTCGCACGCGGCCAGCGGGGTGACCACGACCACCTTGCACTGGCTGCTCACGAAGGCGGTGAGCAAGTCCTTGGGGACGTTGACCAGGCTGATGAGGAAGGCCCCCTTGCCGTCCGCCGTCGCGCCGGCCACCACCTTGCTGCCGCACACCAACTGCATGGCGGCGTCTGGGCCAAAATGACAGGGAAACGCATATAAGATGGATTAATCACAGATGGACGACAGAAGCCTAGCTATATATATATATGTCTATATGTGTGTGCTTATAATTACTGGGGAACGCCGGCGCCGTCGCGGCGTTGATGGAGTTCCCGGCGGCGCACGGCACGATGCCGGAGACGAGGACGCTGCTGTTTTGGGCGCTCGCCCCCAACGCCGCTGCACCGCGGGGAACCTGTCCGGCGCCGACGGCGACGGCGACGAGGAGTGCGGCGAGGGCAATAAGGCTCTTCGTTGGCGCCATTAATATTGTATTATTGCTGCCCGTTTGCTGGTACTCTAGCGCTCACTCCTCGATCTGTTTGTACGTATGGAGTGAGTGGTTGAGGTCCTGCTGAGCAGAGCTCGCTGGCCGGTCGAGTTGTAGTTGTAGCTCATGCTGCTGCATGGATCCGGTATTTATAGGCATGGGCAGCCAGCAAGTTGCTGCTGCATGCGTGGTTCTTTCGCCGTGTAGCTAGCCTAGCTCAGTGTAGGAGTGTAGGTTCAGGCTCACAGGTCAGCTTCACCGCGCGCGCGTGCTTTCAGTGATCGAACCGCACACGCTTCTAATAAGCGGCGCGGCCGGTCAACTTGCATTGGCCCTGCTGGCCCCTGGCCAAGAAAACCCCGAGCAAATGACGGGCGGCGAGGGGCACCAGGCCAGTCAGCAGTCACTCACCAACACCATATGGTAAATGGATGTCGATGACACGATCCACATTCTCTGGTGATCGAGATTATTACCTTGCTGACAAGGCCCACAAGGGCATGGCGCAGTATTAGGGATGGTGGGGGTACTAGCGCTAGCGGCAGCCTAATCCTATGTAGGTGCGTGGTCCGACCCGGGCGTGTGTGGAGACGAAGAAGCCCCCTGCCGGCGTGCTGGCCGCACCACCTCGACGCCGGTTCACGTGCCGTACAGTGCCAAAGAAGATGGGACCAGCGCGGGATCGAGACGTCCCTGCCTGATGTGCACCGTGTGTGACACGAGCGATCAGCACTGAATTTAGACTGTTATTGCTCTATTTTAATTTTTGTGCATAATGTGCATTGGTTTCGCATTTGTGTTGTTGTTGCTTGCCATGCACTTGCTTTGTGACCAGCAGCAATGAAAAGTTGGAACATTCAGTCATGTGAATTAACCGTCCAGGAGCAAGAGGATGCCTGTAATCTAGTGGAATTGGCACTAGCTAGTAGTGTGTCTGAGAGAGATTGAGAGAAGGAGAAGCTCCCACTTGTGCCAATAATTTCGTCTGTCGTATCTATGGCATGCTTAAACTTTGTCACCTTGCTACACCGTGCTGTTGATGCGTACAGGACGGAACCAAATCATATAGATCGTAAAGAATACTGATGGCGAATAGTCAGGTCGGCGATGGTGAAAGATTATTTCGTTAACGCCACTAGTATCTTTTTCGAGAACGTGCTGTTTGTGCATATAATGCATTAAAGAAGTTAACACTAATATTTGGTGTTGTTGCACTGATCGATCGATTTAATCAAATGTTTAATTCAAGGAATAATCAACTGAGCTTCAATCAAGCAGTTCTCTGGCTGGACTCTCTTTCAGACTGCAGAGATTCTTTTCTTCAGAATGCCTCATTTTTTTTCGACTTATTAAAGCTGCTGCATTTCTAACGTGGATGGGCTATTCTAGGCCCGACTGAAGACATTGGGCCGAATCCATAGTAAAACTAGCCCACCCAAATCTGATATTGGTCAAAGCCCAGTCAAGTGGACTAGCACATGAAAGTATGAAACTGGATGCATCATGCACCACCCAAACCTGAGCAATTTATACAAAGCCCAGTATCACCAAGAAACGTTGAATGCACAGTCAAACTTGTCTTCAAGTCCTGATTTTTTTTGCGGGTATTTCAAGACCTGATTTGTGCAGATATTCCATGTAATTTAATTTCCAAACAGCTTCCAGGGAAATGCAGGGAAAGGCCAGTCTGCGGTCGATCTCGCTGAACCGCCGGTCCCACCGGCGACCGCCCAACAGCAGAAGACCCCAGAGCACGTCGCTGAACGGTCCGCGGGCGGCGACGCTGTTCCAACAGGGTCCACGGCCGCAGGCTACGCGGATCCGGCAGGGATGGATCTTGCACCCGACCCACCTGCAGTAACCGAGGAAGATGCTGGGCACACTACTTCACCAGTTTTTCCATGGCTTAGCCCACCAATAGCCCAACAAGAATGCACAGCGGCCCACGGATCCACCCAAGATCAAGTCGATGAAGAAGCAGAGGCAGCCCGCTAGCTCGACGAATTCTCCGCGGCAGTTCAAATTAAGTTACGAACACCGCTGGCGCCACTGGCGCCACGGAGGCCACCGCGCGGTGAACCAGGGCCACAGGAGGCGGAATTCAAGTTACCGCAACGCAGCAGAAGAATCGCTGCGCAAGCACTGTCCAACGTACCAGCATCCAGAAGAGGCGAGGTGCCGATGATGAAGAGGTTCGGGGTCGTCGAGGAGAACGCCGTCGTGACGATGGAATCGCGGAAGGCATACGACGAGCTGTACGGAACTGGAGCACCTACACAATGGAGCAATGAGAGTGAATCGCCAACTCTGGTAAAACTGGATCGTGCGCTCGTGTCAGTGGATTGGGAGGAGCAATTCCACGACTGCTTCCTTCGAGCTCTTTCGTCTGACACACCAGACCACTGTCCGCTGCTGCTTCAAATGAACGCCGCATTCCACCCTAAGCCCCGCTTCCACTTCGAGCGCTTTTGGCGAAAGCTCGATGGCTACGTAGAGGCGGTCTGGTGCGCGAGTAATCAGTTAGCTCGAGTAGGGGTCTCCTCATCATTCTGTTGCCATTCTGTGTAATAGCATGTTAGGGGGGATCGGCGCATGCGAGGCATGTCGCGTAGATGTAATCTAAACTCTTCTATCTTAATGCAACGATGCGCAATTCTCTTGCGTATTCGATAAAAAAAAAAACCACTAGCATGCATGTAAGAAGTTTGTTTACTTGTTCTCATTTTTTTAAAACATCAAGTTCCAGAGAGATCATCTAGTCATCATCAGTTCATCCGGAAGGAGAAGCCGGCTGGGGCGAGGCGGAAGACGCCGCTGAGCATCCCGGACAGCGGGCCCTGCAGGCTGGACACCAGCGCCCCCGCCGCCGGCAGCGTGGCGTTGCACTTGGCCAGCGGCGTGTCGACCACCAGCTGGCAGGCGCCCACGAGCGCCCCCAGCGCGCCCGTCACCGCGTCCGCCTCCATCTCGAACCACCCGTCGCGGCCCGTCGTCGCCTTCGCCACCACGCTGCCGCCGCACCGCAGCTCCACCTTCGCGTCTGCACGCATGCGCCGCCGCCGGCAAGTATACGTGTGATTGAATGTTACGTGCCTGTGCCTCGTTATATATATACTTATATATACCAGCAGTTCATCAGAGGGACGCTGGCTTGTGACTAGTAGTAGTGGTCACAGCGGGCGGCGGCGGTGTATTACCTGGGAATGCCGGGGAAGTGGCGGCGTCCATCAGCGTGCCGGTGTTGCACGGCACAACGCCGGAGAGGACGAGCCTGCCGAGCCTGGTCTGGGCGGAGGCCGCCACGCACGCCGCGGCGGCCACGGCGACGGCGAGGAGAAGAACGGACGTTCTAGGTGCCATTGCGCTGGATCGGAGCACGGAGCTATAGAATGCGGCGCGATGTGAGCTTAGCTTGCTTGCTGGCAGTGCTTGAGATGGAGAGGCGCCTTATTTATAAGCTCGAAGGACCTGGCCGGGACGTTGCTAGTGGCGTCTGTTGCCTCCGTTTGATCAGGTGAAACCAGCTGTTTGGCTACGAAATGATTCGCTTGTCGGCATCATCAAAAGTTAGTATGGGCAGCAACAGCCTACTGCTACTACGGCAAAACTTCAGTGAATAATTAAGTAGATGTATACCGCGGGGAGGTTTCCTCACCTCCGGAGACACCTGGTTACTGTAGCATAACATAGTACACGAAAAAAATGCTAGCCTCTCGTGGTCGTGTTCAATTTTTTTACTGTAGTACTCTTTCAAATTTTTTAATCGTTCATGAGTTCCTTTGCCTGTGACCAGTACACGCGCACCAACTGTCAGGCGGGCAGCACCTTGCAACTATCTCGCTAACAAATCGAGTAGAGAGGAGATGGCCCACTTGTGAGAGATTTATCATACCGTACCATCTGCCGAGGCATCAGCCTTGCCTCTGTTCAACGTTCCTCCTATGTGTCGAGCCATGTCCGCCATTTCTCTCAGTTCACAATCATTGATGGCCAATTATAATTCAGTTTGCACAAATTCTATGTTCATAGCATGCTAAGCATGATGTAGTACTACACATCTCTTAGATTATATGTGTAACATGCGCCGCCCAATAAAATTATAGTACATATTTTCTTTACTTACGATCCTAATTTTTTTGTTCAAGAGAATTATTGGGGGTGTTTAAATCCAGTGAAAGAGAGTGAAAAGGTAAAAACTATTTGCATTGGACCGTGTACATAGAGAGAAAAAATAAATTGACACGGTTTTCTAGATAAAAACTTTCCAATCTCTGTAGGAAACTAACACTACTACACAATAGCCCATCACAGCCGGTTGTCAACCTTCATCACAAACGGTTTTGAGAGGCGTTTCTGATATAGCGGCTGTGATACTCGTGCCTATCACAACCGGGTGTTCAAAACCGGCTGTGAAGCCTATTTAAAAAACAAAAAAGGGGCCCGCACGCCGGTCGCCGTTGCCAACGCGGCCGCCGCCCCCTACGCCGCGGCCGCCGACGCTCCTCCGCGCTGCTCCTCGCACGGCCGCCGCCGATGCTCCCTAGAGCTGTCGCCACCGCCGCTCCTCCCACGCTAGCCGGATCCCGCGCGCCCGTCGCCGGATCCCGCGCCACCGCCGCATCCCGCGCTCTCGCCGGTGGACGTTGGGGGAGAGAGAAGAGAGGGACACCGGATCCCGCAGGCCGCTGCCGGATCCCGTGCCCGCCGCCGGAACCCGCTGCGGCGGCCGCCGCAACTGCTCCTCGCGCCGCCAGCCGCCGCCGCATCCCGCGCTCCCACCGGTGGACGGTGGGGGAGAGAGAAGAGAGGGACGCTAGATCCCGCGGACCTGCTGCCGAATCCCGTGCCCGCCACCGAATCCCGCTGCGGCGGCAGCCGCAGCTGCTCCCCGCGCCGCCAGCTGCCGCTGCTCCGCCCAGAGCTGCACCTTGCCCTGTGCCGCACCTTGCCCCGCCGCCGCTCCTCACTGCCGTCGCGAGTGAGGGGCGAGCGAAGGGGGAAGGGGAGGCACGGACGGCTGCCGGGGAGAGAGGTCGGCCTGCCGGGGAGGAGGAGAGGAAGGTGGAGGGGAGAGAGGCCGGCCGCCGGGGAGAGAGAGGCCTGCTGGCGGCGGTGGGAAGAGCGAGAGGAGGCGGAGGTTGAGAGAGGCGTTGACGGGAGCGAGGGAAGGACGGGAGGAGATAGCGAGGTGGCGGATGGGAGGAGAGAGAGCGAGGGGGCGGACGGGAGCTGGGCGTTCTAAACGTGATTGTATAATTTTTTCAGGTCCGAACTCACCTTCACAACCGGGTGCTGTTAAAATCCGGTTGTGATACTTTCACAACCGGTTTTAGCCAACCACCGGCTGTGAAAGTGAACATCACAGCCGGTTTTATCATTTGTTACCCCTATTTGCTTCTAAACCGGTTCTGATGTATGCATCACAAACGGTTTACGTAAAACCGGTTGTGATAGCCCGTTTGTTAAAGTGGTTTGTGTAGTAGTGTAAACACGGCCTTATATTGTGATCGTGGATATGACATTACTGATCTTTAATTAGTTCCCATGCATTACTACTGTATTTAGGATCTGCTTTAATTTAGTTTTAGCTACTTACCTTTGCATGGGATTTTCTCCTTTCCGTATACTTATTACTCCTGTCTACGTTCATGACAGAAAAGACTAGGCTAAAATTATACGGATATCTTATGGTATATATGAAGAGTTTGCAACATCAGTAGTAGACTTTTATGTAGTCTGCAATGTCACTTGTTTATTTTGGGTTTCATCTCTAGCCTATCCCGACTTGCTTGGGACAAAAGGCTATGTTGTTGTTGTCGTCGTCTTGAGTAAGGACAAAGGGAAAAAAATGTGAGCTCTTCCATATGTATTTATAAATAGATTTCTATGTGTCGTACTTAGTGATTAGCAGCTATTTAGATGTTGCTGAGTTTTTTATGTGCCACTTCCGGTAATAAGAATCGTTCATACAAATAGAGGCGTCTATCAAAAGTTTTATTACTTCCATTCAAAGAATGCCGAAGTATTTGTACTCGGAAACTGTAACGGTTACAACTTTTTATGCCTTCTCTTTTTTTGGTTGTTGTTTTATGCACACGTGCGTAACAAATAGAATACATCATTATTTTGAGTCTTTTTCTACGTGTTAGCACAATACATTAGACATTAGTACAACATCATTATAACACGTGTTAGATCGTTTGCTTTGTATTGCTACTCTCAAAATAAAAAAATTCAGGCGCGACTTTGGTGCCATATAACCATTGGAGGCTTAGAATGCAATAATTGTCCACTAAAAGATTAAATAAATTACATGTATACATCATCAAGCGCTTTATTGTACTGGCGCGGCGTAGCGCGCCTTCCTAGTATCTCTTTCTATATCGCTGGGAGCGCAGCAATGCTCCCAGCGCTTCCGTTTCCAGTTTTGACTCCTCATTTTTTTTAAAAAAAATGGCCACCTCAACGGATCTTTCATAGCTGAAAAATAATTGGAACCCATTCCCGCTGTTTTGTGGCCTCAGACCTCGTGACGCGTGGCTGTTCAGAACAGGCTCATGCATTGTTTCTGCTTACAGAAAAAAGCACCCGGTGGCCCTAGCCGCAGAGTATACGGGCCTGATTGGTTGGCTTTTAATATTTATCCAACCAAAATTAAAGCATGTTAAGAATAATTGGTCATTAATTGGTTCATTACCTACAAATTAGCACGCAAATGTTTGTAGATCAAAAGTAAGACATGCCAAAAATAATTTACCATCAATTGGTTCATTGCCAATAAATTAGCACACCCATGTTTGCTTGACACATTTTTAGTTAGGCAAAAATTGGTTTTCAAGCAATCAGGCTCTTATGTTCGTATCGCGACGAGAATTAATGGCCTTAAAGGCCATCTGCACAGTTCTCCTTTTTTTTAATCTTTCGTCACTTGCGTTTTCGTTGCGACACGACATGTATCCTCTAGGCTCGGCGCCTACGCCGCCGCCATTAGCTTCTCACGTGTCCGCTTTCCATGTGTGAACAAAGGTTCGCCGCTAGCCATGGGCGATACAGTAACTTGTATGTATGTGGCCTTCTCAGTTGCTTTGACTTGCTTTATGCTATCACGTGCCCTGTGGCTTTCCTTTGGCTCGTGACAATGCTAATGTCATGTACTTTAAATTGTAGTTGAGCGTGTGCTTTTCTTATCAATCGCTTTGATATTACTACTTGACGTGCTTTGCAATACATGACAGCGATATTGCAAATTCTTTTGTAAATACGTGGATGAATAAATTAATATACAAAATATGGTCATGGTCTGCATGGAATGACAAACAGCAACCATTCTATTTAGTTGATAGAAAAGCCTGGTGATTTTGATTGATTCTATCTGGTTTAATAGTGTTCTGTAAGGGAGAAAAGCATGCTGATTTTGACTGATTATGTCTAACAAGCGAAGCGAACAGGCTCACGGGCATATAGTACAATGCACCTCATCCTTAGCATCCTCTGGACCCATGGTGAACTCCTCAAATTGCAGAACCAGTCAAAGCAAAGCAATCAAAGACTATGCTAAACCACTAATAAATATGCACTAAAATAGTTACATAGATTGGTAGCAGCACTTGAGAGAAGAAATATACACTTGGCGAGACGTTTTTTCTAGACGCACATCACGACTTTGTTCACCTTCTCTTTTCACATACACAATGTCTTCCCATCTTTCATTAAAGGAATCTAATTGTGGATATATAGATCGCCAATGGACAACATCAATTTTCACTGGACACACGTTGCAAGGTCCAATAACATGCCTACCAGTCTAATTAAAAACAGTCTAACACAATAACCCTATTTAGATCTAAAAATTTTACATAAAGTTTTCACTTAAAAGTATTTTGATATTTTCTATACAAGCTTAAAGATATTTTAATATTTTCTATACAGGCGTGACATATTTTGATATTTTCTATACAGGCGCGACGTTAGTGCACCCATCTTCCTAGTCTTATAGCTTCTACCTGCCTTTCGAAACCGGTCGCGCAGTCCTGGACAAGCTCTGCACCACCGAAACCGCGAGAACGGCGCCTTTAATTTTGCCAAGGTGAGAGTAAGTGATGTCGGCAAGTGTTTGCTCCACCATGAAAGCCGTTGCCATCCCATTTTCAGGCCCTCCTTTTTGAGCACCACTGTAATTTTGCAATAGTGTTAGTGGATTAGCAATATGATTGCGTCCCATGACTCGCGAATCCAGATTTTCGGGGACACGCCGCGTCGGCCTTCGTATTTACTTTATACTTTTTAGTAGGTAGCGTGTCCGTGCGTTGCTACATGTCGGTATAACTTTTGAGTAAAAGCATACTTATCACGGAATAAGATAACAATATTATAGAAATTAAATATTAATATTAAAATGTCATTTAATTATAAAAGCAAAGTTCTTGAAATTACACAATGCTTCTAAAGATGGATTTTCTTCAATTTTTACCCTAGAGATGATGTCCAAACATTCACTCATTAATGTCATGGAAGAAACATTAGTTTCTTAGCAATAGCTATGGTAACTTGCTCTTACCACACAAACACCTAAAATTTGGATAAAACAGAAACTGATAAATTTGATCAAACATTCTGAGCACTCGCTATTGCCTATTTCGTTAGTGATGAACTTATGATCTTTCATTCAAATTGAGAAAATTTTTGCTACCTTGTATAGTTTGGAGCTCCAGTGTTTTATGTTGCTTAGTTGTAGGGATTTCGTCATAATTAAATAAACCTTTTCTGTTCTTTGTGAACTGCCTGTACAGGTAGCACAATTGCAATCGGTGCCACTTACCAAATACCCTCCCTTAAAAAAAAGAAGTTGACAACCACGTACACCGCGTGTCGTATTACATAGGAAAACAATTGAACCTTTCTTCAAATTGAAGAATTATATCATTTGAGATCGACCAAATATAGGAGTATATGATAGCTAGTAATCAAGGCATGAACAAGAAAATCACTTTATCCATTCAATATTCCACCCTTCCCATCTTTGATGGGCCAGTGAGCGCGCCAACGGCGCAATATTCCTAGTTTTCTATTAGTTGTGTACTTGTCTGGTTAGCTGGAATCCCCAGCACCAGCAAGGTACTTAAACAAGATGTGTACTCTAAAGGAATTAAAAACGAAATAAGAATAAGAAAAAACTATAATTCTAGTTTTTTCAAAATTCTCTCATTAAAATATTAAAAAATCAGAATGGGTAAATATTAAAAAAAATCAGAATGAGATAATCCACTTCAGATAACAACGTCTCTGCTGGGTAGCGTGTGGAATGGCCGAGAGCGGACCTCCATACTGAGAAAAAATATCATCTCGTTAGTGAAGGAAACTCACTTTGGTAAGATCCCAACTCGCAATCGCAAGGCACCACAGTCTACTAATTTCCCGTGATGACCACGGCTGGCCTGGCCCATCGAATGGGTCGAGCAAACACCTTGGCTCTTCACGCGCTATGCCTATACCCATCCAAACTTTTTGTATTGGAGGTTCATCTATCAGGGTCGTCTAGAAAATGTTTAATACATTTTCCCGGGACTTCTTAGATAAGGATTTTTTTTCGGAAATAGTAATAATTTTTTGGGACGACGCTTTGATGTGTTTTTCTTTCTTTGCGAAACTTGATGCTGGTTTATTTCCCCAAGCAACACAAGATATAGCATAAATTAACACACACTCGGCTTTATTTTTCAACATACGAGGAGATAACAAAAGAGCACGCAGTGCACACATATGTGCTCAGTCACGCTCTATGGTACGGGCAGGTTATTATTACGTACTTAATTGATGCATGGGAGGTCACCATTCAAAGGAAAGCATGACCTTCGTTAGGTCCGCATGACGGCATTGCTGCATGCATGCATTGCTGATTTATTCGTAGCTATCATCGTCCGTACTTGTCGTCGTGAATCGACGACACGGCCGGCCAGATCGATCGATATGCAGCTCCAGCTGCCCGCCCGAGGATCGGACGTCCTCGCTTATTAGCTAGGCCACGGAGAAGGCCCCGGTAAGAATATTGAGGACGCCGCCCAGGACCATGACGAGTGTGCCGTTGATGGTCCCGACGACGGTGCCGGGGAGCGAAGAAAGGAGGCCGCCTATGGTGCCGCCGCCCAGGGGCTGTAGCGGCGCGGCCAGCGTCCCGGTGACGCCAGCCAGGGACACGTTGCAAGCGACCAGCGGGGTGCTCGCCACCACCTTGCACTGGCCGCCCAGCAGCGGGTTGAGCACTGCAGGCACCAGGCTGAGAACATTGCTCAGGTTGATGACGAAGGCCCCGGAGGCATCGGTCGTCGCGTTGGCGACCACGGTGCCGTTGCACACCAGCTGCACGGTGGCGTCTGGCCGTGGCCGGGACAGTAGAGACACACATCACAACACAGGAAGAGGAAATGAATAATAAGATCGACGGCCCTGCATGCAGATATATATATATGTGTGTGTGTGTGTGTGTGTGTGTGTGTGTGTGTGTGTGTGTGTGTGTGTAGTCCGTGTGACACAGGGCAACGAACTTACTGGCGAACGGCGGGACCGCCGCCACGTTGATGGCGCTCCCGATGCTGCACGGCAGTACGCCGGTGACGATGCCGGTAACGTTGGGGATAGGCGGGAGGCCCAGCAAGCTGGGAATCATCAGGGCGCCGCAGCGCACCTGGCCGACGGCGGCGACGAGGAGGAGAGCGGCGACGAGGACGAGGCTCTTGTTGTTGGGCGCCATTTCGATCTCTCTCTTGTCTCGGGGGGTTGCAAGCAGCAAGCAGCTGTTACGTTGCTGGGTTTGTTATGTATGGCTTAGCTTGTGTTGTATGTGACTGTGCATGTGTGTGTGTGTCTTAGGCGGCTGCATGGACCCGGTATTTATAGGCGGCGTCCAACGCCAAAACCTCCTGCGAATTTTTCATCAATCGCAGTGTAATAAGCTGCATGTTAGCCTCAGCGAGATGGGATCGACCTGCCTGAGTGCGCTCGCGCTTTCAGTCCGCGTCGGAGCACACACACTGAGACAAAGTTGCACTGGCACGCCGATAATAATATACAGTATATCTAGCCTCCAGAAAATATCCCTTGCTTCTTCTTCGCCAACCTGGAAAAAAAAAAGTGCTTGCCAAATCGTGGAGATACGACGTCGTTGCTAGCTACCTGCGCGCAGCGCAGTGTGCGCACCAGGCCACGAGGCCACTACAGCTATCTCGGTGCGTTCGCGTGGGCCGATCCGACTGTGATCTCACCAGCCCAGCACAACATCAGATAGGGCATTGATGGATCGCGAGCAGCGCGCGGCGGCGGCTTCGATCACCCTGCCCGGCGTCTTATTCGGTGGCTGTCGACTCCGACGCCAGTACAGTATGGATTTCCCATAACGAGACGGCCGCTCGCTGGCCGACTTGGCCGCCCGCCGCTGAATGGTCAGCGACACGGACGTTGCTCTCACGATTCTCTGTTTCATCGGAATACAATCGGGCTGCAAATTAAACTACACTACTAGTGTTCACTGTTCACATTTTACACACGCTCGGGAATGTCTTCGTATAGTTACAGTTTAGGTACTACACACTGGCAAGGTATGGAGAGAGCCATGTGCAATCTATTTATTCAGTGGATCGAGGCAAAACCACGGGTTGCAGATTTCGTAATAATTAAGCAGTAATTCTATGTGCAGGGACTTTCTCGTCATGTAGTCTGCACGCTTTAATTTGGTGTGATGTATAGGAGATGCTAAACATTTAATCCTGACGGTCTGGTGACGTCCCTGAAATTCCAAAAAAAAAAAACCCTTCTTGTCATGCATTTGGACTTATTGTTGTGTTTTATGAAGGTAGCATTTACATAGCTTTGTAAAGCTATTAAAATCTATTTGCAGTCCTTCAATAGGTTAAAAAAAAAAGGATGCCATCCGGTAACTTAATTGAGTGCGTGTTGGAATGCATGAATAATACAGGGACAGGGTGGTGCCTTTGACTATTATCTCTGTATGCATGTTGCCTTTCCTTATCTAGACCAAAATCTAATGTTGATAGTGAGACCACTTCCACTAGTGAGCTGAACTTTCGTATGTTAAAGTATGACGGGCATGTAACCTCCGAATCCGAATAGTAAAAGTAATCATCATTGAACAAGACTACCATTTTCACAAATAAGAAAATAATATATTGTAGCTAGGAAACTATACGAAAGGACCTCGATTGATGCTGCTGTTAACCAGGGCAAAAATCAAGCTGTTTTTTTTATATATAGAATATCGTTTGCTAGCATTATTATACATTTTATATTAATTACTTCCGTACTCCGTAAGTCACATTTTCTACTCTAATTTTTCTACGTATATAGCTTAGTAAATTATAGAATCCATTTTTACTATCACAGACTCATTTTTACTCAAGGTCCTTCATTCAAGAGGTAAAAATGGTGTCATTGATTACAACTTGAGTCTGTGATAGAATGCATGAATGAGTTGCCTCCCCCCTGTGTAGATAAAAATAGATAATGTGGACAGTGACTGCTTCCACTAGTACAATGATTCTATAGGGCTGTATGAGTTGCACTTGCCGACTTGCGTATATATGTTGCGTGTGATGGAATGCAGCCTCCGAATGATAAAAATAATCATCAATAAACAAGACTACAATGATAAAATTAATAAATTATTTGACGCTATCAAAGAATAATACTTCAGAAAATAACACGAATACCTGCAATTTTTTTTAACTATATGCATCACTGCCGGTTCATAACATGGTCTAGTAGCAGTCCAATAGGCCATTAGTGTGTCATAAATAACTAGCATGGACACATACGTGATACTTCACTTTGGATGATAATAAAAAACCAGTACGATGCCTACAGATGGCTATTTATGCCGATTCTTTTTGAAAAGTACTCCCTCCGTCACAAATTATTAGTCGTTTTGATTTTTTTCTAGTTTCATACCTTTTATTGTGCATCTAGACATAATATGGGTACATAGCAAAATCTAAAAAGTAAAAAAAATGACTAATAGTTTGGGGCGGAGGGAGTAGCGCATATAGTTCATATCCCTATTCCCTACTCATTCACTTTGTATTAGAAGAAGCACATGATCATAAGCAATTGTCTATAATCGAATACACACTAAAATAATAGTCAAGACATATAACAACAGCCTATTGCTTACCATGTCCAGCAAAGTTTGTAAATATATTTTGTAATGCTTACTTAACTCAATTCTAGAATCAAGTTCTTTTTCATCTTTCGCAATCTACCCACCTCACATGTCATAGGACCTAACTCCACCCATAGGATATATCTCCTCCCTCTCCCCCCTCAAACTCGTCACCATAAGTCAAGGTGCATAGCCTAAAGTCCATTATTAAGCTTGCTCTTTTCCTTGTTCCCAATTTGAATTATAACTTATTTGAGAATTTTATACATTTTTATACAGATTTTTTTTGAAAGGATGCAGAATTTATATGAAAAGTATAGCTTTTGCCCTGTTTTTGAACTCTCTAGTTAGGATTTTATACGAAGCCATTTTGACGCCCAATAATTTATTAAAAGAATTTGGACAGCAAGAATACGGGCTGAAAAGTCAATATGGGCTTCAAGTGAACTTTTTTTTATTTTTTTATACATGGGCTAAAAAGACGGATAAACGACTGTATCCATCCAGCGGCGTCGATTCAGCAGCAAACGTTCCGCTGCGGCAGGCCGCTTCCGCCCCGAGCCCACGACCTCCGGAGTTCTCTCGGCGGCAAAATTGGGGCCTTGACTAGAGCAGTAGAGCTGTGACAAACCAACGCCCCTGTCTATCGGTATAGAATTCCAAATGGGCCATGCCCGATAGACGGGATCTGCTTTTTTTTCAGAAGTCGTTTCGCACAACCGTGATTACCTGCCCGAGGTACGGCCCTAACACGGCCCTAGGCACGATCGATAGTGCCTAGGGCTGGCCCGGCGCGATGCATCGATAGTGCCTGGGCCGCTACCTCGGCCCATAGTGCCGGCCCGAGGCACGGCCCGATTTTTGCCGGCCCGATAGGTGGCCCGTATATATAGGGGAAAACCCTAATCCCCTCACATCTCTCCCTTTCCCAGACCCCCAACCGGCCATAGCCGCCCCAGCCCCACGCGGCCACGCCTGACGCCTCACTCCTGCGCTCCTCGCCCGTCTCCCTCACCCCGTCCCCGCCTCCTCCCTCACCCCACCCCGCTCCTCTGCTCGTCGGCGCCCTTGCGCTACTCCGGCTTCTCTCCGGCGGAGGCCAGGCGGCGGCCCTCCCTTCCCCTCCTGCCGCATCTTCGCCGCCCGCGCCAGGCGACCGGCGCCAGATCTGCTCCGGGCGGCGGGCGCGTCGGGGCCCTCCTCCGCCGCTGCGCTGGGCGACGGCCACCGCCCCTCCTCTGGTCGCGCCGGCCCCGCCTCTGCCCCGGCCGAGATCTGCTCGCGGGGCCACGGGTCGACACCACCGCCGCCCATCTTTGTTGAGCGCGTCGCCGCTCCTTCCCTCCCCCCTTCTTCAGCTTCTCTGCTCCGACCTTCCCTCCGGCCGCCGGCGCCGGCGCCGCTCAACGGTGTCGCAGGGCACCTGATGGGCCGACGGAGCCCGACGGCCCGGTAGCAGCCCGATGGGCCAGTCGGGCCATCGTGCCGGCCCGGCACTATAAAATGGCCTTAGTGTCTGGCCTGGGCCGCCCATTTTGAATACTATATCTATCGGCAAACGCAACAAACTCTTTTATTCGGAGCCGCAAGAATCCTCCGATCGCTACGCTGCCAGCCACAAACTTCCAACTGCTCGTCTCTTGCTCCATACAGCTCAAGTGTGGGCAGTCTAAGAGCAACTCTGAAAAGACTCTCTAAATTCTTTCTAACTGCTAATTTAGATATTTTGATTAAAATGGTACCTTTCAACAAACTTTCTATTTGATTATTAATTTCTCGTTAGCTAAATATAGTAAAAAGAATAGCTTTTAGAGTGCATGCAAGATATAGAAAAACTGTTAAAAAACTAGAAGACATATAAAACGATTTTTATATAAATGAGTATCTAAATGATGAATCGGAAAGTGAGTTTTAGAGACGTTCTAACACCTCCACGGCTGATACCGGCCTGTATACCACCACATGGAGTGGTCTAGACAATGAATAAATGGGCTGTGCAAACAATGAGACGGGCCTAACTCCACCAAAGGACCTAACAGTCAGAGAGAACGGATTCAATTAGAACGAATCATCGCTTCAGTAGTTCAGTCAGAGAAGAGATAATAATCCAGTTCACACTACACCGAAGTGGAATTGCTATGCAGCCCGAAATTTCCGTGGCGGCAATTTAAATGGAAACTTTTGCTGAGTTTTGTGAAATTAGTTGTGGCACGCTAAAATATTTTTTCTTTGTTGTAACACATTAATTTCTTGGCTGAAACACATCGCCTAGTGTGTTGTGGCCAATTTATATTTTTACAGTGCCCACAACAATATCAGAATTGAGTAGTGTGCTACAACAAAATTTTCCAATTTAGAACCGCCAAGGTATATAGGTTTACCTTGGCGGTACCGGTAAACAGACAAGAAAATGTAATTTCATGGTGGGATTTACCAGGTGGTCGAAGGCCGCCAAGAAAAGTAACTTACCCGGCGGGTGTATTTTTTTCTTGGCGCGTTGTAAATTTTAACATTAACCTAGTTATCTTGGCGGCCAAACAGCCAAGGAAATAACTCTTGGCATTCGGCTGCCAAGTAAGTCGATTTTTCTTGGCTCTCTGTCCTTGACGGATTTTGCTTGGCGACCGTCAATGACTATTATCTTAGCAGTTTTTTTATATTTATTGGCGGTTTTCGTCCTCCAAAGCAATTTCAGTTTGGTGTAGTGCAGATAACAACACGTCTCTCCGCTAGGGAGCGTGTGGAATGACCAAAAGCGGACCTACAGACTGAGAATAACAAGCACCGTTGAAATGCCCTTCGAGATATTCTGTCCGTTTTCACTCGTTTTAGCCACTCATCAGGCTAAACGAGTTGAGCATGCACGTATACTATACCCACCCTATAAATATGCACCCGCAAGAACCGACCTTCATATAAACGTACCCTTCAGAAGACACTTGATAAAGGCTAATTAAATCACCGCTTGCATCTTGATGTCGAGAAGCTCATCACCCGGACGCTCACAACTGAAAGAGTGCCGCCGTTAATTTTCAAAATAAATTGAAGAAAATATGAGCAGCCGTGAAGAGTTCAGAACTCAAACCTTGATGGTAGGTCTACCATAAAGAACCCAACAGCTATGCCATTTGCTTTAGAGATGTAAGTTGATTGTGCAAAAGGAAAACAAAAAGGAAGGCACTCCTTCCATGCTTACACGCTTGCATTAATTACATTCGTCAGCGTCGTCTAGAAAATATTTTGATATATTGTTTTGGGGAACTAAGCAATAATTTGTTAACCATGCTTGATGCGTTTTTTTTTGGCGAAACTTGATACTGGTTTATTGGCACAAGCAACACAAGATATAGCATAAACACACATTCGGATTTATTTTTCAACAGACGAGGAGACAACAAAAGAGAGCATGCAGTACAGAGTGCGCTTTAGTACTAGCACGCTTTAGTGCTTTACGGTATACTATGCAAAAAAGTGTCAAAGAAGACACTTCACTTTGTGATGTAGAGTGCAAAACGCGTCACCTATATCATATTGGTGAGGCGTTTTAAACAGCCGCGTCACTCGTATTATCTGATCACACCTGCGAAAATGGTAACGCGTCACTGATTATGACACGTTGGTGACGCGTCTTAACAAAACGCGTCACCAACACGATAGGTGACACGTTTTGTAAAGACGCGTCACCTATCTGTCAAATGATCGCAGACGCTATAAGTATCTGCGACGACGGGCAAACGCGTCATGTTGATACGCGTCACCAGGAGCTGAACTTTTACGCGGCGCATGATGTTTCCGCGTTTTAAAATTATCCATTCCCGGACCCGATTTTTTTCTCTTTGTTTTTTTGAGAATTAGTGAATGACCCGATTTTTTTTTTCAATGCCCTCGTCCCTCTGCTGTAACACCCTCAGAATTAGAAAAATTATTTAAATAATTATTACATTAATTATTGGGTCAATTAGAAAACTAAATAGGAATTTCTAGGAATAATAGAGTATAAAATAGTAATGGAAAAATAAAATGAAGTTCTATAACTTGAGTGCTCCATAAGGACTAAACTAGCACCGAAACCCTAGGGTCAAACCAAAACAAGTTTGGTTCAAAATTGAATTCAAAAACCCCTTCAAAAATCCCTTAAAAGAAATAGAAAAGGGAATCCTATACCTAATGGGCCGTCGGTTCGCGGCCCGAGTTGGTGAAGTTCGTTTCGGCCCCCTCAATTTCCTCTCCGGCTCACCCTCCCGCGCGGCCCGGCCCACCTCCCCTCCCTCTCTCTCCCTCCTCTCGCCTCTGCGCGGCCCAGCCGGCCCACCCCGCCGTCATCTTCCTCCTCCCTCTCTCTTTCCCTGGTTCTTCCCCCTCCCTCATTCCTTCGGCGCCGTCGCCGCCGCGCGCCCATACCGCCGCCCTGCTCCTCCTCGCCGCGTGGCGACCGCAAACCAGCACCACGCCACCTCCCCCAACCCCTGCTCGCGTCAGAAAGGCCACCCCGGCACGGGTGCCCTCGCCCTCCACCATCCCGTGGCACCCGCACCCCTGCCGCCGCCGTGCGATCTCACTCTCCCGGCCAGGATAGGCCCGACAAGGACGCGCAGGACGCGTGCCGCCCTCACGCAAAGCCATCGCACACAGAGTGCGGCGCCGACGCCCTCTCCTCGGCCATCCACACGAAAGTCCGCGGCCGCACGCGTCGCACGCCGGCGAGCCCGCCATGCCACGCGTCAAGGCCCCACCGCTCCGGCAAGCCTCCGGGGAGCATCGTCGGGCATTAAATAGCCATGTGCGCGCCCCGGATGGAGCTCACCCCCTCCACTATGCACCACACAAGCACCACTGCCACCACCGCGAGCGCGGGAACGCCGCCGCCTCGCTCCGGCACCTCCGCCGCTACCAAGCCCCTAGATCTCCCTCTGACCGCCGCAGCACCACCCGGAGCACCCCTTGGCACTTAAGGCGTGAAGCGAAGCAACCTAAAGGGGACGCCTACCCACCGGAGGAACGCCGCCGAGCTCCGCCGTGAACAAGGACTGCCGCCGCCCGTCCACACCGCCACCCCGGCCGCTTCCCACCCCTTCCACCCCGTGGTGAGCACACTGGCACCGCCCACTGCCCTTCCTCTATCCTTCTTCCCTAGAAAGCTGGCCGAGCTTCGGCCAGTTTCCGGCCGTGCCCCATGCTCCGGTGAGCTGCCGGCCGGCCCTGGCACCCTTCCTCCGCACCTCCGCACACCAGCGCGCTCCACATCACCCAGGGATGCGCTCCAGCTTTGGCCAAAGCCCCGGAAACTCCTCACCCCGCTTTCCCCTTTCGCACCGCCCGCCGCCTGAACTCCGGCGAGCCCGCACCGCCACACTAAGCCCCCAACCCTCGACGAGAGCATCCACGTCGTGTTCGCCGTGCTTCCCCGAACCGGTTGATGCCTTCACCGTCGCGAGAGCTGCCCTAACGCCGGCGGCGGCGAGCTCTCCGGCGAGTTTTCCCTGTTGCCTCGCCGCGCCGCCGTGAAGTCCGGGGCCTGTGTGGCGGCCACGCAAGCAAGGGCCCCGCCTGCCAGCCTCCCCCGCGCCCCGCGTCAGCTGCCACCTCCACCTCCCCGCCCCGCGTGCGCCCGGTCCAGTGGACCGCAGGCTCGTGGGCCAAAAGGTCCACGTGCCCACGAAGCCGGTCCACGGCATAGTAAGGCGTGGGCTGGCGCCAGCGCTGGCGTCAGCCGGCCCCACGTAGCCTCTCAAACAGTAAGAAAATGCTAGGTACACCCGGCTTAGTGCACCTAAGAAGTTATTTCTTCACCTTAGGATTTCCTAAAAATTTCTAAAAAATACCCAAAAATACTAGGGAAAATAATAAGCTGATTAGTACCACTCGAAACATTCCTAGAGCTTAGAATTAAAAGGATTCCCTTTCAGCCCGTAAGAAAGCCTCCGTTATTGTACCTCAAATTACGCCAAACCCTAAATTAGACTCCATAAATGGCCAATAAATTACTAAAAATACTAGAAAATATTCTAAGGTTTTTCATAAGATTAAATTCCATAAACGCCTTTCTTAAACCTGAAGACGATTTATCGCCTTTCACCGACAATTCCTAAACCCCGCTTAACCCGCCAAAACCCCCTTAAGCCTTGGGGAAGACCCCGGAACCTCCGAGCACCGGCCCCAAACCCTCGATTAACCTAGGAAACCTGCCCCTATGACCCCTCTTTCTAACTCCCTCCTTTCTAAGTAATCCACCCATTGTGATGATTGACCTAGTCATATATCTATGCTTGTGTAGACGCTCCGTCAGGAACTCCAGGATTTAGCTTCCGGCGGAAACCACCGTGATACCAGGCAAGTCTTAACGATCCCCTTGCTCATATGAATCTGCTGCATGAAAATGATCTATTCTTCCCTAGCATCTGTAGAGTGCATTAAGATTAGCCACCAAAATAACCTGGGAACACTAGTTAAACACTATCCACAGCCAGAAAGTCTTGTCGTGAAAGGCATCAGGGGGATGAAGATGCGAGGTAGGGTGGATAGTCTTGAGAGAAGCTCCTATCCAGAGGCCTACCTTGGTCGCTTAAGGACCGGTTCTTGGGAAAGTCTTTCCAACGCCATGTACGGCTATACGGGCCAAATGGGACATGGCCTTCGGGAATGCCCTGTAATGTGAGGCCTCGACTCACACTCCACCAACTACCACTGGTAAAGCTACTCCAGGGGCCACGGTTGGGCAACGGATATGCTGGAGACAGCCCCTGACAGAGGGCTGGGACTGGCCGGCACGGGTCGCATGTGACAGGGCTGGTAGGGCCCATGGGCGATGCATGCCCGTTTATATGATGCATCCATACCCGAGTTTTAATGTCCTTTTGTGGACGGATATGCGATCTCTGCTTAGGCCCCAGTAGCATCCGTGGGTAGACCCAGATGGAAGTTGTCCAGTGATGGACGCCGGTGGATACGAGTCCCGTAGGGTGGCCCTGCCATTGGCCATGGGAGGGTCGTCTGACCGTATAGTCAAGAGTACAAGTCTCTACAGAGTCATCTAATCTATCTGATAGTCGTGGCTCTCGGTCAAGAGCCCGTCTGGTTAAAGCTTCCATTGATTAGCCAGCAATAACCCTTAGGAGTGATAAAGAAAAGAGGTGATTGCAGGATCGATAGAAGGATCGCTGCCCGGGTCACCGGGGACTGGTAGGGAGGTTCTTGCCCCTCCAGGACCCAACACCGTTCCACCTAATAACTTGCCAACTAAAATAATGCATACATTTACCTCCGATTGCTAAGCACTTGCTGAGTGCGGTGGTACTCAGACTTGCGTGTGAAACCATGCAGCTCCATCAGAAGGCCGCGAGATCCGCTGCCGCCAGGCACCCCGCCCCTGCAGCCGGAAAATCCATCCACCACCGCGGCATCCTCATCAGTTCTCATCGTCTTCCTCATGATTCAATCCCTAACTTGATATCTCTGCTACTCTAGTTTCACAGCTTGGGTGCCCAAGCTCGGGTGGAGGGGATGGAGGAGGAGCTGGGGCTCGTCGTTGGCGGCCCCTTCTACTTCTCCAACAGATCCGGTGGCTGTGACCATCGGCAGTGTTGTAAGCTCCAACGCCTGCAAGAACGCGCACAACCTGTTTGAGGAAATGCCTCCAATGTGAGTTCATGACCAAACTTGCGTTGCTTCTGTTCCATGGATCATTTTATTTGCTCTAACATAGGACAACTCACTTTGTATTTGTTTGCTTCCGTGCTTGCTCCAACATCGCAGCCACTGTTGTCAATCGGACCTCCAGCTTGGTTAATTCAGTTAGCTTTTGTTACTTGTGTTGGAGCATGTTGTTCATGGATTTGCCCCTCACGAGATTCTGTAGGATGTGCTGCACACAATACGTGGCCGTAGTGTGGATTTAAATTCCTATTGCCGACGACTGCTGAACACAAGCACTTTTCCAACGAGATATTTTTTCAGTAGTTTATCTGAGCATTGTTTAGGGTTCAGAGTAGTACAATGCCCTTTTCAGTAATCCATCAGATTTGATCCTGTAGTCGATATTTTGTGTTCAATAATTAATCTTGTTTAGTAATCCATGTTATGTAATTCTGAAATAATTGCTGAACCTTCAATTTAGTTGGTCCAAGTGTAAATGTTGTGCTTTAGTACTTTGAGCTATATAGCAGTAGTAAGCTGGTGATTGTCTGATAATTCTTCAATTTAGTTTGTCCGATGATTCTTTCATATTCCTTGTACCCTATATCATTGGTGATTGTAATATTTATTTGGTTTCAAATTTCTAAGTGTGGTCAGCTTGCCTACTGCAGACTGGAGCAAATTAGAAGGTATATGGATGCATCCTGTTCAAGCAAGCAGATGCGCAGTTTTGCATTCCAATAAGATCTACCTGTGACTTAGAAACTGACAATCTTAATTTGTATGTGGACTAGAGTAGATAAGTCATTCTAGTTCTTTTTTACTATATAGCTACAGCTTTCAAGCTATAGGCATATGGTAGATTTCATAAGTGGACCAGAGTATTGGTGTAGTTTCTAAACTTGGTTCGTTGCCTATGTCTCTGGTTTCTGTTCCTTGGTTATAACAGAACAACATAAGGCTGTTGTTTGTTTTATACAAGCTTGCAGGTAGCAAAGTTTTATGAATTATGCAAGTAGACAATGTTGCAATACCATTAACCTCTAAAGCTTGTGTTGTGCAAGTCTAGCAGATTTGAAGCATATGGACAATCAAACCTTTCGACTGAACTTGCCAAGTGATTCAAGGTATGTCTTGCTCTGTCTAACACATGGCCATTTTTTCACGTAGTTACCATCTTCTTACCATATAGCTAGCAGCTCTCAGTTTTATGTTTTATACAGTCTACATATCAGAAAGGGATGTTGATACTTAACCATGCCTTCCAACACATGTCCTATTTGTTCATTCTAGTTCTCTCTATTTCTATTCCTCTGTTTCTGTTCTTTCTTTATCGCTTTGATTAGACAACTTGTGACATGAATTAGACAACTTTGATTTTATCGCTTCTATTCTTTCTTTATTGTGACATGAATTAAACAACTTGCCGGTCCAATTAGTGTAAATCATGGGATAATATTTTTCTGTTTAGATAGACCAAGGTGTGGAATAGAGGATACTAAACTTCTAAAATACTTAACTGATATCATCATGCGTACAGTTCTAGAATGCATACATCTCTTATCTGATGTTGTCATTCAAGCTATTTGCAAATGTTGATGCATTGTTCTTTTATTTGTGCCTTTTAAGGTGAACTCCAAACCTGTAGAATCTCCCAAAGAACAATATTAGCTGCTGAGAACTGAAGAAAACCTGGACTCACTGGTGATCAGTTGGGTATGTTGACAGCAGAGTCCAAAGTCATCTGCCTATATATGCATACAAGTGAATTTTTAAGATACATGTATGAACAATTGTTGTCATAAACTACTCTTTTGCATGTATGTGTGACCAAAGTAATTGTGATGTATGTATCTGTGTGACCAGAGAAGTAATTGTGATGTATTATCATGTATGACACATTTCCTGTTGCTTTCATGTCCAATTATTTTTTTAATTTATTATTGGAGACACGTTTTGGTGAATCACGTCACCAATGATTTTCTTATTGATGACGCGTTTTGTGAATCACGTCACCAATGGCTTTCTTATTGGTGACGCGTTTTTAGAAGACGTGTCACTGATGACGGTATTTGGTGATGCGTTTTTGCTAACAACGCGTCACCGATGAGGGTCACCCTCATCGGTGACACGAAAAATCCGTGTCACCAATCTTCGTTTGATTGGTGACGGAAAAAGGGTGACGAAAATAAATTTCGTCTCCGAAGGGAGTTGAGCCACGGTCTCTAATGACCTTTTCTTACATAGTGGTACGGACAGGTCATATATATACATGTGACGTGACAGTGGAAAGGAAAAGCATGACGCCAATAATGCAGCCTTATTATCCTTCCGTGTCAGGCCGGATTGCTGCATGCTGTTTTATTCGTAGTAATCGTAGTTTTTAACAATTGGCGCCGTGAATCGACACGGCCAGATCGAGACGCATGTAGCAGTTAGCCGATGAGGGCGGTGAGATAGCTAAAGGTCAGGGCGATTATAGTGACGACCAAGTTGGTGGTCGGGACGATTATGCCGAATACGGACGCAACGGCGCCTTGGGTGCCGTTCAGCACCTGCAGCGGCGCGCCTAGCGTCCCGTTGGCGCCGGTCAGGGACACGTTGCAGGCGGCCAGCGGGGTGGTCACCACCACCCTGGCCTGGTTGGTCAGCAGGCAGGTGACCACTGCAGTCGTCATGTTGAGAAGTGGGCCCAGGTTGATGACGAAGGTCCCGCTGCCGTTTGTCGTGGCGCTGGCCACCGTGGTGTTGCCGCACACCACCAGCACCATGGCGTCTGGCCGGACGGAGATATACAACAGAAAGGAAACATAATAATAACATCAGCGGCAACGACTTATACATGGATCAGCCAGGCAACGCTTATTAAGGAAACAAAGTACTATAATAAAAGACGGGCGAGAGAAATACTCCCTCCGTCCCAGAAAAGATGCATTTTCTCGGTTCCCGAGAATTACAGAATCTTATGTTTGACCAATTATAAATAAAAAAGTATAAATATTTATGATATGAGATATATATCATTCGATTTGTTTCTAAATATAGTTTTTTAACAAATTTATTAGAGCCATAAATATGATATAATTCGCTAGAATTTGGTCAAACATGAATCGCTTTAGCTGGCACGCATCTTAGACATGCATTCTTTGTGGGACGGAGGTAGTATATAGCAAGAAGTCCTCACTGGCGAACGGCGGGACCGCCGTCACGTTGATGTTGTTCCCGATGCTGCACGGTACCACGCCGGTGATCCACGCCGATGGGGTTGTTGATAGCAGTTGAGGGAGGACTACTCAATAAGCCCGCCGGCAGAGCGGAGTGCACTTGGCCGACGGCGGCGACGAGGAGGATAGCGGCGAGGAGGACGAAGCTCTTGTTGGGCGCCATTTCGATCTCTCTGTTGTATTGGGGGTGCGGGCGGCGTTGCTGCTGCTGGTGTCGTCTTAGCTTGTGTGTGTGTGTGTGTCTTAGGCTGCTGCATGGATCCGGTATTTATAGGCGGCGTCCAACGCCAACCTCATGTCTTTGCTTATTCGCAGTGTAGGCTCGGAGAGGATGGGAATGGGATCGACCAGCTCGAGTGTCAGTCCGCGTCGGTGCACGTACACTGAGACAAGTTGCACTGGCACGCCGATTATGAGATACTATCTAGCCTCCACAGAATATCCCTTGCTTTGTCGCCAACCTGGAAATAAAGTGCTTCCGAAACGCGGTACGATCCGATCCGATCGTGTAGGTACGACGTACCGCGCAGCGCAGTGTGTGCACACCAGGCCACTAGGCCACTTACAGCTATCTGAGTGCGTTCGTGGGCCGATCCGACTGTGATCTCACCAGCCCAGCACAACAGATTTCCCATGACGATACGAGACGACCGCTCGCTGGCCGCCAACTAGCCGCCCGCCGCTGAATGGTCAGCGACGCGGACGTTGCTCTCACGATTATTGTGTTCATCAGAATACAATTGGGCTGCAAACTAAACCACTACGGTAGGGCTTGTAGTGGACACTAGTGTTCACATTACACACACTCGATCGGGAATGTCTTCGTAGTATGTTACTAATTTATTAGGAACGATTCCATTGTTGTTTGAGCACACGTTTGCTAGCTTCAATTTTGATTAAGCCCGGCCCCTGTACTGGACTACTGGTCGATGCTCATCAAAAGCAATGGCAATTAATGCATTGAAGCCATCCATAGGATCGGACGCCCGCTCACGGCCTGTAGACATGGACTGAAGCTTTGGTGCGTTGGAAACTTGGAATGGGGAAGCAAGGATTTTGCGTGTTGGCTGGACTTGGATGAGCTCTGTGAGGGACAAATCGGGTGGGGATTTCGCGCATGTGTGCTCTGCTAATTGAGAAGCGAGATTCATTTGACGTGCTCGCTTGTTGTTGTTGCTTCTTGCCTGAGGAAGAAAGGAGAATGTGAGAGCGATGGCGTGGGGAATTTTGGAGAAGTGACTCTGGCTGTTCAGATTTGGATGGAGGAACATAGAGCTCCAGCTGCTACTTGCTTCCCGGCGCACAGTGAAGTTCTGGACTCTGGATAGAGAGAGGAGTATTCAATGGATCCACTGTTTCGATCAAGGCACAACCAGGGCATGCAGATTTAGCAAAAATTAAGCTAGTAATCCTATGTGCAGGCACTTTCTCGTCATGTAGTGTGCACGGTTTGGTGATGTAGGAGATGCTGAACATTTGATCCTGACGATCTGGCGACGTCCCTGGAATTCAAAAAAAAAAAAGTCGTCATGTCTTGGACCTTACAGTATGCTATATTTTTAATAACAAAACAAAGGGAGCATTATTTACTTAGCTTTCTAAAGTTATTGAAATTTATTTGCAGTCCTTCAATAGGTTAAAAAAAAAGGATGCCATCGAGTAACTTGAGTGCGTGTTGGAATGCATGAATAATAGGGTGGTGCCTTTGACTATTGCTGTATGCATGTTGCCTTTCCTTATCTAAACAAAAATCTAATGTGGATAGTGAGATCACTTCCACTAGCGAGCTGAACTTTCGTATGTTAAAGTGCGATGGGGATGTAGCCCTCCGAATAGTAAAAGTAATCATCAATGAACAAGACTGCCATTTTCACAAATAAGAAAATAATATATTGTAGCTAGGAAACTATACGAAAGGACCTCGATTGATGCTGCTGTTAACTAGGGCAAAAATCAAGCTGTTTTTTATATATAGAATATCGTTTGCTAGAATTATTATACATTTTCTATTAATAGCTTCTGTAAGTCACATCTCTTTTCTACTATATTTTTTCTACATATATAGCTTAGTAAATTATAGGTAATCCATTTTTACTATCGCAGACTCATTTTTACTCAAGGTCCTTCATTCAAGAGGTAAAAATCATGTCATTGATTACAACTTTATCAGATGTCTCCGAAGAGACGTCATTGATTACAACTTGAGTCTGTGATAGAATGCACGAATGAGTTGCCTCCCCTCTATGTAGACAAAAATAATGTGGACAATGACTGCTTCCACTAGTACAATGATTCTATAGACCCGTATGAGTTGCACTTGCCGACTTGCGTATATATGTTGTGTGTGATGGAATGCAGCCTCCGAATGATAAAAATAATAATCATCAATAAACAAGACTACAATGAGGAAATAATAAATTATTTGACGCTATCAAAGAATAATACTTCAGAAAATAACATGAATCCCTGCAAAGAAAAAATAAATTAACTCTATGCATCACTGCCGGTTCATAACATGGTCCAGTAGCAATGCAATAGACCATTAGTGTGTTATAAAAAACTAGCATGGACACTTACGTGATACTTCACCTTGGATGACAATAAAAATCCAGTACGATGCCTACATATGGCTATTTATGCCGATTCTTGTACTCCCTCCGTCAGAAATTATTACTCGTTTTGACTTTTCTAGTTTCATACCTATTATTGTGCATCTAGACATAATATAGGTGCATAGCAAAATCTATAAATCTAGAAAAATAAAAAAATCACTAATAATTTGGGGCAGAGGGAGTAGCGCATATAGTTCATATCCCTATTCCCTACTCATTCAATTCGTATTAGAAGAAGCACATGATCATAAGCAATTGTCTGTAATCGAATACACACTAAAATAATAGTCAAGACATATAACAACAGCCTATTGCTTACCATGTCGAGCAAAGTTTGTGAATATATTTTTTAATGCTTACTTAACTCAATTCTAAAATCACGTTCTTTTTCATCTTTCGCAATCTAACCACCTCACATGCCATAGGACCTAACTCCACCCATATGATATATCTCCTCCCTCTCCCCACTCCAATTCATCACCACAAGTCAAGGTGCATAGCCTAAAGTCCATTATTAAGCTTGCTCTTTTCCTTGTTCCTAATTTGAATTATAACTTGTTTGAGAAATTCGTACATTTTCATACAGTTTTTTTGAAAGGATGCAGAATTTATATGAAAAGTATAGCTTTTGCCCTGTTTTTCAACTCTCTAGTTAGGATTTTATACGAAGCCATTTTGATGCCCAATAATTGATTAAAAAATTGGACAGCAAGAATATTGGCTGAAAAGTCTATATGGGCTTCAAGTGAACTTCTTTTCTTATTTTTATATGGGCTAAAAAGACGGATAAACGACTGTATCCAGCGGCGTAGATTCAGCAGCAACGCGCTCCGGAGCTCTCTCAGAAGGGTCTCGGCGGCAAATTGGGGCCTTGACTAGAGCAGTAGAGCTGTGACAAACCAATGCTCCTATCTATCGGCAAACGCAACAAGCTCTTTACTAGAGCAGTAGAGCTGTGACAAACCAATCCTCCGATCGCTACGCTGGCAACCACAAACTTCCAACTGCTTGTCTCTAGCTCAGCCACCAACTGATACCCTTTCCGTTAAAAAAAACAACAAACTAATCCCTTTGTTCCTTTGTCACCATGGTCCATGGCCATAATTGGACAAAGTCGATGAGCTGCCATTTTTGTCTCCGTTGGATCGGTGCGCCTCCCCTGAGATTCGTCTGTTTCTCGTACTCGGAGCCGACCCCAAACTCGACGTGACCACGTCCACGGCACCGCCGTCCCCGATCCATCTCTCTCCCCCCACCTTCGATTTCCATGGACACGAAAGCCGCCGCCATGGCCACGAAGCAGCAGACCGTCGTCCTGTACCCGAGCCCCGGCGTCGGCCACATCATCCCCATGGTGCATCTCGCCAAGGTCTTCCTCAACCACGGCTTCGACGTCACCATGGTCATCGCCGAGCCACCCACCGGCTCGCCGGACTTCCGCATCGTCGATGTCGACGCCCTCGCCGCCTCCAACCCGGCCATCACCTTCCACGTCCTCCCTACTGTCCCCGACGCCGACCTCGCCGCCGTCCCCGGCAAGCCGCCGTTCCTCCTCACGCTCCAGGCGCTCTGCCGCTACAACGGCGAGCTCGAGCGGTTCCTCCGCTCCGTCCCGCGCCGCCGCCTGCACTCCCTGGTGGTCGGCATGTTCTCCACATGCGCGCTCGACGTCGGCGCGAGGCTCGGCGTCCCCGTCTACGTGTTCTTCGCCTCGGCCGCCGCCACGCTCGCCGTCGTGGCGCAGCTGCCGGCGCTGCTCGCCGGCAGGCGCGCGGGGCTGAAGGAGCTCGGCGACGCGCCCCTGGAGTTCCTCGGCGTCCCGCCGTTCCCGGCGTCACACCTCGTCCGGGAGCTCCTCGAGCACCCGGAGGACGACGAGCTCTGCAAGACCATGCTCGACGTCTGGGCGCGCGACACGGACGCCGCCGGCGTCCTCGTCAACACGTTCGAGTCGCTGGAGAGCGCCGCCGTGCGGGCGCTCAGGGACCCCCGGTGCGTCCCCGGCCGGGTCATGCCCCCGGTCTACTGCGTCGGCCCACTGGTCGGCAGCGGCGGCGGCACGAGCGCGACGGGCAAGAGGCACGAGTGCCTGGCGTGGCTCGACGCGCAGCCGGCGAGCAGCGTCGTGTTCCTCTGCTTCGGGAGCAGGGGCACGCACACGCCGGAACAGCTGCGGGAGATCGCCGTCGGCCTGGACAGGTCTGGGCAGAGCTTCCTGTGGGCCGTGCGGACGCCGGCCGGCGGCGACGGCACGGAGAGTCTCGACGCGTTCCTTCCGGAGGGGTTCTTGGAGCGGACCAAGGACCGGGGCCTTGTCGTCAGGTCATGGGCGCCGCAGGTGGAGGTGCTCCGGCATCCGTCGACGGGCGCGTTCGTGACGCACTGCGGGTGGAATTCGACGCTGGAGGCCATCAAAGAAGGCGTGCCGATGCTGTGCTGGCCGCTCTACGCGGAGCAGCTGATGAACAAGGTGTTCATAACGGAGGACATGGGCGTCGGGGTGGAGATGGAGGGGTACAGGGTGGGGTTCGTCAAGGCGGCGGAGGTGGAGAAGAAGGTGAGGCTGGTGATGGAGTCCGAGGAGGGCAGGATGATCAGGGCTCGGGCGGTGGCGCGCAAGAAAGAAGCGATTGCGGCGCTAGAGGATGGGGGCTCGTCGCAGACCTCGTTTGCTAAGTTCTTGTTTGATGTGGAGAATTTTGATAAGCAGTGACTGACACATTGCATTTCTCTAAACTTTTCCACTAATAAACAGCATCTGCTACCGCTAGACTTTTATTTTTTTAACAACGCTACTGCTAGATTTTTACCTTAATTTGCTAATATTGTCGATAATTCCTATGATTGGTCTCCATCTGACCCCATCTCCCCATAAGGTGACTTAGGTTTCGCCTATCAGTAAATCATCATTTCCCAACCAGATGCTTCGAACCTGACGGCAAAGGGATACGGAGATGTGAAAACAATACCAATGCCGCGACGATCTTCGGCGACCACGGTCAGATACCGTTTAGCGCCATAATATCAAGTTGAGAAAAACGTTCAAACGGCCAGATGAACCTGCTCTGCAGGAACTGCAGAGGGACTCAACCACTGACGCATGAATCTCTCTTTTTTGTTCACTGAGAATCTTCAGACTTCCACCAGCTTCAAATCTGCTTCTCTTGTGCAACGTTTCAGATCAAGCTTCAGACCAGCAGCATGATCCATCTCTCTCAGCAAAGTACAACTCCGAGTTGCGCAATGCTCAGGCCCCAACAGGAAACGCAGACACTGTTGATGGCTGCAAGCCTGCAAATGGGGCATGGGCGCTAGCCTGTACTACTATAATGGGCGCTAGCTACTATCAGGATCCTACATGCGTGCTGATTATTCGGAAATTGCCAGCGGCCTAAGAATGGGAATGATATTCGGACAACTACTGAAAAGGCGCTATCAGCTTCCAACCGTCAGTAATTCATTTGTGCACGATCAAGAGCGCAATGCAAATGCTGCCCAGTGCACAAGTAACAGAAGCGTCACGCATATATAGCATCATAAAAAGATTAAAAAAACACACACCTTTACCTAGTAATAGGCATCAATAAAAGTAACAGGCAGTCTGCCTCAACCCTGATTTAAATAAAAAGAAGGCGCAACACACCACTGATTTACCATAGCAAGTCAAGATGCAGCAGCAAAATCCCCACAGCCTGGAGCTGCCTACAACAGTAGATAGAAATATACAGTGGTACCCAAATAATGTAACACTAGAGGTAAGGCAAGACAACCCACAACTTCCATTTCCCTTTCTATGTCTACGGAGTAGATGCTAGCCAAAGCATGAAGACTAGGCAGAACAGGCACAGCAGAAAATAGCAGGTTCATAAGAGTAATGCGACCAAAAATACCTCACTACTGCCATCTACCATCACCACTAGATACTTCATTCTTGATTTAGAAGACAGGCACTACTGATTACTGAATCCTTCAGGCACTTGAAGAACCTTCTCTTGGTCCCTCACATGTAGTGGCGACTCCAAGTGCTACAGAAACACATTAAAAGGACACACACATCAGTTAGATGAGGAATCAATTTGGTCCCATTGAACATTTTTCACTCACTAGACACATGGACTAACAAGTTGCCAGTAATGGCTACCAAAAAAGCCCAAAGTCACTAAGTGAAATCAACTCAAAATTCCAGAGATAGCATCTTATTTAGTATGTATATCATCATCAGTTATCCATATTTGTAACCTGTTAGGTGTGACACATTGATAGGTCGCAGCGAAGACATTTACAAGTTCAATCATAAGAACAAGGCTGATATATATCTTGATTCTTGACTGTACAAGCTCAAGGTAATGACTAATGACCTTTTGGATCAATTAACAAGACCCCAAGATATGTCCCTAACATTTATAATAAACGATGGTGTTATGGGGTATCTCAGCAATTTTAAAGGATGGTCAACAAAAAGAACAGGGTATCACAGTTTTAAAGATATTCCCTTGCCATCAACTATATTTTTTCAATTCACACATCATCAGCGACTTTTTATGTTACTGTCTGAAATATTACTAATTCTGAATACTGGCAAATTCAAAACTAAGAAAATTAGTACCTGGAGTGTAGAAGCTCGTGTACGGCACAACAGGGTAAGTGATGCGGCCCTCAGTTATCTTCCTAATCTGTCCAGACTTCAGATTTATAATCACATATGTGACATGTCTTATCATTTCCCATCAAAATGGCAGCTACACCATCTATACAGCAAACTGTTTCAAACGAGACCGATAGGGTACCAATTGTCTCCAGATCAATAGCTTGGCTTTGTGCCCATTTTGCATATCCCTTGGTACCGGACACCATTGACCACAGGTCGAGTTTGAGCCCATGCACAGCGGCGAATTCCAGACCACATTCCGCCATTGTCATGAGCGCAATGTGCCTATAGGGTTTCTTTGGCAAGTGAATCAGAGATATTTCCTGCCTGCCCCCAAACATATTTCAGGATTTTGGTAGCCCCGCAGTCACCAGACATGAAGTGGAGCGCCTTCCCCACAAGGGCACTAGGCTTTGCCAGATGGACGCCGGCACGGCGGAGCTGAGCAGAGGCTGGACCGCTCCATGCACCAGTCTCCGACGAGTAGACAGAGACGAACGCCTCCCTTCTGCTGGTGCCCACGAAGACAACGAGGAACGGGGCGCGGCCGCAGTCGAGGTGGTCGCAGCCGCCCTCCGCCGAGGCACATAGCACCGCCGCGGTCCAGTGGCAGTAGAACGGGTACTGGTGTGGGTACATGTGCACCGACAGCTTGGGAAGCTGGTGTTGCTCCCCCGTCACTGGATCCCAGACGACGAGGTCCTCCCCCGAACTGAAAAAATTGAAATCATCCCAGCAAGCCGCGGTGTTGAGGAGGACGCGGCCGTGGCGCGCGTCCACGGCGCGCCAATCGCCGGGGATGGCGTGGGGTAGAGGGGCGGAGGAGGTGGGGACGAAGCAGGGAAAAGTGGTAGTCGGTGCAGAAGAACCCCAGCATCGGGGCCGCGCGGTGGAGCTCCCGGAACCTGCGGCGGAAGTGGGGGTTGGAGATGAGGCGGAACCAGCGCTTGCAGACGAGGGCGGCGCGTACGAGGAGTTCGGGCTCTTCGGGGGGGAAGCGGAGGAGGACCTGGCCGACGAGATCGTCCGGCAGCGCCGGCGGCGGTGCGAGGTAGGGGTCGATTGGGAATTTGGGATTTGGGAGGTGTGAACAGTGAACTCCGAGGATGGGGGATGAGCATGACGCGCCGAGCCGAGCCGCTTTCCTGGTTGGGTTCAACCAGCTCGAGAAGGAGCTCTGCCAGTAGGGCCCAGATGGCAGCGAAAGTGGGGCTGTGCAACTGGATTTGAATTTTGAACAAACCTCCCACGCTTCGCTTTGCTTGCGTTTTCCTGTTCTTGCTGAGCCCAGATCCGAAATCCCCAAACCAAAGAGAAACAATTCGGGCTAATAAACTGATCAGCATTGTCATGCCTAGTGAAGTTTTTTTGGGACGGTCTCACCCAGGTAAATAGAGCCCCTTCTCAGCTAAATTTTTGACCATTGGATCTAAAACTAAGGACCTAGATCCAGCCTCACCTTCTTTTTCCCATTCCCTTTTCTTATGCGATCTCCCTAGTTCGACGACGCCCCCTACCCCCCCCCCCCCCCCTCCCCGACGCCGCCGCCTTGTTTAAGGCCGGCGGTGAGCAGCGGCCCCCTGGCAACCCGGACCCCCTAACCCCGAACCCTAACCCGGAACCCTAACCTCGCCGGAGCCAAAGAAGAAGGTGAAGTCAGACGGAATTGGAGAAGAACGGAGGCGGGTGAGAAGGAGCTTCATTTCACTCAGGTGAGATTTAGCTTTCCCCTCCTTAAAGTCACTGGTTTGATCTTTTTGCTGTTCATTTCTTTGCTTTCCGAGTTCTCAAGAATTGAATCAAGATTGAACATCAAGTCTTTACCAGCTGCAGGATACTCACCTGTGACCCCCGAATTGTGCAAGCGCAACAATGTGCCGTGTGCAGCACAGCATGATCGTGCTAGGACTAGTAGGCAAGATCCAAAATCCAAAATATATTTCAATCATTAATATCCTTTCTATACATAAAGAAATATATCTCAATCATTCTCGATGTATGTTTCTTTTCAGAAGCAACACGATAATGGGGTGTTTAGATGCATTTCTGTAAATTTTTAAAATAGAATCTTTTCACTTTTGAAATATTAAACATAGATTAATCACAAAACTAAGAGAATTTTTACGGTGTTTGGAAATTTTAAGAGCCGTTTATGGGTCTCGATCCAATGGTTAAAAAGTAGGAGGAACTTGTTACAAGGAACCAAATATGTGGACCAGTACCTATATTTTGTGGACCAGAAACTATTCATAGAAATAAAGTGAAGGGTATTTTTGTATTTTCAGTTAGTGCATCGATCCTGTTGGGCCATCGGTCTAAATGTCAGCCCGGCTCTGTCCATTGGTTACCGAGGACCTCAGCGACGAATCTCAGCACTGCCGCATCGCGGCCCTGAAGCTGGCGCCACGTTGAGACAGCATCGCCGGCGAGCAGGTGCTGCCGCATCGATAGTTCGTACAGGTGTGATGGGCTGAGGCCTGCGGGATTCAATGTTTCTCTGGGCTGGGTGGGCGTCGACGGCGAGTCGGCGAGCCCCTACGCAGCCACTTAGGCCAGGCAGTCGATCTGCGAGCTCTGATTCGATGAACTGAACAATGCAAATCAATTACCAAGGATCAATTTACTATAATACCCTTGTCTACAAAATAATCCTGTCAATTAAAATCAACCACTCTGAACAATTACGGTGGCGGAACCTCAAGTTCCTCTCAAGCACCATAACAAAGCTCCAAAACTAATTACAACTCCATCTGTAGATCGCGAGACGAATCTATTAAGACTAATTAATCCGTCATTAGCACATGTTTACTATAGCATTACTGTAGCAATTTATTGTCTAATCACGACCTAATTAGGCTCATTGCGATTTACAGATCATCTATGTAATGTGTTTTTTCAGATACAATTAATATATCATACATGTGTCTAAACATTTATTTTGGATTTCGGATCTAAATATGCCCAATAGGAGGAACCATACGTCCATAGCCATTGCTTCTGAAATACTCCGTTTGCTACACATGACATAACGCGCAGCAACAGCAAGTAAATCGCTCCAGTTTCGTCGGAAGAGTTTCCTGGCTTCACCCACATTTGCCGACATTATTACTACAAGTTTGCCCCCAAAAAAATGGACTGGGGACGCTGGAAAAGGTGGAATTAAGCCGTTCGGAACCACAATATCAAGAAGTTGAGCAAAACGTTCGATCGTACACCAGGCTAAGTCAAAAGTCAACCTTCAGCTTGTAAGGAGCAAAGAAAGAATCGCCACCAGAAACCTAAATCTGCTATATACTCGTACTCGCACAACGTCTCAGATTGCGCTTCAGAGTTCAGGTTCAGACAGCATCGCTTACCGGCACGTTGTCATCAGTGACTCCTTGGTAATCTTCTCCTGGAACACGGAAAGCATGATCCATTATGCCCTGTTTTGCAAAACGAAATCTTTTCACCCATCACATAAAAGGAGAATCTTAAATGCATAGAGTATTAAATGTAGGCGAAAAAGGTGAAAAGTTACGTAGATAGACTGAAAATCGCGAGACGAATCTAATGAGCCTACTTAATCCATGATTTGCAACAGTAATGCTACAGTAACCATCCACTAATTATGAATTAATTACCCTCTAATTACCGTCGTTAGATTCGTCTCGAGATTTCCAACCTATCCATATAACTTTTCACCTTTTTCGTCTACATTTACTACTTCTAAATTGGTAAAATCAAAACCCGAAATCTTTTCACCAAAATCTTTTCGGGAACTAAACACGGCCTATTATGTCAACAAAGTATACCTAAGGATTGACGCCAAGTCCGAAGCAGTTGCAGGATAACTAGCCACTGCAACACGAAGGCCCCAACAGTAAACAGACACTCATACACAAACTAACAGGCTCCAGCATGGCAACATGTCTGCTTCATCTGAATTTGCCGCCATCCAGGAAGGGATAAGGATCCACACAGCCTAGAGCTGCCTTCAAGATTGGAAACAAAACAGTACAGCGCAACATTTAAAGAATAATATCACAGAGATAAAGCAAGACAACATTTCCCTTTCGACGTCTTCTCCCTTCTCTACCATTCTCTACCATATGACGTTTTTGAACGTAAACCGGCAAGATTGCCAGGTTTGTATTAATTAATAGAGAAGAAGAAAGCGGTCTAGACCGAGCTGTACAGACTTTTAAGTATTTTTTCTATTTTCTATTTAGAATTTTAGGCTCTCCCTGGTATAATTGCTCCTAAATGCTTTGCTCCTGCCAGTGCCCACAGCCTGCGCAGCTACCATATGACGTAGATAGTAGCTAAAGCATGAAGGCCAGCACAACAAAACCGGTAGTAAAATAACAGATGCCGAAGACTTATGCAATAACAAATAATCCACAAATGCCATCTACGAGCACCAATAGGCACTTCTAGATTTAGAAGACATTTCACCATTGAGTCTTTCACGCATTTGAAGAACCTTCCATTGGTCCTTAACCTGCAGAGGTTACTCCAAGCGCTGCAGAAACACATTCTTAGAAGGAAAAAGGATCAGCAATGTGGTCGATTTGGACTAATTGGAATTACAGTAACGCCAAGTCCAAAACAGTTGCAGGATAACTCGCCACTCTAACACACAGGCCCCAACAGTATTACAGTAAATGGACACTCGTACTCAGACTATCAGGTTCCAACATGGTAACATGCCTGCTTTATCAGAATTTGCCGCTGCCCATGAAAGGATAAGGATCTTCAGACAAACTACTACTGACGAGGCGCTAGCAGCAACGAACTAGTTCCAGACTCAGTAACTCGTTTGTCCACGGATCAAGAGTACACTGGAAAATGGAAATGGTGCAGGATGCACAAGCAACAGAAATGTCCCACATATAGAACGATATATTTTGAAATGTCCCACATATACAGAAATGTCCCACATATTGTGTAGGCATGCTCTGAAAGGTCTTGATTTGATGAAGATTAAGCTACTTCCTGAAAGATATATTTTGAAACGATGGACTCGAGATGCAAGGTCAGAGATTGTCCAAGATATGCATGGGAAGGATATAGTGGAAAATCCTAAGTTAGAAGCTGCACTATGGTACAAAAAACTTTGCAAAATGTTCATTTCATTGGCTTCAAGAGCTGATGATTTCGAAGACTGCTACTTGCTTGTGGAAGAGGCACTTCATAGCGTGAGTAAGCAGGTGAATGAAAAAAATTAAAGGAACTCCTACCGTTGAAGCTGAAAAGTCTAGTGTTCAAGAAACTTTCAGGTTGCCTGAACAATATGCACATGCTGCTGGTCTAAAGAAGAAAGAAAGGCAAAAGGGTGGATCAAAAGAAATAAAAATTGGGTTGAGAAACTTAACAAGAAAACGAAGAAAAGCTCAAACAAGAAGAAAAGCTCAAACAATAAGAAAAACTCAAGCAAGAATAAAAAGAGCAAGCCTACACAACATGAAGAATGTGAAAATCTTGTACCAGAATCGCAAGAATATGAATCGATTCGTATTTTTACCGAAATTCTAATGGTACGCTGACAGTTCTCTTTTCCCACAAAATAGCATTCCAATATTTGGTCTGACCATGCTTTCTCTCTCTGTATTCCTTTTTTTTCAGAGTTCAAATGTTATTCAAGATGTTAACAACCCTCAGTCCTTGGATGTTATTAAACGTGCGGCAGTAAGCAGGGGCGGAGCCACGGGGGCGCGTTCGGGCCTGGCCCCCAATGCTGGCGCAAACTCACCCTTCCAGTCCTTCTTAATTAAGGTGCTAATCACCCGTTGGCCCCCTCAGCAGCCCAATAACCAGCAGCACAACATGGACTTAAGGCCTCCTCCAAAGGTTACTAGCTCATACATAAGAGTCAAATGCTAGCTCTTATGTCTAGATAACCCCACATGTTACCCTCACATGATATGGGGATGTGTGCATGAGACTATCTCTTAAACAAGAGATAGCTCTTCATCCTCTCTCTTCCACATAGGCAAAAATCTGATGTGACACACTTATGAGCTAGCTGAGTTGGCATCATTAGAGGAGGCCTAAGGCCCATAAGGTCAAGAGAACAGCCGGCACATCTGTTTTTGACGTTCCCCTTCGTGATCCATCCGCCGCGACGCTGCCAGGCACCTGTCGCTCTTCTCCAGCACGACGCAGCCAGGAGGAAGTCCGTCAGTGATCCTAGGCCTGCGTGATCCGTCCCTGTCCCTCTAGCTAGATTTGATTAAATTAATTAATTGATTTGTTCTTGATTACATTGTATAGCACTAACGCATGACCCTTCTTAATCTCTGTTCAGTCTCATGTGCTATCTATGTCGTCCTCGCAGAGCAAGTTCAAGTTAATAGAGATGTAATGACCTATGTAAGTCTCATGTGCTATCTTATTTTGTTATATCTACAAGCTAATTAGCAAACAATTGTATGTTACTTGTCTCATTGCCCCCCCCCCCCCCCGACGTGTCTACGTACAGCGGATGCGGTGTACCAAAGAGCGCCGCACACCCTCCGAGAGCAAGCCAACTACATGCAGCCGCAGGTGGGCCCACGCGTATGCAGCCCTCTCCATAGCTGCCAACAATGAGTAGCCGTGCAGCTGGTGGGCCCAGTAGCACATGCAATTAGTAGATGAGAAAACAATTAATACCTTCTAAATTAAATGTGTAAATTAAATTTTGATGGTATCATTGTATTCTTTAAGATGAGAACTTCCAAACTAGACCGCACTCAACTATGTTTGGATGTTTTTTTTGGAACAATTTTTTAAAAAATTGGAACATTTTATCGTGAAGCTGGAACAATTGTACCTTGTTCATGGTGAATTTGTTCCAACCGTTGATGGAATTGTTCCGTATTCGTAAAAATATGTTCTAGAAAAAAATCTAATCAAAATATAGCCAAGTGTAGTATAGTTTTGTAGATCTCGTCACAACAAACGTAGTGGTACAATCGGAATTTAATTTGACTGCTTGGTTTATAAAATACGAATTGTTTTCTAAAATCCTCTCTCATTGGTTCAAGTAGATCAGGGGGAGGGGCTGTGCATGCATGCATGCATGGTCTGCGCAGAAAATGGGGCAGCGCAGGCATGCAAAGCATCGAGGGTTGTGCGGTGAAATGTGAGACACCACATATGCGGTGAATAGCAAATCCGGCAGCGCAGGCATGCAGAGCATAGGGGGTGTGGTGAAAGGTGAGATACCACCCTCCCCCCTCGCCCCGTATCGAAATCCTGGCTCCGCCCCTGGCAGTAAGGTGCAGCGGCGGTCTCGCGGGCGGCTGCCGGTGCCAGATCAAGGGCGGCTGGCATGGGTGGTGCCAGGGGTGCGTCGTAGATCGGTAGCCGCGGCGGCTCGGATCCGGCGCACGGCGACTGCTACCGGCACCGGAGCCAGGCGGAAGGCGAGGCCCACCGGCCATCGTCCGCGCGCTCCTGGCCCTTCCCTCCGTCTCGTCGCCACGCAGAGCTGGTTGAGATCTAGCCACCACCTGTGTTGAGATCGAGCCGCCACCACCTGTGTTGAGATCCAGTTTGTAGTTTTTATGTAAATTCTTATTTGACTAGAAACTGAATCAAGCATGGGAGATTCATATTCTTTCTTGTTAGAATTGTAGTCTGCAACAGTGAATCCTTCCAATATCTGAAGCTTGGTTTGATTGTCCGATAAGTGGAAATGAAATTGATTTTTTTGTTACATTTAATATCTTATGCTTATTCCATTTTAATATTTAACTTATGGCTGCCAGCAGCACAACGTTGTTAAATTCATTTGTCTTTTTCCAAAATAGCGTAGTTTCCCTGAATCAAACTGGTGGTCATAGTTACAGTATTGTTATGATATCCATTTCAAGTAATGCCAGGGGGAACCATCAGATGTAGCGGAGAACATTCAAAACAAGACATTCAGATCATAGCTACAAATCAGTAAAGAGAACTTTCCATTGTGAAAAGCATCTTCTGCTCATTTATGCGTATGATTTATTTTGCAAAGCATCCAAGCTACTGAATTTACAAACCATTACACATAGCTCACTGCAAACATCATGCAAGTACACTTCCAAATTTGTGATGACCTTCGACATCAGCGATGATCCTTTTGGCCAGCAATTAAAGCAAGTGTGGAGCTCGGCATCCTCACTTCCTGCATGAGCAAAATAGACTGAGCAGAGTACTTCTGGGCTCTGTATCCTTCACGGTGTAACCTCTTTCAACGGAACGAGATCGTCTGCAGTTCACTTCTCAGCGGCAGGGGGACGTCCGGCTCATCTCGAACGTAAGATGGCGATCCAACAGGCAACAGCGCACACGCATACAGTAACCGAGTCCATGATCATTAGGCCCATATGTTAGACCAAAACCACCGGCCCATTTGCCTGTACACAGGATATGACACCCTTCTTTCTTCCTCCCGCAGAAAAACGGAATGGCAGCGCCGCCGCCGCCACCGCGCCGCCGCCGCCGACGGGTGATACGGCTCTCTTGTTTCCGTCTGCCACCACCTAGTGCCGCGCCTTGATCTTCTTGGCCGGCCATCGAGGTCGGATGCTGTGTGGCGCTCATCCCCATCACCAGACCATTGCGGAGCTGTTCTGCTTGGTCGTCACCGCCGCCGTCGAGGGCCGCCGAGGGGCCAGGCCACGCTTGGGAGTTGGGACTGGTGACGGGGTTCGTGCGCAAGGGGTAGAGCATCACCACAGGAAGGGCCACCAGTGCTATCGAGTCCGAACAGCCACGGAGGAAGGACCACCTCACAGGAGTGCAAATGCAGCAAGCTGGGAAGCTGAACTTTCAGATAGTGGCTCACATGTAAACTGAAATTGTTACTCAATGTTGAATGTGATTGCTGAATGTGTTTGGCAATTTGAGCCTTATTATTGTGTCAATTTGAGAGTATGATTATTGTAATTGTGTTAATCTGTACATGGCAAATTGTTACTCAATGTTGAATGTGATTGCTGGATGTGAATCTGTTGCTACCAATTCAGGATGGCAAAATCATTTCAGTGCTATCAATTTGAAATCATGGCAAAATGCTCCAGAACTCAACATTTTTCTTTTCAGGTTCACATCACTTCAGTGCTATCGAATTCAGTTCCTGCTTCTAGGACTAACATGACAAAATGCTCCAGGAATGAACATTACAAAATGGCAATAGTGGCAACGTATATAGACCAAGCACTGATTAAAAACAGAAGTACTTCACCAGCATCTAGCAAAAAAGGTCATCTTTGATTGGCTCCTGTAATAAATTAAATGAAGAAGTAAGATTTTCTAAATTGTCATATCTAAATTTGTAAACTAACTATATGAGCAATATTACCATTAGCATTTGAGTGAAGCTAAGATCACCCATGTAATCTTCAGAAACAGTATCATATGCAACTTGTGCTTGTACTTGTGGATCCCCACTATCTTGTATCTACAAAATTGGAGGGTTTTGAGAAACAAAGGACAAAATGGGAACACTAGAAAAAAAATTGTTAGCAACATACCACTAAAACATTTGGCACCTGTGCATGTGTAGCATCATTATTTGCTTCTTTCCCAAGCTGTGATGTTGTTCTGTTTCCTCTCTTTTTTCTACCCTTGTGCAGCTTATCAAGCCAAGTTTTTCTTCGTTTTGAAGTTTTTGTTTCGACCTCCTTTTTCTTTAGGCGTGTATTACTGAACACGTCATTTGGTGGAGTAGCATTTGTGGGAACTACAGATGGACTCACAGAAGTACTTGGACATGCAATGATCATCTCTTCAATTTGCTTACAAAGGGTGTCAAGTGTGCTGTCCACTAACATAGTGCATTGAGGAAAGTTGGCTGCTTGATATGCCAAATTAAGAAATTTGTTAGACATATATCTGCATCGAAGCAAAGCATCCATATTTGGATTTTCAATTATATTTCTTCCATGCATGTCTTGTATAGTTCCACTCCGTGCTTCTCGTGTCCATCGCTTTAACACATATTGTGGTGGTAATAACTTAATACTCATCAAATCAAGAACTTTAAGAGCATAGCAACACAATATCCCAACTCTACCAAATTGCTGGCAGCTACATTCCACTGTTTGCTTCAAAGGATCACCGATAACTATGTACTCCTCCTCAAAGGTAAAATCTCCAACTAGATATGCATTATCATTGTCCAATGCCTTGCTACAAGCTGCCAATGACCTTTCATATTCACCTTGAAATGCTTCAAATATAGGTGGTGTATATAGTTTGCTAACCTGCACCAACATGGGTGGTGGTGTCCTTACACAAAATTTAGGCAACTTTTTCCTTGAATCAAATTCAGAATCCAATTCATTATTCCTTTTTCCTTGTACCACCCTTTCAAAATGCTTAAAGAACCGGATGATGTCAAAATCAGATTTGAAATGTATTTTTAAATCATTGTTCAAACTCTCACTCAATTGCGTACTTCTCATTCCTAATGAGAAAACATCCTTCATAAAACATTCAGCCCATTTTTCTTTCAACTTGTATATACTATCCAACCAAGACTGCTTGTTCACCTTTAGCCTCATGAGGGCAAATTTTTCTTCAAATTCTACCATGTCTTCATACTCAAACATGCATGCACTAAAATCTGATAGGATACTATCTTCAAACTCTTCTTCATTCATTCCCTCCTCTTCCTTCCCTGCTTTCTTCTTCCCTTTTTTCTTCCGGTTCTTCTTCTGTTCTTTCTTCTCATCATCATTCTCTTCATGTAGATGTTTGACAGCATTTTGCATGATGTGAAAGGTGCATAACCCATGCCATGCTTCTGCAAACACTTCTGCAACTGCCTTTCCCATTGCAGCATCTTGATCTGTGTAAAATGTTTTAGGTTGCTTCCCACTATGAGTTTTTAGAAATGTCTCAAACAACCACTTAAAAGATTCAAAAGTTTCATCATACAAGAGAGCAGCACCAAAAACTACAGTTTCTCTAAAATGATTGAACCCGACAAAAACACCAAAAGGCCTACTCTCCTTGTTTGTTCCAAAAGTAGTGTCGAAACTAACAACATCTCCAAAATGTGCATAGTCCATGATCATTTTAGCATCTGCCCAGAATATGTTTGCTATTTGTTCTTCACAATCCATTTGCAATGCATATTGGAATGTTGGGTTTTCAGCAATTTTCTCTTGAAAATACTTAAGCATGCTACCAGCTTGGCCATATGCCATCTCTCGTTGTCGCTTGAACCGCAAATAGTTTTTGTGATCACGAAGGGTGTAGCTAAGATTGAGTGGTCCACCAACTTGGCGACTAGCCAACTCATGTGCGGCTTTTGGTCCAATTCCCGCATCATCCGCCGTTTCAATTTCAAATGCTTGTAAATCTGAAATTTTCCTTTGTGAGACCATCAAGTGAAAGGTTTCTGGAAGGTGTAGTTGATGATTGTGTTCCAAAACTAGTTCAGTCACTTTCAACATTTCCTTCTTTCGGTCCATTATCAGATTCATGTGCACTTGACAATCAGTTCTAGTTTCAGCTCGAGGGCACTTTGTTAAATGATCTCTTTTGTCTTTCAACCGATGACCCTCATTTGCACAAACAAACTTACATGACGTGATCTTCCCATCAGACGGTCTTTTGTTTGTGTACCGTTTTCTGACCTCAAAGCCTTTCTGTCCACCATAGCTAAGCCAAAATGCCCAAGCCTCATCTGAGTTTCTAAATTCCATGCCAATATTAGGTACAAAACTAGGCAACATATCTCTGCAATGGAAAAATATATGAGAAGGGACTCGTGCAATTGCAGAGAACAAGCAAGGAATAGCAGTATTTGGGATCAGGACAACTAAAATCAATTTGATGTCACATAAAAAAAATAACAAAGTAAGGTTGCATTACTTACAAAGCATGATGCTCCTTGTTAACCCCTTCCTCCATTTCAATCCTACGCCAGAAAGTTTCAACCGACTGCTTCTTTCAGCATAAAAGGGAAATTTCGTTGAACTCCAGTAACCTGACGATGGAAGTTCTATCACTATCGATGAGCCTTTCATGATGAAGATGCCAAGAGAAGGTAGATTAAGACTTACATATAAGATTGAAGAGTACATCAGCTCTTTCCTCCGGCAATCCACTCCTTGGCGCTTCTCCTTCTCGCGCCCTTCGCCGCCGGCTTCGCGCTGTTTTTCTTCGTTCTCTGAAAGTGCATCTAGGCCCCTAAATATGTTTTGATAATTAATGACAATCATCATGGACTAACAATTCTAATGAGATGATGAGATTAGGTTAGTCCGGATGAATGGATGAGCTTCAATGACTGATTACGATATATCGCCGTATATTGAAGCAAGAGGATGCTGAAGGAAAAGGTAAAAGATAGGTTGTTTTCTTTTACCGGTCCTAAGGTGTTTTAGAGAAGAGAATTTGACCGGATTGATAGGCTAGATAGCCGTACTATTAAGAGGGGTCAATTGTGGTTGCTTATTGTGATTCTAGTGCCAACTTGCTCAAATAGTATAAGTGCATGCATGAGAGCTAACTTCGTTTTCAAAAGTTAAAGGGAATTCAACCTTGCTGATTTTGGTCAGGCGGACGGTCCGCCCTTGGTATGGCGGACGGTCTGCCTCACATATGGTTGAAGGAAAATCGGAAGTGTTGGTTTAAGGGGCCCTGCCGTCTTTCTTAGGCGGACGGTCCGCCGGGTACAGGCGGACGGTCCGCCGGGTACAGGCGGACGGTCCGCAGGCTATTTTTTGCCTGAGGCGGACCCTTTCGCGGACCGTTCACGCAGAGACGTTTTCTGGAGGTTCCAGGATACTTTTATAAGGCGGACGGTCTGCCTTTGTGAAACGTAGTCCTTAGTCGTGTGGTGATCTTTTTCTAACTGAGAGGCGGACGGTCCGCCCCTGTTGGGCGGACGGTCCGCCCCTGTTGGGCGGACGGTCCGCCAACCCCGTAACGGTCACTTCTGACACGTTTGACTTTTTGAAATAGTAGCCGCTGGGCTCGGGCGGACGGTCCGCCCCCTCTTAGGCGGACGGTCCGCCAGTGCTCTGTTTTCACGAGTTTTACACATAACGGCTAGTTGGAAAGGTGGGGAGTATATATACTCATCCCACAGGTTTGGGGACTTTCTCTTGGCCATTCTGAAAGCTCATTTGACCCAAGAGTCCCCTCTCTCATTTCTCTCTCACTCATTTGCTAAGGGATTGCATTCTTGTGAGTGTGAAGAGTTCTAGTGCATTGCTTTGGATTGCATTGAGCATTGAGGCACTAGGAGAACATCAAGCAAGCGTCATTGGCTTGTTACTCTTGGAGGTTGCCGCCTCCTAGACGGCTTGGTGTGTGATTTTCATTGAGCTCTTCAAGAAGATTGTGAAGAAGCCTTGGAAGATTGTAAGAGGTCTTGTGCTCACCTCACCGGAGCGGTAAAGGGCAACTCTAGTGGAATCGAGGTTTGGAGAGGTTCATTGCATTCAAGCCGGCTTATACATCAAGTGTGACTTGATAGAGAAGCGGTTGAAGCTTTGAATCCACCTCAACGTGGATTAGGGGTGACCGGCAAGTCATCGACACCATGGGAAAAATTTCGGTCTCTTGTGTGATTGTTCATTCCTTCACTCATTTACATTTTGCTATTTGTCTTGATCATTTACATTCATAGAGATTGAATCATACTTGTCACCCTAGGTTGCAAACCTTGACCTAGCTCAGAATCAAGTAGAAATAGGTTTTCTCTTGTGTTACTAATAATTTTTATTAGTGCTTTGATTTTAGTTAAAACCGCCTATTCACCCCCCCTCTAGTCGGTATCCTAGATCCTACGTTCTCGCGCCCTTTTCTCTCTGCGTCGCGCCCTTTTTCATTAGTCTGGCGCCGTTTTTCCTGGTACAACTGGGCCGCACCAAGCTATTGGGCCAACAGGCCCAGGCGTTTCTTCTTGCCATCTGATGCCCAACAGCAGCAGCCGAACGTCCCCCTGCCGCTGAAAAACGAACGGCAGACGATCTCGTTCCCTTTCAACAATCCACCAAATGGAGGGATGGATAGCGTTCAAGTAAATCTTCATGATATACTTCCATCTAGCATAATGGGTTCCATCAAAACAAGGTGTTGTACCTGAAGAAAACAGATGGGGCATTCATATTTGCACAGAAAAGAACCATAGCCCCATCATCAAAGTGCTCATGTAGCTTCTCAAATTCCATCAGCTCCTAGAACTAATAAAAAGTCTAAAATGGATTGGGCGGTGCGGAGGCCAGGGGGACGGGATTCATCGAGGTCCACTCGTGAGCTGATGGCGGCGGCCTTGAACTCGTACAGGGAGAGGAGGAAGCACCCGGCCTCCGCGACCACATACGCCGCGGCCTCCCAAGTGAGCGCGTCCAGGGAAGGGCCACGATGTGACAATCTAGGTGTTTAATTAACCTAAACACCTGCCAAACCTTTTGTCTTAGCCTAATTAGGTTTAATTTGGCCCCACCTAGATTTTTCACTTAAGGAATCCTACCAAAAATTCCCTTGCACCTCGGTGAACTTTTGACGTTTCACGGTTGGCATGGTTCGAATTCGAAATTTCACTTAACAACTTGAAAATCGACCAATACAAAAGTTGTTAAGTTTTTAACGGGACACATTTTTGTCAATTGGCTCGTTTCGAGATTTTGAGTGGAAGACGCCTTAAAACTCAGTCATAGTCAGTCAAACTCCAGAAGTTCACCCTGGCCAGGCACTCGAGTTCACGCTGCTTTCTCCTCAAATTTTCCGTTGGTCTATAGACTTTTTCTATGGTCAACCTTTACAAAAGTTGTAGCCTGCACTATGGGACACGACTTTCGTTTTTGGAGATTTTGATGTTCAGATCAAGTTTTTGGAGATAATCACCTGTGAAACAACGCTCGGCAAGTGTTCGATGAAATGACGAGCGCGCAGCGGCACTCGCGTTCACGCTCGCGCTCGCCTGCCACTTGGCGCCTGGGCGCCCCGACCGGCCATCCTTGGCTTCCACGCGGCCAACGGCGCCTGCGCGCTGTCCCCCACGCTACCCCGCACGCCTGACCGGCCCCTTCCCTCGCGTGCGCTCCCCCGCCCGCTGCACGCCACGTGCTTGCCGGCGAACGGCTGGCTCTCCGCCTCCGACCACCTCCTTGGCCGGCAAGGGACCGAGCCTTACTCTCTAAGCTTCTCCCCTCCCTCGCCGCCTATATAAGCCCCCCGAGCTCGAGCCCCTTTGTCGTCCCTCCCTGTTTCTCGTTCCGCCGTCCGTCCACACGCGGAGCGCCCCCTTCCGTCCATCCCCGTAGCAAACCAAGGCCACCACCACCTTCCCTTGGTGCTTCTCCGCCTCCCCAAGTGCCCAGCCAAGCGCCACCGCCGCTTCACTCGCTGGAGCAGGAGCAGGAACGACCGCCTCCGCCCCTCCCCACGGCGCGCCCCCTCCCGGCCTCCTCCGACCCCGAGTCCTACACCAAATCGTCCCTTGGTGAGCTCCTCATCCTCCCCGTGCCCTTCCCCTAGCGAATCGAACTCTTCCCTCGCCGGAATCGAAGTTTCAGATCGGCCGGCCACCCAAGGGCTTCGTGGGTAGAATTAGACTAAGCCTAGGGTGCCTGGTGTAAGTTGCAGGGACCTGATCGCGAGCCTTTAGAAAGTCCAGGGGGTGTTCTGTAAATCTGCGAAATCATGTTTTAGATCCAAATCTGTGAACTTCTAAAATAGATTAAAAATCACAGAAAAATCGGAATAACGCAAACTCAATTTTGTTGAACTCCTGGTGATGAGTTCTACCTTTTCTAGAAAGCATGTATAGGTGTTTTCTGCTTCGCTTTTGAAGTAGATTCAAATCTGTTCAAAATTTAATTTGTGCACAGTTTGAAATCTATAGCATGGTTTGTGTTTGTCTTTTAGTATGTTGTTTATAGTATCATGCTTAGCTTCCTGTAAAAATATGGCACTAACTTGCACACAAGATTTTGAGTTATAAATTAATCTTGATGTCTGTGCACAGTTTGATCTATGAATTTTATTAATTGACCTGTTCAACAAATGAACCTAATCTTTTTGCAGTGGCTTGAAAACATCTTAATATGCTTGTGGTAAAAGTAGAGCTTAGTTTAACCTTGCTAACATGCTTTTAGATAATTAACATCATGCTCGGCTAAATTAAGCAGCTGAAAACCAAACTAATTTTACAGAGAGATCTTTGATCGTTTTAAGCTGAATGTTGGCATGGTAGCTTATCTCAGTCAGTTATAGCTCTGGTAATTCTGTTAGTAGTTATTTCTTTAGTGTGAATTTTTAAGGATTAAGCATGCTTTAGTGTGTCAAAATTGTTTGATTTATCATGATTGTTGTGCTTATCCTTTTGGACTGAGTTTTGGTCAGTAAATCCAATAGCCAACAAAAAGCACACTGTAAGTTTCTCACATTAAAATCATACACCAACTACCAAATAAATTGTTGAAGTTGCATTGCTTAAAGGCTAAATAAAAATAAGTCACCCTTTAAGCAAATTAAATCAGTTAAACACACCCCCTCACACACCCTTGCTGTTTTGTTTTGAAGTCAAGTTAAATAATTTTAGATTGTACACAATCACCATCAACAAACCCCAAGTACTTTAATGAGCAACAGCAAACTTAATTAAAGAAAAGGAAGGTCAGACCAAAATTTGTCCAGGTGAATGTGATCACTAATACATCATGGGCTTGTCGTGTTTAACGCAATGCTCGACACAAGATCATACTCTTATGCATGTGCATTCGTGTAGATCAAGTTCTCGCGACGGCGACTACGAACTCGTGCCGACAGGAGGAGAAGGACAAACTTCCGGTGACGTGAACGTGATCCAAGTCGAGCAAGACCCGACCCAGCTTTGGAGGATCCTCAGACTAACCTAGTGCCGAAGGCAAGCCCCGGAGCATAACTATGTTTCTAAACTATGCAACTATGTTTGTTTATGCTTGTGCATTTACGTTTCAGGAATTGAATTGAAACCTTAGTTGCATGATCCTAGGTACCCATGCTTTGTAATACTAGCAATGACAGGTCGATAGTTGCCATGCTTTAAGGACACGGTAAAAGTCGAGTGATTTCCTGTCACTCGCGAGAACATAGGAATCTCCTGCTTTACTTATGTTGGAATCATAAGGAATAACGGGCGGGAATTTTTGTCATGTAGATGCCCCGTCCGTGTAGAGAAAAAGTTGGCTAAGGTCGAGTGGTACGGTACCTATGGTTAAGTTTTTGAACGTACTAAGCGCTTGTCGATTCTATGGGGTCGGTAAGTTTAGTACCTGACTGAACCGGTGCGAGACCTTTCGTTCTCCTCTCTCTGGGACTAACCTCCCCATGTTCGGATGTGGTTACAAGTGAGCGTAAGTGTTAGGCTTCGGCCGGGCTTAGACACTTGTATCCAAGGGAAGTGGACCTGGAAACGCGTCGGGGATCGATGGGAACTACCTGGTAGCGCTAGCCTTTGGCTGAGTGCGATGATCCGAGTGCTTGGGTCCACCTTGCAAGGTTAAAAATCGGTTCGAACTGTCTGTTTCTCGCAGCTAATGAGACTACCTAACCTAGCTACCGTATTGAGTAAGAAAGTGGAACATGACGATGATGATAAACTTGATGCTTGCTTAATTGCTTGCTCTACATGCTTGTTTAGATTAGTTGCTTATCTAGAATGGTTAACTCAAACTAGAACTTGATGCTAAAATATTGAAAGTAAGGACCCACTCTTAGTCGCTCTTTGGCAAAACAAACCCACCAGCCAAAAGCCTTGCATGTCTAGGAGTCGGTGATGTAGTTTTCACCCGACGGGTAAGTCTTGCTGAGTATTAGTATACTCAGCCTTGCTTGTTGAATTGTTTTCAGGTAGTGCTCTCGAGGAGATGGTTGCAGGTCCTTACCTGGCCAACCACCCTTCCTCCTGGTTGGACCGTTGTATGGGACGATGATGCTTCTGAGTGACGTCACGACGGCTTCACGTGATGTTACTACCGTTTCGATAAATAGTTTATTTTCCGCTGCCTTTTCAAACTCTGAGACAATTGTTACTTATGCATTGAACTGTTTTTTAATAAAGTACCTCAAGTGGGACCTTTACATAATTGTGGATTGTTGTAATCTCTGGGACTCTCCTTCGAGAGGGTATTTGCATGACTCGTTTCGATCGAGGTAACTGTTCGTGGTTGCATCGGGCTCGACCCGACAGACTGACATCTTAATCTGTTTTAATTGCGTGATGACCAATGGAAGGTTAGCGCACTTAAGCCGGATTAATTTGGACGGTTCTGCCACACACGAGCGCGCGGACGGTGGGCCTCGCCCTCCGCCCGGCTCTGGTGTCGGTAGCCGTGGCCCCAGACGCCGTGCGGTTGGATCCGAGCCGCCGCGGCTGCCGATCTGCGACGCACCCCCGGCACCACCCACGCCGGCCGCCCATGAGACCGCCACCGCACCTTTGTCGCCGCGTGCTCGTGGGCGGCAGCCTATGCCCAACGCGCGGACCCCCGCGACCACACTCGTGCAGAGCTTCCCCAAGCCCTGTGCGCCGCCGACGAATCCCTGCGGGAAAACAAGAAGAAAGAACACCACGGCGAAGCGAAGGATGCCGATTTTCCACGCGCCTGCCACGCCAGGCGGACTGGCACCGACGCGGCAGGATCTGCGCCACCTCATCCGGCCCGTGCCAGCGTGGAAGTTTGCTGCGCCGGTGCGGCTGGCGCGACAACATTATCCTGCAGCGCCACACGTGCGGACACGTGGCTAAAAGGGTTATACTGTGCAAAAAAAGTTTTAGAAGGTTTAATAATATATAATAAAATTATAAAAAAATTAAAAATAAAAAATCCAACCTACTTAGTTTGTTTTGAATGCTCTTTGCTGAGCCTAAAGATCTAAAATTTTGAGGGAACTAAAGATCTATAATCCCCAAAGCAAAAGGAAACAATATTTCGGGCCGATGAACTGAGCATGATCTTGCCTTGAGAATTTCCTGTGAATGTGGCACTGGTTTGATATCTTTTTATTTGGTTTGTTTCTTTGTTTCATGATTTCTTTTCAAGAATCAAGGGTGAACACATCAAATCTTTAGCAGCTGTCGCAGGATACTCTCACCCCCCTGAATTGTGCACAATGTGCAGTGCAGGATAATTACTGTAGGCAAGATGCCAAATCTTCGATTCCAAGAAGTAAATTGTTCAAAAAGAAGTAAATTGTTAATCAATATATATCCTACATAAAGAGAAATATATAGTTCAATAATGGTTGGATGTATGTTTGTTCTCACAAGCAAACAAGATGATAATAAAGTCCGGTTAAACATCACCTTTATAAACGAAGAGACAACAAAAGAGCATTGTATTACTTTTACATGCTTCTTGAAAAAGCACGTGTGGGATGTGTCATCAAACACAAAGGAAATTAAAGCAGGGCAACTAATTAACCATTAGGCCCATTACTGATTTATTTTCGTATATGGTATTAGTATAGTTATTAATAGTCCTTTCGCGTCATCTTCGACGGACACGTGCGTGCAGACACGCTGCTTCAGCCCATGCATGCATGGTCTAGACGACGGAGAAGACCCCAGCGACGAAGCTGAGGATGCCGCCCACGGTGGTGACGGCGACGCCGCCGATGAAGGTGACGAGGCCGATGGTGGCGCCCAGGAGCCGTCAGATTTTATGATGACGATCGGACGCTCTAGATTAATCTAAAGAATCTAAATTGACTATATTACTCCTACACCGTCAGATTTTATGATGATCTAACGCTCTAGATTAATCTAAAGAGTCCATATATTTGACTACATCATTGATTTAGTAATTTTTTAAAACACGTGCATGTGGCACGTGCCCTTCTGCTAGCTAGTAAAGATAAATATATAGTTCAATAATGTTTGTTCTCCACAAGCAAACAAGATGATAATAAAGTCCGGTTAAACATAACCTTTATAAACGAAGAGACAACAAAAGAGCATTGTATTACATTTAGATGCTTCTTTTTTTTTTTGAGACATTACATTTACATGCTTCTTGAAAAAGCACGTGTGGGATGTGTCATCAAACACAAAGGAAATTAAAGCAGGGCAACTAATTAACCATTAGGCCCATTACTGATTTATTTTCGTATATGGTATTAGTATAGTTATTAATAGTCCTTTCACGTCATCATCGACGGACACGTGCGTCCAGACACGCTGCTTCAGCCCATGCATGCATGGTCTAGACGACGGAGAAGACCCCAGCGACGAAGCTGAGGATGCCGCCCACGGTGGTGACGGCGACGCCGCCGATGAAGGTGACGAGGCCGGTGGTGGCGCCCAGGAGCTGCAGCGGCGCCGCCAGCGTCGTCCCGGTGGCGCCGGGGACGGACGCGCTGCAGGCGGCCAAGGGGGTGGTCGCCACCACCTTGCACTTGCCCGTGACAAGGGAGGTGAGGAGCTCCAAGCTAGCCGACAACACGGTGGTATTCAAGTCGATGACGAAGGTGCCATTGTCCTCCGCGCTCACGCTGGTCACCACGCTCCCGCCGCACACCAGCTGCACGGTAGCGTCTATATATGGCGATCGAAGAAAGCCAAACGAGGAGACAAGCAAAGGAACAAGGAAAACATAATAAGATCGGCATGCAGCCCTGGAATATATATAATCTTGGATACGATCGAGGAACGTGATACGTATGTCAAAATGTCAAATGATATGTCCTTATTATTACCGGGGACGGCCGACAAGTCGGTGGAGCTCCTGTCGTTGCACCGGACTATGCCGGAGATGAGGACGTTGCTGGGAGTGGCTGTGGCCGCCTCTGCGCCGCGCGGCGCGTGGGCGGCAGCGGCGGCGAGGACGAGAAGAGCGGAGAGGACGAGGCTCGTGGGCGCCATTCGGCCGATCGTGTGTGGGCTGCTAGAGCTCCGGGGGACTGAATGAAGCGAGCGAGGTGGTGAGTGAGAGGCTCTGCTGCTAGGTTAGGCTTAGGCTTGCTTGAGTGATTGTTGTGTCTCGTAACGCTGCTTGGATCGCTATTTATAGGCCAAGCTGCTGATCCAGTGTACTCTACAGCGCGCGTGCTTTGCAGGGATGGGTCTGCACAAGGCACGTCCAGCACCCAAAAGATGTCGAGGGATTGACGGGGCGATCAGACTGGTCATCATCAGCACGGTCGTGCTGTGTGATTGCCCTCAGCGGCGTGTGTGGTCCGGCACGGTCGTGCTGTGTGATTGCCGTCGCGGCGTGCCGCCCCTCCAGCGTGCTCTGAGACTTTGGCATGGCCGTGCGCAGCTCCCCATACGGCTGCCTCTTTATTTTGAGAGGATTCTTTTGGATAGAAAGTCACCGATAAGATTTTCTCCACTGGGAGAGAGAGAGAGAGAGAAATTAAAGAGCCTAGACCTTCCACTTGTGGCAAGAGTTTGGCGCACTCGTGGTCTACATACGGCATGCTCTAAGACTTTGCCATCTTCTTGATGCATGCATGAAGAGAAGAGATAGACAACGATATTTTTTTCTCAAAACAAATTACAAAGACATTCGTTCAAATGTATATATACATACACGCCTACATACTACCTTTATAAGCAACTCTAAAAATTTAGGCTGGAAATAAATATTAAGATTGATGAAGTCACCACATACATACAATTTGTTGTCAATATAGCCAGCATATCGCCTACATCAAATGAACAGTGCTATTAACTCCTAATATTAAATCCAAAAAAATACTAAGAACTCATGTTAATTTGAGGACTCTACATCAGATAAGCAAGTTCCACCAGAAAAAACCTAACCAATTGAGATATTGCTGCGAAACCTGCCCAATATTCAATGAGAAAGAATAAAAGAGCAGGCCGAATGCACGACTCGAAGATGCACATTAAAGCCACTGATAAGATTTCCTCCGCTGAAGAGAGAAATCAGAGACCTCCCACATTGTGACAATAGCTAGTTTGGCGCACTAGTGGTCTCTGCATACGGCATGTCAAGACTTTGCCATCCTTTTTTATGCATACATTGAGAGAAGAAATAGACAGCATTTTTTTTCTTGGACATATTACAAAGGAGATATTTTAAAGTGCTTGAGAATATTTGTAGCCGTTCGTTGGTCCAGATCTAATGGTTAAAAATTGAGAGGAACCTATTACAAGGAACATAAGCTGTGGATTGGTACGTACTAAAAATTTGTAGGCCAGGAACTAATTCTGAAATTAAATTCAAGGGGTACATATGTATTTTCATGTGAGAGTAATTTGGGCTGGAGCATCTGTTCATTGAACTGGGCGTGAATTGGAACCACATGGCCCATTTCGTTTGATGGCATTTCCATCCAGAAGATTCAGACGTGTATCGCTGATCATGGTTGCTCATTTGGAAGAGATCGCAGCACATGCATGGCTGATACGATTGAGAAATTTGATTAACTGGGCATGAGAATGCATAAATTTCCGCAGCGCCAAGGCCTAGGCTAACGTGCTCCTGCGCCGGCGAGCCGGCGAGGCACTTGGCATCGATCCCTTGCTGCGTGGCGCCGGGTGTCGGGGCAACCCTGAAGATACGTCATGGTGTGCATCAATGATGGAAATAGATGGGAGAACGGAGAAGAGGCGTGCAGCCGGCCTCCAGGCGGCCGATGGGGTAACCCGTAACCAACGTCCGACGATCTCTTCGTGAGGAAGAAATAGCCGAACAAATAGCAATTACTAAACTACCCCAATTTCTAATAAAACACGGCATGGAGGAACCACCGGTTCCTTTCAAGCACCGTAACAAACCTCGTTACAAAGACATTCACATTTTCGCGCGTATATCCACTACCTTGTATTTTTGGGTTGCAAAATGTTGAGGTTGGAGAAGTCACCACGTAGGCACTTACATTTCACTTCGATAGTCATATCAGCTACATCAAGTGAAAACTGCTATTAGCTTGGCCCGGCCTGCGCGCCACTCACTATTCCTACAAGTTTGCCAAATTAAACAAATTGGACAGGGCACGCTGCAAGATGGCCTGAGTTGTGCAGTAATTATCGCTCATTTGAAACTGGCATTAAACCATTCGGCCCCATCATATGAAGAAGTTGAGCGAAGCGTTCAATCGGTCACCTGCCCACAAACCAAAATTAAAAGGCTTTGTTTCACACTGAGAGGCTTCAGATAAATCTGTTTCTGTTGTGCAAGGTTTAAGGCTAAGCTTCGGACCAGCATCGCTTGCAGCCCGTTATCATCAGTGGCCCCCTTGATAAACTTCCTCACGAATTCAGAAAACTTGATCCATCTCTGTTATCAATGTACAACTCTCCACTGAGTTGTGCAATGCGCAGGGCCCCAACATGAAACAGACACCTTTGCTGGCTACAAATGGGCGCTGGCTCTATCAGGCTCCTACATGCAGGTTAAATCTGAATTTGCCAGCGGCACAGGAAGGGAAATTATATTCTGCTCCCTCTCTGTCAACAGAAGCCCCAACTCCTTAGCAGCTGCAGGAAACAGACGCCCTTGCTGGGTTCAAAATGGGCCCATGATCCCAGATCCGGTTCCTACAGGCCCGCTGTAGCTGACTAAGCTGAGGTTACCACCCGCCGACGAGGTGCAAGCACTTCGGGATTCAGTAAGCCAAGTGTCCACGCTTCAACAGCTTGATGCAAATGGTGCACAATGCAAAAGCAACAGGAGCGTCCACCAGCACATATATAAAGAAGTTCGAATAAACACACCTTCGGTAACTTGATAGACATCAACCAAAATAACTATTCCATCTCATCAACCACCCGCCAAATATAACAGGCACCGACACCATTCATTTGGCATAACAAACAATTCGAGATGCAGCAGCAAGATCCACGCAGCAGCCTAGAGCTGCCTTCAATATTGGAAACAAATGAAAACAGTACAGTGCAACATCTAAAGAATAATATCAAAGAGGTAAGGCAAGAGGACATATCCCTTTCGATGTCTTCTCTCCTCTACCATACGAGGTAGATGTTATGAAGGCCAGCACAACAAGACCGGCAGTAAAACAACATATGCTAGAGACTTGTGCGATAACAAATACCCACAAATGCCATCTACGATCACCAATAGGCACTTCTACATTTTGAAAACATTTCACCATTGAGTCATTCAGGCATTTGAAGAACCTTCCATTGGTCCGTAACCAGCAGAGGCTGCTCCAAGAGCTGCAGAAAAAAAAATTAGGAAGAAAAGAAATCAACAATGCAGTCAATTTGGCCTCATTGGAATTTTTCTAGCCAAAGGGGCAACAAGTCGCCTGTAATTATAAACGGCTCCACATGTTAATTGCCACACTTGCACAAAGCCTCAAACTCACCAAGTAAAATGAATCAGAACTCCAAGGGAACACCTCTCTTTAGTTAACACTTTATATCATTAATAGTTATCCGTGTTTCTAACATGTTTGGTAACATTGTAAGGTCACATCAAAGAAACTTACAGGATAAAGAGTCTAAAGATGGGGACTGGTGTGTATCTGGAGCGTATAAGCTCGTCGAGGTAACAACTTTTCAATTTCTCTCCCATTAGATTACTTCATCACTCAACCTAAATCTATATGAATTCTGAATACCCCAACATCGATCCCAAACATTTATATAGTGAATAATAGCTATGCATATGGAGCCAATTTTAAAGGATGGTCCAAACAAAAACAGGTAGGAGTGACACAGTTATAAAATCATTCCAGTGCCATAAATTCAATTTTAGCACACATAACACCGTAATACTTTCAAGTTAATAGCAGAAATATTATTAATTCTGAATATCTAAGTAAATCAGTACCTGGAGTGTAGAAGCTCATGTAGGGAACAATAAGGCAAGTGGCACGGTCCTCAGGTATCTTCCTGATCTGGCATGACTTCAGATTGACAATGTAGCATTCCCGATCTTGCTGATCCGCCCTCAGAATGGCAGCAATGCCATACAAGCAGTAAATTATATTAAGTGAGGCCGGCGGGGTACCAATTGTCTCGAGAACAATGGCTTGCCTTTGCTCCCATCCTGCATATCCCTTGTTATCAGGCACCCTCGACCACAGGTAGAGTTTGGACTCATGCACGCCGGCAAACCCCAGACCTCCATCCGCCGTTGTCATGAGCGCAATGTGCCTATACGGTTTGCGTGGTAGGCGAATCAGAGATATTTCCTGTGTGCCCAAAACAAGTTTCAGGATCCTGTTGCTCCTCCCGGAATTATTACTAGACACGAAGTGGATTGCATTCCCCACAAGGACATTGGGCGCAGCCACATCGACGTGGCCACGCCGGAGCTGAGCAGGGGCTGGCCCGCTCCATGAACCAGTCTCCGATGAGTAGACGGAGGCGAACACCTCCCTTAAGCTGGCGCACACGAAGACAACGAGGAACGGGCCACGGTGACAGTCAAGGTGGTCGCAGCTGCCTTCCGCCGCGGCACAGAGCACCGCCGCAGTCCACGAGCAGCAGTACGGCCGTACGGGTATGGGCGCGGGTACATGTGCGCCGGCAGCTTGGAAAGCCGGTGTTACTCCCCAGTGATGGGGTTCCAGACGACGAGGGTGTCCCCCGAACAGCCGAACCAGAATTCATCCCAGGAAGCCGCGGTGTAGAGGAGGACACGGCCGTGGCGCGCGTCCACGGCGCGCCAATCGCGGCGGATGGCATGGAGTAGAGGGAAGGAGGAGGTGGGGACGAAGCGGGAAGATGGAGTCCGGTAGTTGGTGCAGAAAAGACCCAGCATCGGGGCCACGCGGTGGAGCTCCCGGAATCTGCGGCGGAAGCGGGGGGTGGAGATGAGGCGGAACCAGCGCTTGCAGACGAGGGCGGTGCGGACGAGGAGCTCGGGCTCTTCAGGGGGGAATCGGAGGAGGATCTCGTCGATGAGGTCATCCGTCAGCGCCGGCGGCGGCATGGTGCTCCGCTTGGTCGGGCGGACGCCGGCGGCGGTGCGAGGGTTTGGTGGTCGGTCGGGGTCGGACGAGGTGAACTGGTGAAGCCCGAGAGGGGATATGCCGAGCAGCTTGCGGCTTTCCTGGTTGGGTTGAACCAGCTCGAGAGGGGGCTCTGCGAGGTGGGGCCTAGGAGACAGCGAGAGGGAGGTCGTACAGCACTGCAGCTCGACTGGATTTGGGCGAACTCCACGCTTGCTGTGCCTGAAAAACCTGAAATCCCCAAAGCGAAAGGAAACAATTCAGGCTAACTGAACACATGATCATGCATTCGCGCATCTCAAAACGCGATGTTGCGAACCTGCTACAGATCAGACCTGTTTTGCAATTCGAGATGCAGAGTAAAACTTTAGAACAGACAATGTGGTCCATGATGATGCTCCGAAGGTGCTGTACAACCACTACTACTTCTGAATTGCACCTAGTCCTTCTGAATCCATCTACATTCCAGAAGTCACCCGACCTATCTTCTGAGAATAGAAACTTGCGAGGTTACATACCCAGGCCCCTGGGCCCTGGCCACACAAAGAACGCGCAACCGTCAGCAACTGCGAGTAGATTGCTCCAGTTTCGACGGAAGAGTTCCTAGCTCCACCCAAATAGCCGACATTATTCCTACAAGTTTGCCAAATAAATTGGACCGGGGTTGCTGGAAGGTGATCTGAATTTTGCAATGACGTCATTTGAAACTGTAATTGAGCCATTTAGAACCACATTATCGAGAAGTTATGCAAACGTTCGATCGGACACCAGACTGGTCAAGACCTTCAGCTTGTAAAGAGCAAAGAAAGAATGGCCACCCAAAAACTTGTTTCACTGAGAAAACTTCAGACTTCCACCAGCTCCCAGGTCTGTTTCACTCGCACAACGTCTCAGATTGCGCTTCAGACCAGGATTGCTTATCGGCATGTTATCATCAGTGACTTGGTGATATACTAATCTCTCCACAAGGCGCGAGTGGGAGCTGTACGGTTCAGCTGAATGTGCGTGAACTCCGAGCTGTCGTTTCCTGCCTTTTCTGTTCCTATATATCTGAAATCTCCAACGCAAAAGGAACAACTCAGGCTAATAACCGAATATGGTCATGCATCCGCGCGTCTCAAAACGCCATGTTGTTATGAGTTGCAGATAGTTAAAGTTGGAGCAGGACGATTCAGCATTTTCAGCAACAAAAGGTGAACTGGACCTGGGACAGATCAGGCCCGTTTTGCAGTTCGAGACGACAATGTGGATGCTCCAAAGGTGCTGCTGTGCGGCCATAACAATTTCTCAATTCCACTTGGGCCCGTTTGTTTGGTGGGAATTGGAGGAATTGAAATTCATACGATTATATATTATCTAATTCCTTCAAATTCCTACCAAACAAACGGGCCTTGGTGCTTCTGAATTCTGCTACATGGAGAAGTGACCTGGCCTATTTTCTGAAAAATACCAATCTGATGAGCAGTGGAAGTGTAATGTAGTAAGCCAGCCACACCCTTTGTCTCTTTGCGCTACTTAATCTAGCCGACATTGGTAATCCCGTTTAATCTCAAGAATTGTTTGCACCCTAACACAGATACCAGTATCAAAATAGCATGCAGGCTACGCAGATCATGATTCGGTTTCACCGTTTCGGTTGAAATGACTCGTTGCTTCTTTGATCTTCGTATGACGGTAGTAGTAAAGACGCCAAATCATTCCTACCATATCCGTATGCTGTCACACTGGCGCTGAGTGCCCGAGCGAGAAACTACAGAATGGTGCCGAATAATAACTGTTTTCCTGGCTAACTCCAACATGCAGAAACCAACTAGCTGCTGCAAATACTGCTGCCAGCTTCTTTTCTTCCTGCTTCCTTCACTAAAAATTGCCCAGCCTCATACATGGCAGCTATCTGAAAGTGTACATGAGATGCAGCTATCATACTCCAGCATTAAGCTAGGAGGCAACATTTATCTAACCCCAGCCGTTTTCACGTAGTGAGAAGCTGTCATTATCATCGCACCCAATGGCGCACACGGCACAAGCGCAATTGACAGTCCTGAGAACGTCAAAGCATCCATAATAGCATCGTAGATTCACAGTAAGTTCAAGCAAACACCTTCAGTTTACTAGATTCCATACATCAAAAAAGGATTGCATGCACTCCACCTCAAACCCTGCTAACATATTACAAGCATAGTACCATCCTCCACACACCATCGACACAGGAGGTAGTGGAAACAAACACAACGCAGCGAGCTTGAGGGCTGCAGCAAAGCTCCACGCAGCCCTTAGCCGCCATATGCACACAGCAACTTATTGACACGGCACACCAAAGAGCTTTCAACACATTCTACATACTAAGCCACAGAGTGGATGCAAAAACACTACACATAGCAGCATCTACAATATATTACAGTAGAGGTAAGACAGCCCCCATTCCCCTCTTGGCCTCTTCATGTCTTCTCTCCTCCTCTACCTTAGGTGAAGTAGATGCTTGTCAAGGAGCAAAAAGGAGCATGAACATGTTGCGTGCTCACACTTCAAAGGATGGAGGAGGGTGGCTGGTCGTCCCTGGTGGGGATGCCCTCTCATATGCATCAGAGGATGATTTCCTTCTGAAGCGACCACCTGATGAATTAGTATTCAAAGTTAGGAAAACTTCAATCAACTAGATGAAAGAGATAGCACTCTAAAACACTGAAAGTAGATTAATAGATGCTGGACATAAGTTACTATTGTTAGTGAAATTAGCTGTATTGCTAAAGCTTCATTTTATTCGCAGTAATAAGTACAGCATGTAATCTGCACTATTCGCTACTGCAAACAGTGGATCAAAATAGCAGCACCAACAAGAGTAAAAGAAATACACTATCAAATAAGAATTTGCTGGAGAACATGGCTGTAGATTTTAAAACTGATTCAACACACTAGAAGGTGCCTCCAATAATCCATATCATTTCAGCTTCGGTAAAGTCATTTGTATACCAGGGGCTAGTGAGTTCCTTCGTGACTAGATAACCTGGTACTAGTTCATCGGCTAAGCTTTGAAATAGTGGCTACCTCGAGTCGATGTAAAGTCTTCAGTTATAAAATTAGGATAGACCACAAAAACAACTTCTCATGTAAAGACTTCACCAAACAAGTAACTTGTATATGGTAAAGATGGTCCATACGTCATACGTGATACGGATAACAGATGAAACCAAACCATATCTATTATTGGATTTATATTATTGATTGACAAAGAAAAGCAACTCTGTTTTCCTTTTGAGGTGTACCCCCACATAGCCCCAATGATAGCTACGGTTATCCGATATGTTTGCTGCATTTCAAGACACAAATGATAACTTATCAAAAAGTTAATACGATAATATCCAGCCATTTTTTGAAAGTAAATAATATCCAGCCATGAATCCACGATAGCGACCCTAGAGCTAAAAGCACCCGGTGGGCGGAAATATCCAAAACGCCCCTGCTCCAGTACGCCCCATCTAGACGCTTCCTAACTGAGCGACAAAACCACGCAAGCGAAAGCCACCGCCGGTCACGTCGTTTCCAAGGAGACACGGGTGCGCGGACACGAATTGACCAAACTGTCCCTACCAATAGGAAGGAGTAGCTAATGCAGATGGGTAGAGTCCGGGAGTCTTGGGGGCACTCACCGGCGCCGGCGAACGGCGAGATGGGCGGGGTGGTCCCTAGCGGCGAGGCCGGGGGCGTGCTGGCCGCGCTCCTCGGCGACGACGGGTACCCCGCGGGGCGCTTGATCATGATGCTGCGGGTCACCTTCACGGGCGTCTCCTCGCTGCCCGACGCCGGAGACGGCGGGACGAACGCCGCCGCGTCCCCTGCCGGATCTGCGCGTTCAACGGAAACAGACGGGTCAGATCGAAGGCAACACCCACTACTGAAGTGGTTTAAGCGTGTTCTTTCTTCCCAGCGGCGGCGGTGGCCGGCCATCTAACTCACCATTGATCTTCACGGCCGGCGGGGCGCACCGGCTGCTTGCGAAGGCGGCCGAGGCCGGTGTCCGGGCGTGGCCCGGCGACGGTGTCGTCCCACAGCTTGTCGAGGAGGCCCATGTCCCTCTCCCGTCCCAACTCCTGCCACTGCGCGAGGCCGATCCGGCGCAGCGTTTTCCTCCCGCGAAGCTTCCGGATCTGAGCGACTGATGAGCGAGCGAGAAGGTGTGAGGCCAAGCGGGCGGCGCTTATTTATAGCGCAAGTTGGGCTTTGGGCCGGGCTCGCCCTCGCGCCCTAGACGGCTAGACCCGGTCCGTGGACCGGCGTACGGATGCGGGTGGGCCCGGGCTGGAGAGGTGGCGCAGGGGTGCACCGTGCACGTCAGTCAGGTTGCGGGCCGCGGAAGGCAGGACGTGGCGCGGCCGGCCTGTGCACGGGTGGTGTGCGGATAAGATCGATGGGGCCGGGCACGTGGGGTGGCCCACCTGCCGGCCTGTGGCGGGACGCCAGGTGGACGTTTTCCGGACGGGCGTCACGTGACGCGCGCGACGGCCCATCCTTTTGGGAGCTTTGGCGTATGCGTACGTGGGTGCTCCTGCGATTAGCGGCTGACGTGTGGGCCCGGCCGGCCGTTCGGAGGGGTTGCTGCTGCCGTGCTGCGAGGTCGGGTAAGGTTGGAGGTGTAAAAAGTTTTTGCTGTTTGCAGGTCAGTAGCGTGCCGCCGATGATTGATCGAGGTCGAGGAGCAGTAACTTTGACTTGACCGGCTGTGCGCCTGGGCCGTGGGGGTGGATTGGATTAATAGGACCTTTTCAAAAAAAAAAGATTGGATTAATAGGTGGCGTCGTAATCGTAATCCCTTCGTCGTTTCCGCTCCGTGCCTCTCTGTGTGGAATTTGTACACCGCGCGATGAAGACACTGACGTCGATATGATTCAATAGCCGCCGCTGGCTGGACGTGAGTCACAAGCATCTTTTGTAAAAACTTGTACGAAAAGCCATTTTAGGCCTTGTTTAGTTTTTTTATTTTGTAAAATTTTCCATTCAGTATAACTTTTTTATTTTTCAACTCTCTTCTAGAACTAAACACGCCTTAATCTATACAGTTGGATTTGCCACGATGTAGTACAGGAGTAGGTGTTATTAAAAGACGACCTCAGCGTTAGACCACCGTGCTGGAGCATAACCAAATAAGCATGTTCCTAGACTGACCAAGCCAACTGTCTAGCAGCAGATGTGAGACAGACGCAACTGCCTTGAGGACGTCAGTCTCATCTCACGGTTACCCCAAAGCCCGGCCAGCGCGCTCGCCGTTCACCGGACAAAAAAGAGGCCTGGAGGAGGATACGTCGATCAGTTGCCTTTGCCCGGTGCCCAGAGCAAGGTTTTTTTTCCCGACCGAAACCGGGCCGGATACCGCGGTTACCGGTGTAACCGGTCCGGACCGGTACCGGTTCGGTCGGTTTTCAAACCGGTCAAATTGAAAAAATTTGAATTTGAAAAAAAAATCCCGAAAAAATCCCTAAAAATAGTTGAAGGTGCGATAAATGTAATGCTGTAAAAAGTTTTCAAAATTCATTCGTTTACATCAGTTTGCATGAATTCAAAGTTTAATCCAAAAAGAAAAAAAACGCGCGGCCCGTTAAGGCCCATTACGGCCCACCGGCGCCTTAACCTACCCCATCCCCCCACCGACGCCCCCCCCCCCCCCCCCACCCTCAGTCGCCCCCTCCACTCGACGCCTCTCCCGTCCGCCGCCCCCCCCCCCCCCCGCCGTCCGCCGTGCCCGCGCTTCCGGCCGCCCCCCGATCCCGGTTAGCCGGTCGGTTTGACCGGCCGGCCGGGCCGGTTAGGGATCTGCGAGCGCAGCCCCCGGAACCGAGCGGTCCGAGCGGCTAGCCGAGCGGTAGGAGCGGCTAGCCGGTCGGTTTCCGCGGGTAACCAAGAGGCGTGGTGGCCTGGATTTGTGGGGTAAAATCTCAACTCTAGATGTAGAGATGAAGGATTTGTTTACGATTTATATTTGATTCATATGTGAAGATGAATTTGTTCATGCAGATTTGTGACTTGAATATGTAGACTGTAGAGATGAATGATTTAGCATTTTGGAGATGAATTTGTATATGTATATATGATGACTATGAGTTGTGATTTAGAGATGAATTTTGGAGATGAATGATATAGCATGTTGGAGATGAATGATTCAAATGTTGTGCTTTAGTTACAATTGATTTAGGTAAATCTATTTGTGTATATGAGTAGTGATTTATGTGTAGGTTTTATTAATGATAGTTTTATGAGTTATGACTTTGTTCTGTATTTGTGCAGATAGACAATGTCTGGAAGAAATCAAGATGTGGTGTAGGAACATGGTGACAATCTGTATCCCGGATGGAGGTGCAAGTACTGTCATACACAGAAAGGAGGAGGTGGCGCAACAAGATTGAAACAACACTTGGCAGCGCGCGGGACGGAGGTGGTGCATTGCAGGCATGTGCATTGCGGGACGCAGCTATGTTTGTCATTCGGAGGACTAATTAGAAAATATGTTTCATTGCAGGAGAGGATCAATTCACGCATGCTACTCAGGATCGAGACCATGGTGCACCTTCCTCTCAGAGGAAAACTACAGGACCTAGGGACGACGACGACACTCCACAGTACTCCTCATCATCGTATGGTGACAGCTCTCACTCTACTCATAACTATCCTCATGCTGACATAAACACGCAGCCCCCCACGAGATGGGTTTACGAATGGGAAGACCCACATTTTTATAATATGTTAGTTCAACAATGGTCTACAACAGCGGCATGGACGGGCCAATCTTGGCAAGAGTACAAGGCTCAACTGCTTCTAACGCAAGGCTTGAATGTCATGTCCACCGCCGAGTACCAACAGGCGACTCAAATGGGGGTCTTCCCTTTCATGAGTTGAACTTCTATCTATTCATGCATATTTCTATGGAGTATGGACTATATTATTTGTATGGATTGTGATTTGTGACTTGTCCCTATGGATGGACATGCCACATGGATTATGACTATGTATGGAGTATGGACTATTGATCTTTTATTTGTAAGCAGTGATTATGGTATTTTTTGCATGGTATTAGTATGCATATTTGTAAATTATTATGTTGTTGTGGTCTTCTAACATTAATATGTGCATAATTCATGCCAAAAAATTTATTTTTCTATTCTTTATATTTTTTCTTCTTCGACCGGTAACCGCTCCAATCCGGGCGGCTAACCGGTCAAACCGACCGGCTAGCCGCCCCAAACCGTTCCATAATTCGACAATTTAATACCGACCGGACGGGGGCGGTAACCGCTCTAACCGGAGCGGTTAGCCGCTACCGCCGGCCGGCGGTTTGCCCCCGCCGGTCGGGAAAAAAAACCTTGGCCCAGAGCGCGGCACGCTCGCCGTTCACCGGATAAAAAAAAATATATATATATATATACATTCATAAAGTGGAAGAAAACCGAGTGATTATAGAGCCCCAAGTTACTGTTACCGTATTATGTGTCGCCACGTTGAGGTCGAACAGTTCGCAACCTTAGGCAGTGTGAAACGGAGACCGTGCATTGTGTTATGTACGGTAGATCGGTGTGTACGTTGTGCAGCGTTGCGTACGTTTCACACGATATGTACTACCGCCGGCCATGGGCCTCGGCCTTGTGCCGTAAAGAAATCGGGCCCATCTAAATCTATCGCTCTTTTCGTCTCCGCCCCCTGCAGCTCGCCACCAAGGGCTCCAAGCCGCACTCTGTGTTCACCATGTCGGTGGCCGACGGCGACGCTCACCTCGCTCTCCTCACTGTCACTGGTGTGAGCTACTGCCTTCATTTTCATTGACATCAAATTTGCTTACACTTCTCTTTTGCTATCTAACATATGAGCCAGGTTAATATTTGGCTTCCGCCTGAATATGGCTGCATCAGGCACATATTACCAAATTGACATACACTAGCTTTATACACCGTATTTTGTTTGATGTATTTTATCCATTTCTTTTGGTCTAATTTTAACTGTTTCTTTTTAATTTTATTTGCAGCATCAGGTATGCCATTAAAAAACATTTGAGATACAAAGTGTAAAGTACTTTTGCATCACAGATATATGTAGTTTAGAACTACAGAGTGAATAGTTGTATAAATTATGCGGTCCATCGATGAACCGAAAGACACACGATGTTTCAGAGACCACCACCGAAACAAGGAAATCACATCGGTTTTTGCCTCATTTTCCTTAGAATTAAGTTGCAAACGAAGTCAATGCATAAAGAACTTAGATCATACGAAGTACATCTCACAATGTCTGCAATATTCGGGTTCCAACCTTTACATGAACTAGCTGGATAGATAGTACCTGTTAATCCAACATAATCAGTAACTTTTGATCCTTTTGGGCCTATTTAAATCCGGTGAGATGGTGAAAAGTGGTGAAAACTTTTTGCATTGGGCTGCGTGTACAGAGAGAATAAACGAACTGACACGGTTCTTTAGGCGAAAAACTTTTTACTCTTTTTGTAAATTTGATGGATTTAAACACGTCCTAAATTTGCCATCCCTTACAGTTACATTCCCAATGGTCTTCATTGGTGACTGCATGAAACATTTCAGTGATTTTGCATTCCTAATGGGTTAAAAACTATGCCAAATACTAATTACTTGATGACTACAAGCTATTCATAATTAATTGTTTTGATCCTATAAATGTTTGCAATATTCTCTTTTTGGAGAATCTGCACATAATAGCTTTCAGACATTACATCCGCTGCACTATTCTCCGGCGATAGCACACGACTCTACCAATTGCCCTCCATGAATTGTTCGCAACAGATAGTGACAACTTATTACTTGCGCAACGAAGAAAAATACGATGCATGGCAATGTGACCGGCGCGGCGAAGCGCGCTACCGTTCCTAGTTGTCTGGACCCTGGACGAAAACCCGATGCGGTCATGAGACCGCGGGCTGGTTCGTTTTGGTGTGCGACCGATGCCTTTCGAGCCCGTGCCAAAGCATCCGGAGCCAAAGAAAAAGGAAAAAAAAAGAGAGTAGCCGGCAGCTCGTACAGGTAGAGGGGGCCGCGTGGCAAAGACGCTTTTGTCGCTTCGTCGCAAACAAAGTACACACGCGACGCCCTCATTTCACTCACCCGTTACCTGCGGCAACGGGCAACACACGAGACGCTGTTCAGATCAAACGCGAAATTTTTTCGAGTATGTCGGACACACATTTGAAGTATTAAATATAGACTAATTACAAAACTAATTACAGATTCTGTCAGTAAATCGCAGGACGAATCTAACGAGTCTAATTAATCCGTTATTAGCACATGTTTACTGTAACAATTTATTGTCTAATCACGACCTAATTAGGCTTAATGCATAGGACAGTCGAGAATGTTTCCAAGCTTCTTGAGCTTGAAGTTATGATGTACCACCCTTTGCCTTCATGCCGATTCTAGCTTATCCACATTTATTAATTCGCCGATGGGGTAGTGAGCTAGTTTTTCTTTTCCCCTGTAGATATAGAAAGTATAAAGTCAGTAGCAAGGTAGGGTATATATGCGTATATATTCATAGGGTAAAAGTTCGTGCGGAATTGTCTGCGTCGTCTGTACTTTGTTTGGATGAAACAAAACACTAGAGATAATGCCTCTTCTAAAAGGGAAATGACTTCTAAAAAACTAGAGAGAATGGCTTTTCTTCTCAGAAACTATAGAAAGTGGGCTGGCTGCTCTTCTCAAATGTTAAAGCCTTCGGAATATTACACCCGCCGGCCCAAGCACAAACACAGAACGGAATTACTGTATCTGAATGCCCACATCTCCTCTCTCTCAAAAAAAATAATAATCTGGAAGCCCATCTGCCCTTTTCCCGTGTCCCTCAACTCCTCCTCACGAGCGAGCAATACCCTAGCCGCCAGCCGCTCGACGCGCCTCGAGTCCCGACGCCGACCTCCCTGCCCACGCCGCCGTCCCAGCCTTGCCCTCTCCGCCCCGCCGGCTCCTCCCACCACTCTGATCCTCCCTCCAATGCCGAAGAAACCCGCCATGCGGCGGGGCAAGCCCGCCCGCGGCCCCGACAAGAAGCGCCGCCACGGGCCGCGCCTCCCGACGGTGATGCGCCGGGAGCTCGACGCGATGGGCCCCGGCCCCGCCCGCGGCTCCGACGACGACGAGTTCTCGGACGCGGGGGCCGAGGACGTGTACGAGTACGAGGAGGGAGTGCCCGAGGAGGAGGCCGGCAAAAACGGCCGCTACGACGCCGTCGCCAAGTACGAGTACGAGTTCGACAGCGACGCCTCCGAAGCGGTGCGGTGACCCCCTTACTTCTCTCTTGTGCGTTTGAGTGTTTGGTGTAGAGTTGCTAACTACCTGCTGCTCGATTACGAGTTTTGGTGCGCACCGGTGAAGAATTTGACACAACGTTGGTAACCATTTTAGTTGGTCTGGTACTTGCGCTGAATTACGTTCACATTTGTGTTTTATAGGATGAGGATGTGCCTTCGGAGGAAGGTGAGGATATGGATGAAGATGAAGATGACGATGGGGAGAATGAGGAGAAGCAGATAAGAATACTTCAGGAAACGACTGGAATGCCTAGAGAAGTCTTTGATGGTAATCTTTTTGTTAATCTTTGGAAATTGCATATGAGATATCTAAATTTTGTTTGCTAAAATTCATATTTCTCTTGACTGGTGGTCAAAACTGAGTTAGTTCATACCATTCGCGGTTCAAAAATCTGAATACTTTGTCAACACAGGAAAGAAAAGGAAACAGATGTTGGAGCTGCCATTGCAGCACGGAGATGGACCTGTCACAATTCATGATCTCTTGGATAATATCCAGGGGAAGCCTGGGTATAGCAAGGTCCGTAAGAGGCTGCAGCAGCAGGAGAAAAAGACGATGCTCGTGGCTGCTCCACTTCCAAAACTGGAGAGGGATAAGCTTGAGCGTGCCGTGACGAACCACACAGTCAAGGCTGAGCTCACAAAGTGGGAGAGACAAGTGAAGTTAGACCGCGAATCTCATACAGTATTCTTTGAGAATGATGTCAACTTGGGTGCGAACACTATTTCGGCAATTGCTAATGAGTTCAAACCAAGGACTGGGTTTGAGAAGAGAATGGATGAGATTATACGAAGCAACGAAATAATGGAGGCACACAAGAACGATGGTGCCAAAATCTTGGAACTTAACAAGGTATTTTAATGATCTCATTGCACTTCATCAGTTTAACTAGACACTACAGCTTGACTACTACGTTTTTGTTCATCGAACATGTTTACTGTTATGCTGCATGTTTCAAGCCTTGGAACATTCTTTTCTAAACAAGGTCAATGAATTTATGTAGGTTGACGTAGAAGATGTGAGAGAACGCCAAAACCGCCTTGCTAAAATGCGCAGCCTTCTATTTCGTCATGAGATGAAAGCAAAGCGCGTGAAGAAGATCAAGTCCAGGACATATCACCGGATGTTGAAGAAGGACAAACTGAAGGCAGCATCAACAGATTTTGAGGCAGATCCTGAATCTATCAAAGATTATGCTATGAAACAAGAATTTAAACGTGCAGAGGTAAATCCTTGCTCATTTCTTTTTCTCTTGTTAGATAGCTTCCTCATTTGTATCCCCCAAAACATTAATTATGGTGCTATTATTTACAGGAAAGGATGACATTGAAGCACAAGAATACATCAAAATGGGCGAAACGAATCATCAAGCGTGGATTGTCTGTTCAAGATGAAGGCACACGAGCTGCTATTGCAGCACAACTGCAACAAAATGCTCTTCTGACTAGAAAAATGAATTCCATGAAAGATGATTCTAGCAGTGAGGAAAGTTCAGATGACGACGAAGATGAGAATGACTCGGAAGCAAAAATCTTAAACAGTGGGAAAGAAAAGATTCTTAAAACTCTTGAAGAAGATAAAGAGATACCGAATTCAGGAGTTTTTTCATTGCCATTCATGGTGCGCTTTCATTTCCCTTGGCCTTTGTTCATTTGTTTAGCAAAAGTATATTTGCTAGCATCATTGTGATTCTGTCACCCCCATTATCAAATTTCTCTGCCTACAGGAGCGTGCTATGAAAAAACAGGAGGAAACAGCTTATGAGGAAGCACGACAAGCTCTTGAAGAATACGATGATTCGTTGAGGAAATTGGAGGACAATAGCACTGTACAGAATGAAGATTCAATTAAGGTGACAGGTAAAAGGACATTTGGGCCTGCCAAAAATACACATGAAGATGTAAATAAGAGGCAAAAACTACACGAACCTGAGAATAGTGATAGTGAGTATGATTCTGACCCAGTCCAACACTCGGGCAACAATGAACCAACTACAAAGCAAGATGACATACAACTTGGGACTGCACTACTGGATGATGAACAAAATGATCTTTACAGAGTAAGTTGTTTATACCTTTAAGTTGTTAAATAATGTAATGTATTACAGTAATCTGATTTGTGATCTTTGCATTATGTAGAGCTTTGATGATATCATAAAAAATCCAGGCCCTAAGACAACATTTGAAGTTGGAATGTTAGCGGGTGATTCCTGGAAAACGGTACTTATACTTGCATTTGCAGCTATTTATTTCCGTGCAATACTTTGTTTTAAACTCATGAGCTCTTGTTTTCACCAGGTCAAGAGTAGCAAAGGAAATGACAATAGCAATGTCAATGGCATTATCAATAAATCCAAATTACTGGCTCCAAATCATAAGGTTTGGCTTAATTATGATATGTGGTTCTTACTTCTATATCCAGTTGATTGTTTCTCTGATTTAGTTTTCCATGTTTTTGAGTAGCAACAGGATAGCAATCCTGATTCAGATTCAGAGGAAGAGATGGTTGAGGGCTTCTTGACCATCTCTGACACAAAGGAAAACTATGAGCTTCCTTCGCAAGCTGAACTCATACGCCAGGCTTTTGCTGGTGATGATGTTGAAGCTGAGTTTGAGAAGGACAAAATGGAAGTTTTAAATGAAGAGAACCCTGAACCTGAAAAACCTGCTCTTGTTCCTGGCTGGGGCCAGTGGACGGACATCCAACAAAAAAAAGGACTTCCATCATGGATGATCAAAGAACATGAAATTGCTAAAAGGAATAGAGAAGAAGCCTTGAAGAGGAGGAAGGACTCAAAACTTAAGCACGTTATTATTTCTGAACATGTGGATAAGAAGGTAAAGGTTTATTTGATTTTTTTATATACACACTTTATGTTATATTTCTGTTGTTTATCTATAGTGCATACCTTTGGCATTCTATTATAATTCTGGAATGAGCATATCTATGATGTATTGTTCCCTTCTGCTTGGATACTTGGTACTGATATTTCTTTAGTTTTTTGAGAAATACTTGAACAAACTATAACCTTTGCTGCTTTGCACTTTGCAGGTTGAGAAGTATTTAGTGAGGAATTTGCCTTTCCCTTACACCTCGAAGGATGTGTATGAGCAGAGCATCCGTATGCCTATTGGACCTGATTTCAACCCAGCGATATCAGTTTCTGCTCTCAATCGACCTGCGGTGAGTGCATCTTGCTGAAAGATCAGACTGCTAAGAACTATTAAATTAGTACATATACTTGAGGATGTCTGAATTGGACAAGTGATTCATTAGTCCACTTTGTTCAAGTACAGTACAGTCTATTTTACATGTGCAACCAGGATGCTTGTTTATGCCATCCGTTTAGGGTCTCCTTTTCTCTATGGCAACATCAAAATGACGGACATAGAATGGTGAATAATGACATGATTATTGAGTCCTATCTTGATGATAATTTTTGGCCTGCACACAATGTCTTGTGGTCTCATGCTTTCGAATTGGTAATAACGAATTAATCACAATTCACAAGTAGACTGGATCCTGCCATTCTTTTGAAGTGCCTATTGATTAAGATATGCTTCTATTCACTGTTGTACCTCTTATATTTTTCAGATTGTCAAGAAGCCTGGTGTCATCATTAAGCCAATACAGTATGAGGAGGTTAATCCCCATATGAAGCCAGATGAACCGAAAAGGGTCATTCAGAGAGTAACTCCACACCCAAATGCGAAGAAAGCCTCTGCAAAACAATCTAAGGGGGCAACTTCACATAAGAGAAAGTCATGAGACAGTTGTCTCCTTTTCAGTTGGCTTCATGTGTTGAGAAGTGTAGACACAGGAGGAGAGCTCATCAGAATTTTGTTGGCACTGAGTCTGCGAGTGCACACCAGGAAGCCTCGTGTATAGGCATTTTTCTCGTAGTGACCCGCATGACCCACAGGGAAAGGTTTCACGGTTTATTAGGATTGTGAGCTCCTGCACCAGAGCTTTGAAATTTTGGTACTCCAAAATAGTTGTATCTTATTTATTTGTTGCTTTTGCTGCAGATCTTTGAAATAATAGTGATGTTATGTCTCTGATGTGTTCTGGGTACTGATCCAAATGCCCACTGTTACTGTCACCACCCCGACTTGTTTTAAGCCCCGTTTTTCAGATGCCGGTAAAGATAATTGATTTGCAAGGTTCCAGCAAGCCATCTTGGGTGGGTTTTGTTCGTACATATGCTGGGGGGGGGGGGGGGGGGGGATGAATGAAGAAACAAGTCTGTCTTTGTTTTTCTACAGACTTTGTTTGTTTTATAATATAAAAATCTCCTTGGTTTACACAAGTCACAAACTATACAATTTGTTAATTTCTGCCCTTGAAAAGTTCACATCTGGCCAGAAGGGGTTGGTGACAGAAGCTCAAATCTGGATTCTGGACTTCTGGTAAACCCGAAATGGTTGGTGGGGCTCCAAAATTCTCACCACCTTCCCTCCCTTTTCCAACTCCAACCACCCCCCGGCCCCGGGCCCCCTCAGCCCTCACTCTTCCTCATCCACACCAAATCTGTTCCACCTCCCCCCATTCATCCTCGCATCGCATCCCACCAACCATGGCCGCCGCCTCCGACGCCGACGCCGGCGCCCAGCCGCGCGACGACCCCAGCCACCTCCCCTTCGCCTCCTTCTCGCTCTCCCTCAACATCCGCGCCCCCGCCGCCCCCACACTCGCCTCCGTCCCGTCCACCATCCACCTCCCCACCCAAATCTCCACGCTCGCCGTCTGCCTCCACCCCTCCGCCGCGCAGTCCCCGTCTCGCCGCCCCACCCGCCTCAACTCCGCCACCTCATCCGTCATCTCCCCGCTGCCCGCCTCCACGCCGGGCCTCTCCCGCTCCTTCCCGTCCGGCGCGCCCGCCGCCGCGGGCCGCCGCCGCACGCTCGTCTGGTTCCGCGCCGACCTCCGCCTCCACGACCACGAGCCGTTCCACGCCTCGGCGGGGGCGTCTTCCTCCCTCCTCCCCGTCTTCGTCTTCGACCCGCGGGACTTCGGCAAGTCCCCCTCGGGGTTCGACCGCACCGGTCCGTACCGCGCCAACTTCCTGCTCGACTCCGTCGCCGACCTGCGGCGGAGCCTCCGCGCGCGCGGCGGGGATCTTGTGGTGCGCGTGGGCAGGCCCGAGGTGGTCATCCCCGAGCTCGCGCGGGCGGCTGGCGCGGAGGCCGTGTACGCGCACGGGGAGGTGTCGCGTGACGAGTGCCGCGCCGAGGAGAGGGTGCAGAAGGCCGTGGAGAAGGAGGGAATCAACGTGAAGTACTTCTGGGGTAGCACGCTTTACCACGTGGAAGACCTGCCATTCCGCCTCGAGGACATGCCATCAAACTATGGCGGCTTCAGGGAGGCTGTGAAGAGCTTGGCGGTCAGGAAGGTCCTCGAGGCACCCGAGGAGGTCAAGTGCGTTCCCATGAAGAATGTGCTCGAGCCTGGGGACATCCCTACGCTTGCAGAGCTTGGGCTAAATGCGCCACCGGCCATAGCACAGGTGAGTCTGGTTTTGGATATACTGACTAGGTTGTTTCTTGTGGCTTGCGTTTGTATTTTAGATCTTTAGCTAAGTTCAGGATCCTGACAATTTAGTTCAAGCTCGTTCTAAATGCAGTGAATGTTTCTGGAGTTTCTGGTGCTTTTCAGTAAATTGTACAGCTAGAATTAGATGTTGATGGGAGTGGCTAACTCTAGCATGTTCTGGTGCCATTGGCTAGTTAGCTAGATTTTGTTGTAAGGGATCCAACTCTTGGACTTATCTTAGGTAAGCTGAATTTTTTATGGTCATGAAATGAAACCGGATATGAAATTTTGGTCCTGTCATTTGTTTAGGTTGTTATGGTCCTGTTATGAAGTGCTAGTGCTGTTCCTGTCTCTCAATCCATATAAGTTCACAGCTGTGATAGGACAAAACAGTACTACAATTATTTTTGTGAAGGCGGTTTTGTCTCGGGCAGAAATGCCAAATTCCACTCGTTCTGCGGTTGAATTGTTTATCATTTTCTTACCTTCATCTGCATTAGCACTTATCTTTGCCATTCACAATAATGACATCTCCAAAACGATTTCATATTTCGTAGCTTTGGAACTGAGTCACATGGCAAATTATGCATTTGGTCTTTTGCATCTGGTGCTGTGGTTATTTGCAGACCCCTTGATTTTGGGGACACTGTAAGCCTGTAGTTATGCTCGTATGTGTTTTGAGAAGAATATATAGAACTACATTGACATCTTAAAAGGTACCTTGACAGTGAAATGGTGAACTGTCTTGCTTCCCAAAAGAAAAAAAAAAGACTGATTGGTTAATGTGGACAGTGACACACTGTTGATTGGATTGGATAATCTCTCTTAAATAATTTCTGTTAGTGCCAAGGGCGTAGTTTTCTGTAGCTCACACCCAAAAACTCTTTCTCTACAGCATTCTTGTACTCCTTTGTGCACTGCATCCTGATCTTTATGTTTAATTATTTGATCATTTAGGACTCGAAACCTACTGTTGGTTCTACTCTCATTGGTGGTGAGACAGAAGCTCTGGAGAGGTTGAGAAAGTTTGCTGCAGAATGCTCTATGCAGCCAAACAAAGTGGACAAAAGCAATACCCGAGATAGCATATATGGTGCTAATTTCTCCTGCAAAATTTCGCCATGGCTCGCTACGGGTTGCCTCTCTCCACGGTTCATGTATGAAGAGTTGAAGAAGCATGCTACTAGGTATGCAAGTTAGCTGAACAGAACTTCATCGCGATTTAAATTTACTTCTTCTGTGTATAATTAGCAACTCTTGTCCTTCCAGAGCAATTCCTTCTGGGTCAACACCCAAGAATGATGATGGCACATCTGATGCTGGGACAAATTGGTTAATGTTTGAGTTGCTATGGAGAGATTTCTTCAGGTATGTGTCTCTTACCCTCAGTGCGCGAGATGATTAGCTGAGCTGAGTGCCCATGTGTTGTAGAGGATATGAAATAATCAACACGGTGTGAACTCTATCTGGAGTCATCCTGTATGCATAAGTATTCAGTCCATGCTTGCATGGGAAACTTGAAGTAGTATAGGTCATATGATGCTTCTTGGGCTCATATTTTCATCTGCATCTTAAACTGAAGTTAAATTGTTTCTCCAGTTAGAAAATATGTGATATAGTGCAATTTTTGTAGTATCAGGCATCAGGTTTCTCCATGTATTCTTCTTATGCCCAAAATGGTACCACACATACAATCAACTGAACCTAGTTGCTAAAGTTTTTTTAAGTTCGGGCCTTTACATCATTCGATGTGTACCTAGTTGCTAGGTAGCTGCACACTCGCACTAAATATTAATGTGTGAGGACTAATGTATGCAGTATGAATCGAATAGTTATTGATCAAACTCATCTCAGGTTCATCACAAAGAAGTACAGCTCTGTACAGAAGACATCTGAAGTTGCCACTGGTTGCACTCCCGCCCCGGCTCTTGCATGAACATAGTAGACAAGCTGGTTGGCAGCTTTTTTTGGGTGATGAACTTAAGCACATTTTCAGTGGAGTTTTAATCTTTCTGCCCACCAATAAATGTTGGTAGTGAAAGTGATGGCTGAGTGCGCTGTTTTTCTGTTTTTGGTTCGATCGATCTCAGAAGGGATCTTTGTATCTGTCGACATTCATCTAAATAACTGTTCAATACTTTGAATACATTCTGAGTGACCTTGTAACTTGAATACTCGCTCTATTCGTACTATTGACGTTTGTTCAGCTGATTTGATTTGATATTCACTCCCAGCAAGAAGAAACAGACTGATTGTACTCGGTTCATTAATTGGTCATGTAAATAAAATCAAGGAGTCAGAGGTTTGTAAGTGTAACAGTATTGGGAACCAAATACAACTGCCGATCTGATTGCAGCAGACTGCTGCTGCATTACATCATGACAAGGTTGAGAGATTCGGCCAGGGCAGCCAATCTCTTTCTTTGGAAGGAAAGCTCCTACTAAGATTTAACACTGCGAGTATCCTTTTATTTGATACTATTCTAATTATAAACGCACTGTCGTCCTGTTTTATGGACGCGTAGGGGCAACCGAGCAACCAGCCTCAACTATCGGGACACGTAAGGCAACCAGGCCCCAACTAAGTCTGACTGAGATCGAAAAGTTCAGCATGAAGAGTGGTTGATTAAGTTACAACAGGGCATCAGATATTGAGCTCAATTTGCAGTTCGTTGCTTTCGACCACACTTTTTCAAGCTTAACAACAGGTCGAATGACAACCATATCAACAACCAACGATAAATCGCTCATGATAGACAAGCAAGAACCAACAATTCTTGGACTCTGATTATCTAAGCATCACATGAGAAGTTCCACCACGCTTAAAACACATAAGACCAATTTAAACATCAAAACTCATCCCTTCAAGGCTACAGCAAGACTGTTCCAACAAGTCCATAAGTTCACAAGACATAGATAAGGTAGTGCGCCTAATCCTCCTCCTCGCCCTCATTCTCAGCAATGTTGAAGTACCGGAGCTCATAGACGCTGCGGTCCTTGTTCGACGCGATGACCCGGAGCCAGTCACGCACGTTGTGCTTCTTCAGGTACTTCTTGGTCAAGTACTTCAGGTACCTGAAAATGGAGCGACAGGGGTTCAGAAACTGAACTGAGAACCTTATTTTGCTGTGCAAGCATAAAAGCATTTACAAGAGTGCTAGGGAATAATTTAGTTGCTGGAATTATACTAAAAGGCTGCAACATAACACAATACTTGAGCAAAGAACATGGTGGTCAATTGTGGTTCACTGATCTAACAGAATTAGATTACATTCCAGACATGAACAGAATACTAATCAGAGCCCAAGTAGGTTTAGTAATCTCAAAAATAGCAAAACAGCATGAATAAACAAGGCATCTACACTGGAACAAGCCTGTAAAGTAACCATTCATCTAGCATCCTACTTGCATAATTGATGTGTCACGGAAGGTATATCCTGTGAGGATTCGCACAGATGAAGTAACCAGTGTGCTATGCAGCTAAAGTGCGAATACAACATTCAACATGATTAAGCTTCGTTTGGAAACATTATTATCCACTCCAACCTACATGTATTCGGAGGAATTGAGAAGGAAATTAGGTCATTTCCACTCCAGTCAACATGACTCGGGAAGATAATGGGCCCAAACAAGGCTACGGCCAATCAAGACAGTTCCTCCCCTATCACAGCATACTCACCAAATGATTTAGTGGTGGCAAAGCAAAAATGGAAACAAAACAGCGGACCCTTCGGCCAGTCATGACCAGTTCTTCCCCTATCGCACAGATACGAACTCATATAGCTGAATACATCGATAGTTCGTCCTAAAATCGGTACCAGGAGCTACGAACGAGCGGATCTGGATGGAAGAGCAGGCAAGCTTTGTGGGTGTATACCTCTTGGAGAAAGGCCCCTCGGAGGTGACGGTGACCTTGGTCTTGTCGCGGGTGACGGTGACGCCGTCGCCGAGGTTTCCGGCCTTGCCGCCGGCGACCTTGATGCGCTCCTGCAGGAACTTCTCGAGCGTGGCGATCTCCATGATCTTGTCCTCCACGGGCTTGGTGCAGTCGATCGTGAAGGTGACGGCGCCCTTCTTCTTGCCGCCGGCCGCGCCGCCCTTCGCCCCCGCCGCCACGCCGCGCGCCATCGCCTCTCTTCGGTCCGATTCCTCCGCGTGCGCCGCTGCTGCTTCGGGGGTGCTGGTGGTGGCTGCGCCGCGAGAGAAGATAGGGTTTTGAGGACGCGTCGGGGAGGTGGCTTATAAGTAGTAGGGTTGAACGGATCCGACGGCCACGGTTGGTTTGATGGGAGTAGGAGGCACAGTTTGGGCCATGTGGCCGTCATGTGCGCTCTTTATTGTTATTTCTCGGCCCATTGTCTCCATCCGGCCCGTTTAACGATGAAGTAGGCCCAGTAGTGCAGCGTCGCTGGTTTTTTTCCCTTCCTTTTTTGGCAACAGCAGCATCATGACCATTCCTGCTCGACCTAGGATTGCCAAGTCAATGCGTCCATGTAGCATCGGCATTGGCAGCCAGCGACGAGAGCTCTTATTTTGGCAAACTCGGTGACACAAACACACAATGAAGCCACAAATGCAAAGCTAAACACAAGGGAGTACACGAATTCGTCGCCTCTGAACTGCTGCCCATATATTTTCAAAAAAAAAAAAAACTGCTGCCCATCTCTAAACAAGCATTCAACTGAACGGCCATGCTCATTGGCTGTGTGCTGCTTGACAGTCGTGCCAACGTCTACTTATTGAAAATTGCAAATGAGTCCAATCTTTAAATCAGGATCATACTGTGTGTGGAAAATAATGCTATATAAATATCTAACATAACTTAAAAACACGTATTCATTTCTTTTCTATGTCATTCAAGATATTGAAATACCCTTCCAATCTTCAAAGTCATAAATATAGTATCAGAATTTTGTAAAAAACACACACACAAACAACTATGGGCCGTTTGGTCCACATTGCCCGATTGTCCCAGGAAAATTAGCGGCCTTGGCCCAGCATTCCATGTACCATCCGACTACCAAACCCTAAACCCCCAATTCCAAAGCCGAAGCGACGTTGCCGAGTCTCTCCGCCTCTCCGCCGGCTCCTCCTCCGTCCACTGCCGCTCGCCCGCTCTCGATCTCCACCGGAACTTCGATTGGTTCCTTATTGGTAGGTAATTCTAGCTTTGTTCCATGTGTTACCTTGTTCCACGAGCGGTTTTTGCTCTCTACGAGCGTCGTTAGTCGCGAATTTGTGAGCTGCGTGATACCTTAGCAATCCAGTCCATTCATACAGCCATGGTTACTCCTCTGCAGCGCGCAAGTTGAGATTACTTGGTCGCTAATCGAGGCGTGGGCGCAATAATTTGTGTGTCCGTCCAACTGAGCGGCCATGCGCCAACCAAGGTCCTCCGGGCCGGGGAAGAGGCGGGGCCGCGGCGGGCCGCGGATCCCCGCCACGACAATCCGGAAGCAGCAGGCAGCGTTGGCGAACGTGGACCAGATCACCGGCGCCAAGATACCCAAGAGCTTCGTCTTCTCCCGGGGCAAGCTCCCCTCCACGCTCCGGCACCTCCAGCAGGACCTCCGCAAGGTCATGCTCCCCTACACCGCTCTGAATCTCAAGGTCCGTACATATCCCTATGCCTTCTGCCTTACATTAGCAATTGATGAGTGGCTGCGCTTATATGGGTGCTCACAAGCTGGAATTCTGGTGTCTTCTGCTTCAAACAATTGGCAGGAGAAGAAGCGGAATAACCTCAAGGACTTCGTCAATGTTGCCGGTCCGTTGGGCGTGACACATTTCTTGATCCTCTCGAACCCCAAGAGCCTGCCACACTTGCGTTTTGCCAATTCGCCACAGGGCCCAACCTTCACTTTCCAGATAGAGGAGTATGCGCTCGCGGCGGACATTGCAAACTCCCAGAAGCGGCCAAGGTGCCCACCAGGGATATTCAAGAACTCACCTCTGGTAGATGACACTAATGTTAAGAATTTTGTATTAGGATGATTTTGATGAGGATAGCTCACTGATACCTTGTTTTTATATTGAATTCATGGATTGCGCAGGTTGTGCTCAGCGGGTTTTCAGGTCTTGGGGAGCCTTTTAAGAGTTTAGTCGAATATTTTCAGCATATGGTCCCGGCTGTTGATCCAAGCACTGTAAGTTTCAGATGATAACGTCATGATGGAACTTAATGTCTTTGTTTTTTTAAGGAAAACTTAATGTCTTTGTACCGGCATATTCTGATATCAATACTGTATCTTGCATAATAGGTCAAGCTGGCAGAATGCCAAAGGATACTGTTGTTAAAATATGATAAAGAGAAGGAGGTTATTGATTTCCGGCATTACTCCATCAAGCTCCAGCCTGTTGGGGTCAGTCGCAGGATTAGAAAGCTCATGCAGAACAATCAAGTTCCTGATCTAAGAGACCTTAATGATGTTAGTGATTACGTGACAAAGTAAGTGCTGTTTTGCCATTATATTGCACTCGCAGTGATGTATTTTCAAGTTTCCAGGAATGCTGATTTGCATAACCATTGGAGCTAACAACACAAATTTAATCTTATATTTGGGGTGCACATAACTATTGTATAAGTTCCTTCTTTGAGGCACCATAGTGGGTGCGCATAATAGCTGCCAGATCAATGTTTCACAATCTTCTTATCAAACCTAGTTGCTATGGCAGCCAGATGTGCAAATGGAAGGTTCTTGAAATGAAGTACTTGACTCAATTTAGTGCAAAAGGAAGGTTCTTGAAATGAAGTGCTTGTGGAGCATAGAATTGGGAAGTGTAGTATACTGATAATACTAATAGCATAAATTACTTGGAACTAGTAACATAACTGGCTCTAAGAAGACTGATGCGTTGCAACCAACAGCTACAGCTACAGATAAGTATCATCATTTATGCCACAAGTTGTAATAGGACAAGAAGAGTCACACGATAGTATGATACTATCGTGAAATTGTGCGGCAGATACTGATCAAGTTACATGCTTCCTCTATGTCCAACATGTTACCGTTGGACTAGCACACACTAAGCTCTTCATGTAAGAAGAGGCTCCTCGTTATTAATCTCGACTCTCAATCAACCAAGCAACTGAGCAGGCCATCCTTCCATTATTAGCTATATTTGTGGCATGTTAAGCTGAACATGCAAAGCTACAATCTACATATGATCCCAACAGTGAAAAAACATTAGCATAAAAGCTTCAGGCCAAAATGCTAAATTGTGTCGACTACTGCAAAGAAAACCATCAAGTACACTTTTCGAGCATACAAAATTAGTGGGACATCCATAATCTGAAATTATGACCAGAGATAAATCAGCTGTATATATGGAGTTTCTAGAACTGTATATGTTGCACACATTGCATAAACTTTCAGGAGATGTGGTATATATATTTCAGCAAATAATAGGGGAATAATAAAGCAGAAAGAAGGAAGAAACTTATGATCAACATGATGCAAAATTGTAAAGTTTTAGTAATTACTCCATGTATGTCTGCAAAAAGTATATACCCAGAGTTAATATTTAGATTAGAGATGGGTAGAATTCTGCCAGTGTATATCATGGTGACTGAGGTAATCACAGGGTTACTACTCTTATAATAATGTTTATAAGCACCCATGAACCAGAAAACAACGTGAAAAGATGCCACCATAAGAAACAATAAAGGCCAACACTTAGCAGGCATTGGACTTCAGATAACAGATTTAGTGTGGCATAGAAATGGGTAGTAAGTAATATCATTTCGATCTACCTCCTTGAATTCTTGAAAGATTGGTTCATGCAAAAATACCCTGTAGCCTTAGTCCTACAACATCTATAATGCATAGTCAGAGGCGTCAGAAGTTTAGGAAACACTAGCACGCCGTCTCTAATATTTTGCCTGCTCTCTGGTTATGTGCCTCCATGGATGTCTTCTTTTCACCTAGTAACACACCTATTTGTTGCTTGGATTTAATTGTGTATAAACCCTTTACTTATGTTCACATTCGCCAGAGCTGGATATGGATCAGAAAGTGAAGTAGACGATGAAGCAGCAATGGTAAACCTACCGGGTGATGTTGACAAATTAAACCGGGCATCAAGAAAAAGTGCTGTCAGACTCCAGGAGATCGGACCAAGGATGACTATGCGGCTAGTTAAAGTTGAGGGTGGTCTATGTTCAGGAGATGTCTTATACCCTTGGCCTGGTGAGTTCCCTCCACCTAAGTCCTAAATGTCGATTGCATTATCTTTCTTTTTTCTGATTTCTTTTATGTTACAGTGGCGAAGGAAGACGTGGGAAAGAAAGGGAAAGCTACTGAGGAAGATATAGGAGGACAAGAAGAAACTGAGGATGGGCTGGAAGATGGGTCAGAGGACGAGATGGAGGAATAGTAGTTTGGGATGATGAACTCATCAAAGCACTGATCATCTAGCACCTGCCAACAAGGATACTAGTCAACGATGTCAAGAGCTTGGTTCATCCCCGTTTGAAAGGAATTATGGTGAAGGCAAAGAAGGCTGTGTGATAATCCTGGATGTTTCATGCTGAATTCAACAGGCTCAGAGTGTTGTAGCATGATGAATTGAATTCATAGCAGTTTTGTAACTCAAGGCACATGATCTGGAAGCTGCAGACTTGCAACAAAGTTTGACATTATTCTGCAGATAGTTACGGTTTATAAATGTTTTCGAATTCTTGTTGGAAATTCCAACTGATGGGTACGACCGCTGGTGGTGGGTGGGAGGATGGGTGTTGATTGATGCAGTGTCCTTTCTTACCTCCCCTCTTATGGTTTTTAAGAACTGCCACGTGTTATGTTTTCTGGTAGACACTGGTTGGTTGGGTTGCCTTGCCAAATTAGCATGTGTGTTTACTGTTTAGCCTGCCATGCTTCGTTTTGTTTACTCCGGCGAGCGCTGGTGCGACGACGCCAGCTGCCTTTAATCACATGCCCTGAACTGAGAGGATCCGAGATCTCTTGCCGGAGAGACGCCGGGATCTGACCTACCTTGTTACATTTTTCAAGTGTCATGCTAATTGTCGGCTGATGTGACAGGCTATTCGGGTTCCCACTCATGCTTGTGCAGGCAATGGCCAATGGGTAGGTTCTCAAGATTCTCTGGCCTGAACCCTGAAGTGTCCTCGTAGAATTAAGAAATGCATGCAGTGTACCTCTCCTGGTTCAGGCTTAAACATTTGTTAAACCCTTTCCATTCTTCAAAGAAGGAAACTGGCGAGGAATTTGGAACAAGCCATCCGTAATCACTAATCAGTACAACAAACTGACGCCCCCCGTGGAGCCCACCGGCAGTGGCCCGACCACGGCACCACCACAGACCGCACCTTTCCTCTCGTGTGATCTACCGCCCTCCACAGTCCCACGCCACGTGACTCTCTCACTCCCTGCTCAGTGCTCATTCACACTTCTCACCCCCAACCCCTACCATTCCCCCGCAGCTCGTTCTCAAATCCTCTCCACCTCCCACTCCCACCACCAGTCCACCACCCCACGAGAGAGCGAGACTGAGAGTGAGATCTCACAGCAACAGGCAGCGGCAACAATGGCCGGCGCGGCGGATGAATACTACTACGGCGGCGGGGGAGGCCCGCGCGGGGCGCCGCACGGGCTGCTGCTGGCGGTGGTGGTGGGCCTGGTGGTCGCCGGCCCGCTGTTCCTGGGCGACAGCGGCGAGGCGGTGACGGAGGCCGTGGCGGAGCTCCTGAGCCCCGTGGGCCTGCTCCTCCTCCCGGTCTGCCTGCTCTTCCTCATCCGCATCCTCTCCTCCGACCGCGGCGCCGCCGCGCTGGCCGACGTGTTCGCCTTCGGCGGGTCCCCCGACGCCGTCCACCGCGTGGGGGGTTCCCCCGTCGGCGTCGCGCTCATGCTCCTCCTCATCCTCGCCCTGCTCTACTACCGCTCCTCCCTCTTCGGCGGCGGCGACGGCGACGACGAGTAGGAGCGGAAGCGGAGCCGGTGCGGGCGATCTCCGGCCGGCTGGGGCAGTGGGGCTGTAGCGTGGTGTTGCTGTTGTAATGTGAGGTTTGGTAGGGGTGTTTGTGTAAAAGTGCGCGAGGAAATCGGAGTAAATCAAATTTGGTGTTTTGCTTTGTCGGTTTGTGGATGAGGGTTGCTGAAGCTTCTGTGCTGCATCGGGCCATGTGCATTGCACCCTTTCGTCTTTCCTCCTCTAGTCCTCTGCGTCTCGTTCTCGTCGGTGGGAATTGGGGCTACTCCGCCATTTTCTTTCTCTGTGGAGGACTGGACACGATCACACGATAGCACTGTACAAGTACTAGTAGCGTCACGTCCGAGCCCGTCCCAGATGCGTGCCCGTGGATTTCACGATTTACCTTTACCGTGGCAAGGATCTGAACAAAAGCGATGACGTTGACGATAAAGCTGTCCTGGCCGGGGTGGCTCGGTGGGCCGTGGTCGGCTCATGCGCGCGCTAGAAACACTTGTACTTGTGTAGTAATCGTACTGCCGAACCGAAAGCTGGCCAATTGATCGAGCACTTGAGCTGCCATGGGCTCTCCGCTGCAGCCTGCAGCGAACATTATCAAGTGGCGCCAAACATGCTACACTAGCCACGCTCTCTAGTTGCAACTTTCAGGTTCGTCCAACAGCCGTAGTATATAGACGTTACTTGTTGCATGCATTACGGTCGCGGCTACGGAGGAGGTCGAGGCCGCATTTCCTATACGCTGCACGTGCGGTGGGACGGCGGTCCCCGCACCCCACTTGGGAGCAGCGCCATTGCAGGAGACGTCGCTGTCACGCGTCAGGTGAGTGGACGTAGTTTCCTTTTGCGTTTTTTTTCTCCTATTTGTTTTTTCTTTCAATTTTTTTACCACTTTTTTCTTTACCACTTTTATTTTGTCCTTTTTCTTTACCTTTTTTATTTTTATTTCAGTGTTTTATGTCCATGTTTCCAAGGGCATGGTGTCTCTAGGTTTTGTTCGTCTTTTTTTCCCTTATGTTAATTTTCTTTTATTTTTTCTTTTGTTTATTTTTTACTTATTCTATTTTCTTTTATTTTTTCTTTTGTTTATTTTTTACTTATTCTATTTTCCATAGTGTGAAGGAACATAAATCTTGAGTTATATAATTTGTTTCAAGTGTATAATTTTTTGTTCCTCCTCTATATTATTTTGTTCCAAGTGTATAATATTTTTGTTCTTTCTTTATGTATTGTTTCACATGTTAAGATTTATATTCATTTTTCGTATGGTATTTTGTTCCACGTGTTGAGATTTAAGTTCCTTTTGTACAACATTTTGTTCCTTTGATATGATATTTTGTTCTCAAGTGCGGATGATTTGTTCCACTTTAACTTAATGATAGTATTCTGTTTCACTAGATGATTTGTTCCATATGTTAAGATTTATGTTCCTTCTATATAATATTTTTGTTCCGCATGGTCACATGATTTGTTCTAGTTATTAAAATCGGATGAATGGTTGATTCTTTCAAAAAAGATGGTCCATATAGTTTTCATCTAAACATAGTCAAGTGTGGTCTAGTTTCGAAGATTTCATCGAAACAAATACAGTGATGCGATCCGAATTTAATTTGAACATTCGGTTCATGAGTTATGAATTGTTTTCAAACTTTTCTCTTCATGGGACCCGCACAAAAAAAAGGTAACGATGTGCAAGGGAAACGCAGCTGTCCTTTAACTTGTCTCGGTCGGAGTGCAGGGGCACGCGGCCCACCGCACATGCGGGGTATAGTCATCCCCGGTCAAGGCAGGGCAAGAGAATAAAATGAGGAGGTCACTGCAAAAAATAATAAAGAAGGGAATTGATAAGCAGAGATACTAGAAATTTTTAGCCTGCTTTGTTGGTGGAAAAGTTGGTTGGTTGTTACTGATTTTGAAGGTTTCAATAGTATTTTATAAAAAAGAAGAAAATAAAATAAATCAGAACAAACTAGAAAATAGATAAACAGAACATGCCTTTTATTTTGTGGGGAGTTCGGGAAGCAGACTTTTATTTTGTGGAGAAATCGTCCGGGAAGCAGACTGCCGGCATCTGTGTCACCGAACTTTCTGGTGTCCTCGTCCCGGGCATGACCATGCTTCTCTATTTTCTGTTTTCTTGCTTGTTTTGAGTTATTCTATTTTTTTTCTTTCTCACATACTATTATTGAAATAGCTATAAACCAACGGACTTTTCCACCATCAGGCCAAAGCCATGCATACAAAGAGCCAAAGAGGACGCGGATGTAGTGCAGCATGGATGCAGGAAGCCGCGTGGATAGACTGGTTGGTCTGATCACGTGAGAATGAGCTGCCGCGAAATTGCGAAATGGCAGAGAACAGAGACTAGGGAAGTAGGGAGAGCCGGTCCTTCGAACTGAGGCCAGTTCCAAAATCCAAAATCCAAAATGAATGTTTAGACACATGTATGGCGTACTAAATGTAGGTAAAAAACAAATTGCATTATATAGATGGACTGGAATTTGCGAGACGAATCCAATGAGTCTAATTAGGACGTGATTAGACACTAAATTGCTACAGTAATGCTACAGTAACATGTGCTAATGACAGATTAGTTAGGTTCATTAGGTTCGTCTCGCGAATTCCAAACGTAATCTGCAATTAGTTTTTTAATTAGTCTATGTTTAATACTTCAAATGTGAAAAGATTCTCTTCCAAAATCTTTTCACCGCGGAACTAAACACGGCCTGAGCCGCGTCGATGCAGAGCCAAACGCTGGCTGGAAGGTTCCAGTCGCGTTCAGTCCTCCGAGCACTCGAGCAGCGAGCATGAGCACCTCCGGGCCTGGGCGTGGCTGGTTGTGTTCTGTTTCCGCACCCGCCCCCACCCATGACCATGAGATTTGCGCAAAGTCACGTATCTTCCGACTTTGGGATTAGTACGTAGGAGAGCACCAAGCGATCGGTGTCTCGATATTTTGAAATCGTTTAGTACGTAGGAGAGCACCAAGCGAACAGGGCGAGCCGTGCTCGATCAGGTCTTCCCGCGCGCTCATGTGCTTTCCAGGGCCACCGCACGGCACGTTGGAGCTCTGTGTACAAGCAGGAGTGGGTGGAACGTGAGAAGTGAATCTCGCAAACGACGACGGCTCGGCCTAGGAGCGCAGCGCCCATGATCGGCGCTTTGACCTGGAACCGGACGATTGTTGCCGTCGGGAAAGTTCATAGTTGCTTTCGCCAGCGAGCAGGGGTGGAGGCACCACAGCCCAGCGCTCGCGGAGTCGCTGATCTATCTCTGCAGCAACTGGCGTTTTACCGCAGGTTGGAGTCGATCGGAAGGCTCCCCTCCAGGCACTCACGACAAAAGGAGCTCTATGTTACTCCGTAGCACTGTAGCTGCTGAATGGCGGGGCGCCGTGGCTCAGGACCCACGCCAACGCAGCTTAGCATGGATAGGTTATGGATCTACTCATAATGTGCACCATCTCGTGGTACTGTACTGCTCATGGACGCCCTGGACTAGCCAGCACTTGCTGTCGGTGACGTAGACGCGGCCGTGTCGACCGAGAGACAGCCGATCGACGCAGTGGCGGTGCGTGGCAGCAGCGGTGGTGGTCTGATGAACTACTTGGTGGATGGTGCTTCCATTTTCGACTGGGAACAGAGGCTCCCTCCTCGAGCGAGGCTGCGTGCTTCACGAGCGAGCGAGTCGTCCGCAGGCCGGCTCCCGACAGCCACCAGTCCACCACCACGCACGTTGCTCGGACCAAATCCATAACGTTCACGTACATCCGCCCGCCGTCTCCACTCTCCAGCCACGCCTCAGCGCCACCCGGCCAGTCGCCGTCAAAGATAAGACCTTATCCTGCGCGGCCACCTGGCGAGGCATCGCCCGCCCACGTCAGCCTACCGCGCTGACCTGGCACCCCCTCCAGCTCCTCCTCCCCTACCCTATCTACATATCCGTCTCGCTCTGCCCCGGCCAGCCGCTCCTGCCATCACACGCACGCTCTCCTCCACCCCCAACCAACCCCCCCTCAACGAACGAGAGCCGCAGAGCGCGCGCTGAGCCCAGGAGCATCCATGGCCGCCACCGCCGTCGCGGCGTCTCTGTCCGTGGCCCGGGGGCTCGGGAAGCCCCTCTGTGCCGGCGGCAGCAGCGCGTCGTCGCTCCGCGTCTCGCCTCGCCGGTCGGCCTGCAGGATGGGCGTCGTCCGGGCGTCGTCGTCGGCGGAGAACCACCCGGCCAAGGAGTGGGCGGCCGCGGCGGCCGTCGCGGCGGCGCTGGTGCTCCCCGAGGTCACGGAGGCCGCGCAGCCGGGGATCTCGCCCTCGCTCAAGAACTTCCTCCTCAGCATCCTCTCCGGCGGGGTCGTGCTCGTCGCCATCGTCGGCGCCGTCGTCGCCGTCTCCAACTTCGACCCCGTCAAGCGGGGCTGATCGAGCTTCCACTGCTGCAGTGCTGCCGTGGCCATGATGGTCGGGCGCTTTTGTCGCTTTGGGCTGGGTGTTTGTACCTATGTACTGAGACCGAGGGCGGGCCGATGTCTTCTCCGTGTGTGCTTCCTAATGAACATTGTCTGATGCGTCAATCTTTTGCCCTGTAAATCTTCATTTCCATGCTCGTAAGGTCTCGTGTTCATTGAGAGCCCCCACAGGTTCATCTAGGACCAGTCATTTCGATTTAAATTACTATTGTTAAGGGTCGCAGAGAGAGTTGCATTTTTGAGAGAGTTTGATTTGGGTAGACTGGAGTAGAGGGCGAGCAATTTAGGTTGAGCTCCAGTAGTAGATCAGTGGAGCGAAACAAACGAGCAATCGGAATTCTCTGAACAAATAAAATGTTAACCGCAAGGTGTAATTCTGAATGTAGAATTGGTGTTGCAGTTTATGTATACCTAGTTGAAACTTGGAAGAGATGGACGTACTGTCGTGAGACCAATTCCTCTGAGATTGGAATCCATCTCAATTCTTAAGATTGCAGCTGAGAGGACCATGATCGTTCACCGGGAAGGAGCTGGAAAGCTAATCCATAAGACGCCTAGAAGCCAGACAACCAGGACAGACGAGCACAAGGTTTCCGCTCACTACGGGAGAAAGGACTTTCCGTCCCTCTCCTTTAGTAGCCGGTACTAAAGGGGGTCTTTAGTACCAGCTCCAGACAACAGTAGTAAACAAAGTCAGGTTAGTACCGGCTGGTAACACCAGCCGGTACAAACGTGCACTTCTAACCCAATGCTGCAAGTGTCAGAAGCCGAGTTAGTACCGGCTGAAGGCTTCACCCGGTACAAAACGCATCACGTTAGTACCGGGCAGATCCTTCAGCCGGTACTGAGGTAGGCGCGGTCTGCGTGCTGGCCTGCCAGCAACCTCCTTTATTTCTCTCGTCCTCTCAACTCCCACCTCTCTCATCCTTATCTCTTTCTTTCATTCTCATCCGCTCATCTTCTTCCTTTCTCTCTCGTGTGTGCAGGGCGGGGAGCGAGGAGCGTGGCCGGCGGGACCAGCCGGCCTGCGCGCGACAGGCGTGGCCGCGAGGGGTGCGGCCGGAGGGGACCAGTCGGCCTGGCGCGGCGGGCGGGCGCGCGGCCGTGGCGGGGTCAGCCGCCCGGGCGCGGCAAGCGTGGCCGCGGGGGCGCGGCCGGCGGGGCCAGCCGGCCTGGCGCGGCCGAGGAGACCGCTGGCCGCGGGCGCGGTCCACCCCGACGAGCGTGGGCGCAGGGGCCGCCGCCGGCCATGGGCGCGGGGGCCTCCGCCGGCTGTGCGCGCAAGGGCCTTCGCTGGCCACGGGCGCGGGCCACTCCGACGAGCGTGGGCGCGGGGGCCTCCGCCGGCCGTGCGGGCAGGGCGCATCGGCGCTGGCCAATGCAAGGACGCCGCGCGCGGTGCTGGTTCTTGTGTTTAGGGATTTTTTTTCTTCTCTGTAATTCTTGCGATTTTTGTGTGATGTAATTGTTGTGCTCTATGTATTCTTGTGATTTTTTTTATTGAAAGATTTTGTGATTGTGAGATTATTCATGTGATTGTGAGATGTATGTGATGGATTCATTTGATTGTGATTATTCTGCTCTTGCTAATTGAGAAAATGAGAAAAGAAAAAAAAATAATAAAACAGGAAAAAGAGGGGGCAGAGGACTGACTGGTGGCCTCTACGGTTAGTACCGGCCAGTAACACCAGCCGGTACTAACCGCGTCGCACGTTAGTACCGGCTGGCTGTGACCGGTACTAACGTGCGGCACGTTAGTACCGGACCTTTAGTACCGGCCACAACGACCGGTACTAACCCGTCCTGTGACCGGTACTAAAGGCCAATTCTCCCGGTACTAAGGCCAATTCTCCCGTAGTGGCTTGAGCCCATATGATGAGCGCGAAGAATTTTCAAAGTCGTCAGGCTGCTGTTGCATTGCATGTATGGAACATTGGACAGTTCATCATGCAATGAGCCATCGTCCATCGAAGATGTTGATTCGATGTAGAAACCATCCGTTAGACACATCCGTCGGAAGGCATGTAGGAAATGCGAACACGAGTACTCAAAGTCTCAAACTAAAGAGCTATATTCATAGCAAATATTACAAAGATATACATTCTATTTATCCCTTGAACAAGTTCTCGTGTCACCTATATCAACCAAACCGAATGCATTATGCCTTCACTTAAATTTCATCGACTTTCTTTGGTTCCACTAGCAAAAGGGCACGTGCCCAGACACGTGTTTAAAAAATTGTAAAATTAGTGAGTTAGCTAACATGGGCTCTTTAAATTAATCTAGAACATTCGATTATCATAAAATTCGACGGTGTACGAGTGATGTAGTCAACATGGACTCTTTAGATTAATTTAGAGCGTCTGATCGTCATCATAAGATCCGACGGTGTTGGAGGGGTAAGAGTAACCTGTAAGATTTTATACGAAAATTCGTCGTCCTTTATAGTATGGTTCCATAATGAGCACAACTACACAAATTTGAAGTTTGAAGATGAGCAAATTGAAGAGATTCCACCAAATTGTGCAGTCCCAGTCCACCCAGCCCACCAAACGGGAGCCCAAATATAAACGAGCCCAGCCGCCGTCGAAAGAGTCAAGAGACACGAACGGGCTCGCCACAGCTGGCCCACCGTGTAGAGAAATCGGACCGAACTTGACGCGTTTCGGCCGTCTTATTTGGGGCCGGGTGGGTCTACCTTCGAGTGGTGGTCATAAACCCTCGCCTCCCTTTCCTTTCTCATAATCACCACATCTTCTCGAGCTCGCGACCGCGGCAGCCAAACCCTAGCATCGACCCGCCCTCCCGGCCACCGCGCGTTCAGGTACGAATCTACCCTTCTCCTTGCCCCTCGGGTGATTCTTTGCCTGACGCCCCGACGTCTCGCACGATTTTTGTTTCGATTTTCGGACCTTCTCTTGCGGGGCTGTAGTCGGATTGGCGAGATGCGGATGCGGCGGAGCTGGTTTGCTGATTGATGCTTATCTTGTTGGTATAGGTTGCAGCGGCGAAAGATGAGCAGGCGCTGGAGCCGCACGATCTACGTCGGGAACCTCCCCGGCGACATCCGGGAGAGGGAGGTGGAGGATCTCTTCTACAAGGTGAGGGTTATTTTAATCATTTAATTGCTTATTTTGATTTATTATTAATCTTAACAAAGAGAGAAGTTGTGTTACTGTGTCAGGCTGGGCACGGTTACCATGTGCTTGTTAAATTCAGTATTTGTGATGTTGTATGCTATGATTTATATGCACTCTCATGCTATCGTGGAGCTCAGTAATCACAGGAAGACTGATTGTTTACTAAACCTTATAGTATGGGTTCACCTAGTTGTTTACTTGATTGACTATGGAGCCTCATACTAGGACGTGCTTTAGGATGTGCTTGTACTGCCTTGCATTTGCAAGGTAGCATTTTTTATGCTAATGTCTAATATCATAAATCTTGTGAATGCAGTACGGGAGAATTGTTGACATTGACTTGAAGGTTCCCCCGAGACCACCTGGTTATGCTTTTGTTGAGGTAAGATACACCCGAAATTGTGTTGAATGCATGGTTATCAGATGACCTTGGCGTTGGTTGATGATTTGAGTCACAATCAGAAAATATAAGGTTCTTTGATAATCATGTAGTTTGAAGATGCTCGTGATGCTGAGGATGCAATTGCTGGGCGGGATGGATACAATTTTGATGGACACCGCCTAAGGGTAAGTTAATCAGTGCTTAAGTAAGCTAAATCCTTACTCCAGTTCTGTTCAATTTGTTAATTGAACTCCCTACTACTGTGCACAGGTGGAACCCGCTCATGGTGGTAGAGGTAATGCTTCCTCACATGATCGTTCAGGTGGCTTTGGTGGTGGAGCAGCACGCCGTGGTGTGTCAAGGCACTCAGAGTATCGTGGTATGGTTTGGTTTCGTGTTGAAAATCAATGTTTGCCTTTTCTTTTGTGTATGCAACCTTAACTTGAATCATTGCAAACAGTTCTTGTCACTGGATTGCCTTCTTCTGCATCGTGGCAGGATTTGAAGGTTTGTCTCAAACACTTCCCCCCTAAGTTTTTACCTAAAACAGTATTCTTTCATCTCACTGCCATCGAATATTTCTTTCCAGGATCATATGCGGAAGGCCGGTGATGTTTGTTTCTCTGAAGTGTACCGCGAGGGTGGTGGTACGTTGTGTTTTGGTTAAAGCTGCTTTGATTTTAATACAATTTTGAATTTTAGATGTTTATAACATCTTTGGAAGCACAGACCAGAATTTATCTATGTTACCTTTTTTTTAAAAAAAGCAATAGGGTTTAAGTCTTTGGTACCATTGTCATGACAAAACTAATTAGCATCCACATGTGTGCACAGGCCATAGGAAGCAAATCCATACCCCATGTTCCATTTCTTTTTCTATTAGCATTGTAATTTTCCAGAACAGGAAAAAAAATCTTGTATAAGATACATCAACCTTGCTTGCAGTGGCGGAGCGCGAAGCAAGATATAGAGGGGGCAATTTGCCAGATTTTAAATAACATGTATGAGTAGGGCCGAACTAAACAATAGGCATGTTGGCTGTATCTTCAGAAACTTTTGCATGGCAGGGGGGGTGGGGTTCCAGTTTTGGCCCTAACGTAGCTCCGCCACTGCTTGCTTGGGAACATAACCAAACACACTATTGGCAATTTAGACATGCTAGGACCATGTGAACAAAAAATTAAGTGTGCTGGGACAACAACTAAAGCTCTACTGCCATTATTGGAGAGCAAATGTATGTCTAATCCCTATGGCTCAAGCAGATTGAGTAGACTTATTCTTAGTGACATTTGTGAGCCACTGATACTTTACATAGGCACATTCCAACATACACCCTGTTCTTAATTCTCGCAAAAGAACATCTGTATCTCCTATACAGGCTGTAGCTCTGCCTAGTTCAGTTAGAATTTCTATGGCAGAATAATCCAAGCATAAATAATCTAATATCTCCCCTTGATCTGGAACCAGACCTGCGATTTTGTTGAATCCTTGTGAAGTTCTGCAAAGAACACCCACTCATCTGATCTGTTCCAAAACGTCCTAATCCTTTCTGCTTACTGTTATGTCTTGACTTGCTTTGCTCGGACACATAAACCCATGGCATAATACCATTTTTTATCATCTGTTACGATTTTTTAATTTGATTGATAGGTCATCCTTCCTATCTATAGGAATATGGTTTTTGTGGCAAGTGCTTCACATATTTCTATTCTTTTTACAGGCACCGTAGGAATTGTAGACTACACAAACTATGACGACATGAAATATGCTGTAAGTCCATATGGCATTGCCGGGTCATTTCATTCTACAGCTTTTTTTCATGCTCTCTTGTGTTTGACCTTCTGCAGTACCTCCTTGGACTGTTTCTCTACTTTCTATCTCTTCTGTTTAACACTAGAATATGTTTTTAATCCTCTTGGCTTTGACAATTGCAGATAAAGAAGCTGGATGATACCGAATTCAGGAACGCCTTTGGGCGAGCATATATAAGGGTAGGCATTTTTTGTTTGTAACTAATGTTTAGTCCTGAGTATCCTTTCTGTGGTTGTTTATTAACCGTGCACCTTACCCTTTACAGGTGAAGGAATATGATGGCAAACGTGGTCGGTCCTACTCACGTAGCCGAAGCCCAAGTCGTAGCTACAGCAGAAGCAGGAGCCCGAGGTATGCTGCCATACCATGATTTCCTCTGGTAAACTCTGTCTATAATTAACTAATATTGAATATGTTCTACAGCAAATCACCCAGGGCTCGCCGCTCAGCATCTAGATCCCGTTCGAGGTCTGTTTCTTCCCGTTCAAGGTCTCCGTCAAAAGGACGTTCTCCGTCAAGGTAACGTGCACCAATCCAGCTTTTGAGCTTTAAAATCTTAGGTCAAAATCTTATCTACTATTTTCTTCAAAAACAACAACAGATATACAATATGATAAATGCACGTATGTTGCATGCATACTTTTGTATCATCCTAACTCCGGCAGTTCTTGCAAAGATTGCTGCTATTTTATTTGAAAACACTGGTTAACAAGCTTTGTTAAAATAGTGGCTTTGTTCTTTAAATCTTCAATGGCCTGAATTGAGTCCTGCTGACTTACTACAGTGATAGAAGATTTCATTTGGTACTTAATCATTCTGTAATGAATAAGCATTCTTGCCAGTGCCATCAATTAAGTCAACTGTAGCATTCATCAATTTCCCTAGTGCTATCAATTAAGTTTAAGTGAACACAGCTACATTCGAAGGCATGTATACAATGATGATGGCTTGATGTACAGTCTGATTGCTCGGGGTTCCTTCTCAAGTGCTCAGATTCTCTAATGAACGATATAAACTGCTTAGTCTGTTCTTTTTTGTTTTTGAAGACTCAATTGTCTCGCCGTTTTATCTGGGATTGTGCGGTGATCTGGGGATTGCGCATTAGGATAATGAGGATGGGATTTTCACAATTTGCTACAATTCAGTTGGTTTTATAAGGTATGGTTGTTAAATTGAGAGCTTCTATGGAAAGCCAAAATTGTCCCATTGATTTACCTAATGTACTGTAACTGATTACCATCAGAGCTTGGGCATAGCGCATTGTTTGGAATACTGGACATAGGAGCGTTAAGGATTGATGATCTGGATTATGGTGGTACAATGACTAGGAATACTTGGAGTTCAATGCTTGGGGAATGAGTTTTCTTCCTACCTTGGGCAAACTTCAGACGGTTGCTGTAGTTCGTATGCAAAGTTGTCATTATGATACAGCAACATTACATTATTGCATGGAACTGAATGCTTCTATTTTCCGATGTGCTTTTATTGCTTTCGTTCGGCTGGGCGAGGCGTGATGGCTTTTGGAATCAAGTTGTTAAGATTTTGGATATTGAATTCAGTTGTTTCTGGAACCTTTTGCAGATCACCAGCAAGATCCAAATCTCCTAACGCTTCTGTAAGTTTCCCTGATCATATTAAAATAGATGTATTATATTTTTTTTTTGCTTAATTTTATCTGCTAAAACTAAAATGTCTATGCAGCCAGCAAATGGTGAGGCAGCAAGCCCCAAGAAGCAGAGCCCAAGCAGAAGCCCATCTGGTTCACGCTCTCCTGATGTAAACTGATTCTGCTTCTCTTAATTGCTGTACGGTCAATGTTTTAGCTTTTCTGACAGTACAATTCGATCAAAACTTGCAGGCGAAACCTGAATAAACTGCTACACCGCTGAGGCAATGCAGATGGAGTCCAGAGCCCCTCTTGTCCGGACACTGGATGTCCTCCATGTTAAGTACCATCGCTGTCTTAGCAACTTTGCGATGAGATTGGATATTAACTATCAGTTTGTATCGATGGATTCCCGACTGTCACTGTTATGTTGTCTAGCCCGCTAAAGGGCCCATTTACTTCGACTATTGGTGATTGTTGAATGCTATGTGGATCTGGACTATATTGGCTATATGGCCCGTGTTTAGTCCGTGAAAACATTTCGTGAAAAGATTTCGGGTTTTGATTTTATCAATTTAGAAGTAGTAAATGTAGACGAAAAGGGTGGAAAGTTATATGGATAGGTTGGAAATCTCGAGACGAATCTAACGATGGTAATTAGAGGATAATTAATCCATAATTAGCGATTATTACTGTAGCACTACTGTTGCAAATCATGGATTAAGTAGACTCATTAGATTCGTCTCGCGATTTACAGTCTATCCATATAACTTTTTACCTTTTTCGTTTACATTTAATACTTCATGCATCAAAGATTCTCCTTTGATGTGATGGATGAAAATATTTCAGGTGAGAACTAAACATGGCCTTGTTTAGTTCCAAAACGAAATCTTTTCACCCATCACATTGAAAGAGAATCTTAGATGCATGGAGCATTAAATGTAGACGAAAAAGATGAAAAGTTATATGGATAGGCTGTAAATCGCGAGACGAATCTAATGAGCCTACTTAATCCATGATTTGCAATAGTAATGCTACAGTAACCATCCGCTAATTATGAATTAATTACCCTCTAATTGCCATCGTTAGATTGGTCTCGAGATTTCCAACCTATCCATATAACTTTCCACTTTTTTCGTCTACATTTACTAATCCTAAATTGGTAAAATTGAAACCCGAAATCTTTTCACCGAAAAGTTTTCACGAACTAAACACGGGCATGGCCATGGTCTCATTCTGGACCTCATGCGTTTTTTTTTTTGCTTCACTTTCCTGCTTAGGTTGCTCCACATGGTACAATTTGCCTGTCAACCTCGTGAAATGGCAGACTAGTTGGATGTGCATAGACTGAGTAGAACGATGAGTACCGGACGCCGGCTGTATGTTGTGTTGTATTTGTATACTTGCATTGGTAATACAATGCTGTATGCTCCCTGATCTGGCCAGCATTGCTTAGACTACTAGAGTAGCCATGCACCTCAAGACAGGTTACACGCAGCAAAACTTGCTGCCGTTCCAGCACAGGATGTCAGCTGCGAAACGTCGGCGTGCTCTTCGGAGAGATGTCTGCATACGCATTGAAATATTGAATTCACGATTTTAGGCTAAAGGACGGGGGGCCTTTCCATCGGCGTTCGTCACCAGCGCGGTCGTCTTTGGGGCAAAACGCTCGCGACAAACGACGAGCCCTCGGCGGCAAAGCGGTAGCTGTGGCCTCGGGAGCGATATGGTAGGTTTTGAACAGCGGTTGGAACTTGCGGTAGGTAGCAGTGGCTTTGTATTCACATGTGTCTAAACTTGTTTCTTAACATTTTTACGTGGTCCTAACATTTTTACTTGTTTAATGATTCATATGTAAAATACTTATAAGCTACAACAGATATTTATAATAATTAAAGTCACACGACGCATACCTCATATACAGCGGACTTGATTAGATTATTTGCTTGCCTTCAAATCAACTACTCCCTCCGTTCCTAAATATAAGTCATTCCAACTTTCTTGGAGGGTCAAACTATTTTATCTTTGACTAAAATTATAGAGATGACTTCAAAGATCTATGATACCGAATAATTATACTATGAAAATATATCTAATGAAGAATCTAATGGTACTTATTTGATATCATAAGTGTTAGTATTTTATTGTATAAATTTGGTCAAAGTTACGAAAGTTTGACTCTTCAAGAAAGTTGGAATGACTTATATTTAGGAACGGAGGGAGTAATATTTATTTACATTTATTTCTCATACTAATGCTAAGACGATATCTATTCACCCATACTAGCATTAATTAATTATAACTGAATTTGCTTCGGACAAGACAAGGAACCAACTCGTGCAACTATCAGTATCAGGAATTCAGGATAGAGTCCCCCGGGCCCAGGGATCAAGCCCGTCGGGGCCCACCAGCACTGTTTGCCTCACCTCTCCTCGGGCTCTTCTCAAAGCCGAGCCCCCGCACCGCACGCCATCGTCGTCGTCACCAAAGAAGAGCAAAGCGGCAGCCTATTCCGTCTTCCGACGGCCCGTTCCGCCGAACACGCCTCCGGGTCTCCTTCCGCCTGGGCACGCCACCTCGGATCCCCCTCCCTGCTCACGTGCGCGGCGACACCGCGCCCTCCGCCACCGGCCACCACCTCCCCGCCGCTCCACCGAACGGCGGGGTCGAGTGGGGATCCCCCGGGACTGGTTGGTGAGCCCCTGACTCGCTTCGGATCGTTCTAATTTGTTCCGATTTCTCTCTCTTTTTGCTTGGCCGCGAGCAGTCGGCTTCGATTCCTCCGTCGCAGTCTCGCGGAGGGTCGCTCCAGTGGGGTTCTGGAGTGCTAACCTGATCCGTCGACGGTTGGATTCGGTTCTTCCCCTGCGCGTGTGATCGGTCTCAGTGTTCAAGTTTCACGGATTAGGGTGCCATTACCCGAAACTAAAAATTGGGGGTTTAACTGAACCCCATGCCCCACGTCAATGCTGCCCCTGCCAGTTTGCTGTTGATTCCCGTGGTATTCTATAATTGGCATTGTAGTATTTCCTGTTCTGTCGAGGAGGCCGTAGTTCAGCAGTCAGCCATTGCCTTTTTTTTAATTGCTGTGCTAAGATCTCTTGTTTTTTTAGCAATGGAATGGATAGAAATTCAATTCCTACTATGTATTTTTCATGATTATGAACCAGACTGGAAAACACAGGTACAGCAGTGGCTGTAGTTGTTTGGTGTGTTCATATGGTTGCTTTTCAGTGCTGATGTCTGCAACACCCTTATTCATTGTAGGGTCTGATTGTTTTAACTCTTGTAACTGGAACATCAGAACCTTCAACAGTCAGCAATATGCTTTTGTGAATCCATTGCGACGCTTAGCTACAGTATAAACACTGCATCACTGGTGATTTGTTCATTAGTCATTACCATCTCGTAGTACAGGAATGCAGATTTTTCTTCTAGTTTTCTGTAGACTATATTTAGAAACATAGATAAATTCTATCAGCCGGAAGGAATTACTGGTGAGTTCAGCTATTACATAGTTGTATCCGTCAAAGCATCAGTTGGCCTATTGTTACCTTTACCGAACAAACAGACTTTGGTACAAGTGCACACTCCTATGTTTCATTCTTGCATTTCTTTTGTTGGAGAATTGAGATGCACACTTACCAGCAGGGTTCTTTGAAGAAAAACCCATAATCGTTGGAGAAATTATGTTAAGATATTGGGGACACAGCGGAGTTACCAGAAAAATATAGGCTTCTAGTGGTGTCTAATGCATTTTCAACATTTCTTTTGGCCACGTATGTTTTAAAACTTATTGGAAGAATTGTTCAATATTTTATGCTGTTGCTTACCAAGATTTTGCATGGCAAAAGCATTCCAATATGCTTCATTATTTGTTGCTATGCTTTACAAACTTGAAGAATTTGTGTTTTCTTTATAGGGAAGAATCAGCATGCTCTACAAAGAAGTGTTGCAGAAGACTAAAAGGAGTTTGGGAAGATTACAGAATTACCAAAAAAGATTTGCCCCTGAGCTTCTGAGTCCTTCAATCCTCTAGCCCGTTGAAGAACAAAGCCAGGAGTTCTGAGTAAAGAGTTAAAGACGACAATAACAACACATTAGCCCTCATTACCTCTTCCAACAGTATGGCACTGAAAAATGTGATCCGTTTCATTTTGGTGCTGACCCATGCAAGCAGTTGTTTGGCTCGATCAGGGAACATGTTCTCTCCTGGCTTTGTTTCCGCGTCGAAGTCATTACCAGGCTGGCCGATTTTGAGTGCAGGAACATCTGTAACTGTTGCTCTCGTTCTGTCGTTGTTTCTAACCTGTGAGCATCTGTGTGCTTACCATCAACCTGAGGTGCTGTTCTTTCATACTCTTGTTTGATTTATTGTATAAATTTTATATGGGTCTGATTGGCATTTATCCTAGAGCTTTGACTATTTCATCCTACTATTTCGTGCTTTCCGTTCCATCCATTTCACTTTCTGATTCAATTAATTACTTACCTTTTCATATTGCAGGAGCAAAAATTCATGATTGGCCTTATTCTGATGGTTCCAGTATATGCTGTTCAATCAGTAAGTTGGCACATCTGCTTTTGTTTTCTACCCAGTGTTTAGTTGCCTTTGTGCTTCATAAATTTATTTACTCTTCATGTAATAGTTGTGATGCTTGGAATGAGAATCTGAATGCCAAATATATTCAGTGGTACAAAATAAGTTACAATCTCTATCAACTGTCTTTGTGTATTTTCTACACAAGGCCCTTCTCTGTTCTCAATTGATCGGTAGTCTTACTGTTACGTCGCCACACATCCCTTTTCAGTTTGGAACACTATAAGTTCCAGGATAATCTTTAAGATGAAAACACATGAACTTTTATATACATTTTCAGCCATCTGCAATTCTGTCTTTGGAATATGATCTTTGATACACTTTATAAGGCTTTATTCCCTTCTTGCACCTTCTTTTAGCTTATACCAACTTGAACATATGGCACTCGTGTGTTCAAGAATTGCATAATACTTTAGTGCAAAACTATGAAATACTGTTGCTAATGTTTTACCACCTTGGACTTTGGACCACATATAATGGTCAACTCTGGCTATTTTTCATAATTATACGCAGACTATTAAAATATTGTATTTCCCATAAATTTCTCTCTCTCTCTCTCCACACACACACACACACACACACACACATATATATATATATGTGTGTGTGTGTGTGTGTGTGTGTGTGTGTGTTCTCAAAGTTGTGGAACTTTGACCGTTCAAGTTGTCAAAGATCATGTATTTCCGAGTGGAGGCAGTAAATTCTGAAACAACCTTCATGTAGTTCGTTATAATTGTCGATCTAATTCATATTTAGTGTTGTAAAAATGTAACACTTCTTTTTTTTGCAGTTCTTTTCATTACTGAATTCGAATGTTGCATTCATCTGTGAACTGATGCGGGACTGCTACGAGGCGTTTGCCATGTATTGCTTCGAGAGATATTTGATAGCATGCTTAGGTGAGTATTTGAATCTCCGTTAAGCAATAGTTGGAAGTCACGCATACTGATAGTTCTATTCTCAGCAGAATAGTAAAAGATGAATTTGGCAGATATGATTAGCATTTTTCTTCTCATCTGATTGTATTAAGTAATCTTGTGGGTACAAAGTAACGGCCACTGAGCTGCAGCTGGTGTGGTGTGGCTGCAGCTGGTGGTGCTGTAGTGTACCCATAGGCAGATCTTAATGTGGGTCAAGGGTGACTGTGGCCGCTACAGAAATTTCTTTAGGAGAGACTATATCTGAGTTTGGCCCCCTAAATCTTTTTTCAAGCCCCTCCAATTTGCTGTAGAGGCTTGTGTTTGTCCAGCTTTGACCTCTATGGCACAATGTTTCATGTTTAATAGCAGTTACACTTCAGTACGGATATATTCAGATTTTTCTACGATTCTTGTTACATATTGTGGTCCTGTTCATTGTGAATACTTACTCTTTATACTCGTTTTTTTAGAACTACTCTTTATACTCGTTAGGACATGCAGTTAAGAAAAAATAGCTGCGCCTGCTAGATTGTTGCTCTTCTATTCTACTATAAAACTACTTCATCTCAATCCCTCTAGTACATACTTTGCTCAGTGTTTTTTCTAGAAAAAAACTACTTGTTTAATGCTATGTCACAGTTTATAAATATATCTACAGAAAGATATAATCAAACCGAATAATGGTGATTCACAAAAGGACTGGACAAATGTTATTATCTTATGCTTTTCAACTGTTGGAACTACAGAAATATATAAAAAAATGATCGTAAGGAGGTCAGAAAAGTTGGTGAAACACCTAAAGCCTTGTTTTAGTTTGGAATGGAAGTTATTTTGTTTCCAATCTTGTTTACTATGGAGCTGTGTTTCAGTTTCCTTTACTTCTTTATCTGTACAACATTTATCTGACCCAAAGTTTTTTTGTCATTTAAGGTGGGGAGGAAAGTACCATTAGGTTTATGGAGGGTCGGCTTCAAATCAGTGAGAGCTCGCCTCTGCTAGATGATGATTATGATTATGATTATGATCATGGCATTGTGAAGCATCCTTTCCCATTGAACTGCTTCATGAGAAATTGGTACCTTGGTCCTGACTTCTACCATGCTGTGAAGATTGGTATTGTTCAATATGTATGTATATGCATGATGGGCGACTTTTCTCTTTGCTCATTCCTGTTTCATCTGTTCTGATTGGTTATTATGTGGTTTCCTGATTCTAGATGATCCTCAAGCCTATTTGTGCTGTCTTAGCAATATTCATGGAGCTTCTAGGAATCTATGGAGAAGGAAAATTTGCATGGAAATATGGGTATGAATCAGTTATTACATAGTTTTTAGTGTTAGTCATTATGGAATTTTATATAACATTACTGATCTTTGTATATTTCTTTAATACCTGTTAATCCATCGTGATTAAAATTACCAAAATTCTGTACCCAATGAACTTGAATTCCAGTTCTGCATTCTCAAGAATTTTATTCATCTGCAGGTATCCATATTTGGCTGTTGTACTAAATTTCAGCCAGACATGGGCATTATATTGCCTTATACAGTTCTATACTGCTACAAAGGAGAAGCTGGAACCTATTAAACCTCTGTCTAAGTTTCTTACTTTCAAATCTATTGTATTTTTGACCTGGTGGCAAGGTGTTGCTGTTGCATTTCTTTTCTCAACTGGGCTTTTTAAAGGACATTTGGCACAAAGATTGCAAACACGTATCCAGGATTACATTATATGCCTTGAGGTGTGTTTTTATCTGCCATTTTTGATCATTTTTGGTTGGTTTACTTATCCTTATGATGCAAAAGTTTGTGTTACCTTTCCTTGGTATAGGTAATTTCATTCGTTGTTTTATTAGGAAGTCATATCTATCTATTAGTCAACTATATCAAATTGGCATGCTCACACTTTCTTGTGTATTTTCTATAAGTTACTCTGTATGCTTACAGTAATTGTTTATGTCCATACCCATAACATGCCTTTTCTTGAATGACAGATGGGGGTTGCGGCTGTGGTTCATTTAAAAGTATTTCCAGCTAAACCTTACAGACGTGGGGAAAGAAGTGTTTGCAATGTTGCTGTCATGTCTGATTATGCCTCTCTGGGAGCTCCAGATCCTGAAGAAGTCGGAGGAGGGACTGACAGCTTAACAGTCTTGCAAACTCCTCCTGGTACCAAAGACAGGCGGTTGAGTTTTCCTCAGAGCGTTCGTGATGTTGTGTTGGGGAGCGGTGAAATCGTATGCTTCTGATACTGAGTTTCCTTTGCTTGACATTCTATCCATCATAACTGTAGATTAATTTGTTTATATTGCAAATTTTCAGATGGTTGATGACGTCAAATATACAGTTTCCCATGTTGTGGAGCCTATGGAGCGGAGGTTTACAAAGATTAACAAGACAATTCATCAAATCTCTGAAAATGTCAAGCAGCTCGAGAAGCAAAAGAGGAAGGCAAAGGATGACAGTCATCTTATTCCCCTAGAACCATGGTCAGAGGAATTTTCAGAAGCTCATGATCATGTTGTGGGTGGTAGTGTTAGTGATAGCGGATTAGCTAAGACAAGGTACAACAGGAACTCTAATAGACCCCGGAGGTCATTCGAGTCCAGATTGCGCAGATGGTTCTAGCAGCCAGCCAATGTTGGTGGATTAATTGATTTTGACCAACAGAGGGGATTAACTGTTAACCCCAGTGGGTTATACATCATAAGACAGTGAGGAAAATAACAGAAAATCTGACCGCTAGTAGTTAGCAGGAGGTTGCTTCAGACTTTAAGTAACCCCTAGCTACTTCCTGTTGTTTATAGCTGACCAGCTCTCCCCCTTCTCAGGAGGCAGTCATGAGTTTTGATGTGAGCGTCCTTGTTTAGAACTTATCTTTAGTGTAGGGAAATACTGATGTAACGGGACCCTTTGCTTCCCTAGAGTTTGTTGGAATATGCATTAAGGGGAGAGATTTGTAATAATACTTTTTGTTCGAAATATACACTTTAAGAAGTCTCACATGCCCTTGCATGCTTTAGGAGCAATGGTTTATTAGTTTGGTACACCTTTGCCGAACTTGTGAGTTTTGTGCCTTCTGTTTTCAGCAGTCCAGTGGACCCGGAGATTAACATGTGCTGTCCTTATTTTTTTTTTCTGTTGACAGATTTTCTTGTGGGGAAATCTGTTGAATTTCTCACCCTATGATTCGTCCATGAGTGAAGGCGGCCAGTGAAATGGAGTGTAGGTTAACAAAGTTTATACAAGGAAGTATTAACATTTCTGATATTAAATGAGTATCATTAGATATATTTTTACAGTACAGCTATCCTGAATCATAAATCTTTACCATCAATTAATTCTATAATCTTGATTAAAGATAAAATAGTTTGACTCTAAAATAATAAAATAACTTGTATTTTAGAACGGAGGAGTAGATCGTACTGCTGAACGGCCTACCCCACTTTCACCGGCGGTCACTCCAGGCCTCCAGCTGCCTGTTCCCCACGAAGACCACCACCTGCAGCATCCCCAGCGTGTGCCCGTGCCCGGGGCGGCAGCACAATCCGTCGCCCAGCACCGAAAGGCATCATCTTGTTTCTCGATCTCCTGCTCTTACGTGATGTCCACGTCGGTGCCAAAACGTCGCAAGCAGAAGCGGCAACCGCTAGTCCGCTAGAACGCCAGGCGAGTCGGACACCGACCAAGCAGCGGACCCGAGCTGACTCGGCGCGCACACACAGCAGGAAAGAAAGAGAACTCGAGTCCGAGTCTGACGCGCCGCTGCGCTATACACGCGGCAAGGAGCAGCGTCGGATGTAAGCTACTGCGCGTGCCTGACCGGACTGGACTATGTACGCGGCAAGGAGCAGCGTCGGATGTAAGCTACTGCGGGTTCCTGTCGCCGTATAAAGGCGCGGCGCAACCACGGCCCCACCTTTCATAGAGAGACATCTCTTCTTGTTCACGCCGGATCGATTCGATCCCCTCTTTCGTCCTCGGCCTCGGCCTCGGCCTCGGCCTCCGCCTCTCGACGAGAAGAAGAGGGCACGCCGCCGCCGCCGCCGCTGCCGGTGGTGGTGGTCGAGGGGCTAGCATCGCCTCCTCTTTCCTCACGCGAGAAGAGAAGAAGTATCATCGTCATCAGCTCAGCAGCAGCCATGTTCGGCTCCACCAACCGTAAGCGCCTCCCCACTTCTTCCCTCGCATCACCCCCCCTCCTATTCTCGTCGATTCCATCACATTGTTTGGATTCCGCTGGCTTGCTTTCCTCGTTCGCTTTTAAGTACTCTATTTCTCCTAGCATTGTATGGATTTGCTTGCTCTATTGCGCTTCCGAGGACTCATCCATATCTGGATTGATGGATGCCTGCCCACGCTAGGGTTTCGTTTGGTTGTCCCTGATTTCGTTCAAATAGGGTTTAGGCTACTTTCAACCATCCATGGAATAACTAAGCTAAGCCTTCCGCTACTTACTATGGAGTGTCGGATTTACGTCCAGACCGTACTCTTATATATATTGATAATACATGAAAAACAAGCAAACCAATAAAGCCTGCAAACATACCAATGCCTTAGTGCTTATCCTTTTTTCATTGTTAACAAAAAATGCTTTGCTCATACAATGCAATACCTGATTATGATTGTCCACTCATTATGTTTTTTATATTCTGCAAAAGACATGTCTGTTTAAGCCCTAAGGAGTAATTATTTTATTTTATTTTTTGCAATGTTGCATCTCTTGATTGATTATCTTCTCATGTCTCACGTGTGCTATCTTCATTGCAGCATTCGGGCAGCCATCCACCAGCCCGTTTGGCCAGAACTCGTTCGGAACCCAGCAGGGATTCGGCCAGGCTACCCCTGCTGCTAACAATCCCTTTGCGCCAAAACCGTTTGGCAGTCCAACCACAACTTTCGGGGCACAGACTGGAAGCTCGCTTTTCGGCACTACATCCACTGGTGCCTTTGGCCAGCAGCAGTCCACTCTCGCTTTTGGCACTACATCCACTGGTGCCTTTGGCCAGCAGCAATCCACTCCCACATTTGGTACCCCGTCCTCCTCTCCGTTCGGGAGCACTACAGCTTTCGGTGCATCGCCCACCCCTGCCTTTGGTGCTACATCCTCTACCTTCGGCTCTGGTATGTATTATACACTCCCTGATTGTCTCTTTTCATGCCGAATCACCATGCTGATTGTTGTAGATTTTCAAACTTCTCAAGCCACCGATATTTCTTTATTTTTTTTGTTAGTTTCTGATACCGCGTTCTGCAATTGTTCTAATATGATGTCTATGTCACACTCGGCTCTGCACATGTTGTAGGATCTTTATTTGGACAAAAGCCAAGTTTTGGGGGTTTTGGGTCATCTCCTAGCCAGCCAAGTGCTTTCGGTAGCACATTCCAGCAAACACAACCAATATTTGGCAGCAGCAGTTTTGGTGCATCAGCTACACCAGCATTCGGTACCACAACCACGCCGGCATTCGGTGCCACAACTACGCCGACATTTGGTGCAACTACGCCAGCCTTTGGCACCACAACTACACCTGCCTTTGGCGCAGCGACTACCCCAGCATTTGGTTCAACATCATCATCTTTATTTGGTGCTAATAGCACCCCGGCGTTTGGTTCATCTACTCCTGGCTTTGGAACTTCAGGTACTACAGCATTTGGTGTGAGTAGTACTACTCCAGGTTTTGGATCTTCAAGCACGCCTTCATTTGGCACATCAAACAACACATTCAGTTTTGGTTCTTCACCACCTTTTGGACAAACAACAGTTTCCTCTGCTAGTTCTCCCTTTGGAGCAACATCATCTTTCGGCGTGCAGACTCCAGCATTTGGTAGGTTTTCCAATTGGATATTCTCATTATTTCTTAGCTGTAATATATGATCACCCAATAATCTTTGACTCCATATGATGTAGCAATCGAGTATTTACTGATTCTTTTATTTTTAATTACTTCAGCAGTCCTCTTCTACTGCAGATCTTTCTTTTTCACTGTTTTTACCCTGACCATGTCGTCTCTTATCCGTCTCTCAACAACTGTTCGTTCACTTGACTTTCAGGCTCACAGACAACAGCACCAGCTTTTGGGCAAGCACAATTTGGTAATCAAGCTGGAGGAACCAGAATAAAACCTTATGCCCAAACACCAGATGCTGACGGTGCTACCAGTGGTACTCAGGCTGCTGCAAAACTTGATTCCATATCAGCGATGCCTGAATATAAAGACAAGAGTCATGAAGAATTGAGGTGGGAAGATTACCAGCGTGGAGACAAGGGTGAGGGTAATTCGGGGATGTTTTGCTTGATTTGCAAACCCTCTTTTTAAGTTTAATAGCATGCTTATTTTTATATGATCTGGAGTAACCAATTAACACTGGTCCGTGCCACAGCTTAAGCCCTAAATAGAATAGATTAATAAAATATGTTGCTATTTGGTACTCTGTTAATTAATTATTATTTATTATTATTGCTAGATTTATTTGGTCCATGTAACTTGTTCCTGTAAATTTTGTGTAACTATTATTGCTAGATTTTCAAACCCTCACATCAACCACATGTTTAATTCCATGTATTCTTTACAAGCATGCTTATTTTTGTATGAACTGGAGTAACCAAGTCACTATTATGGCCCAGCCTAAACCCTAGTTAAGCACGCTATTTGATGTTCCCTTTATTAAATGTTATTATTGTTGCTAGATCTATTTGATCCATGTAAATTGTTCCTGTAATGTGTTTACAATTTTTAATGTTTGGATTTGCAGGTGGACCAAACCCTTCTGCAGCGCCAGCTATGCCTGCCTTTCCAGCATCAACACCACCAAATACTTTTACAGCAAACAATCCATTTAGCCAACCTACTTCAAACCCATTTTCATCAAACAATCCATTTACTAAGCCTGCTTCAACTGGTGCATCATTATTCAACAACTCGTCCTCTAGTACCACAGGCACAATATTTGGACAAACAGGTGTTTCTGCATTTCCAGCAAATAATTCACCATCTTTGTTTCCGAATACCACTCCTGGTTTTGCTTCATCTTCGCCGTTTGGCACATCAACGGCGTCATTCGGGACTGGCTTGTCGTTGGCTAACACTCAATCAGCCCCACTATTTCAACCTTCCGCATCATTTGCACAACAGCCACTGAGTACACCAGCTTTGTCCTCTGGAAACCTATTTAACCCACCTAGTACTAGCGGTCTGTTTGGCAGCGGATCTTCACTTTTTTCAACGGTGAGCATCGCTTGCTTTTTTTTTCCTTTCCATGTTATAGACTAGATAATTGTTTATCATATTTAGGGTTTTTTTTTTTTTTTTTTTTTTTTTTTTTTTTTCTTTCTTCTTATTAAGCCAACACTTCAGACATCTGCTGCTGCTCAAACTTCAAACATGTTCTCCTTCCAACCTTTGACTCAACCAGGTCAGTATTTTGTACCCAAAGCATTCTCTTCTGTTTATAATCTATATCTTCAAAAACTAATATGGGCTTCTTAATTTTTTTGCAAATGCATGCTTTCATGGATACTGCAGCTTCTGCAGGTGGTTTCCCTGGTTTTTCCAACACTGCTAATCAGGCCCTCATTGGACAGCAGTATGATCTTTTGCCACTTCTCAATGTGCATGATATTTTTTTCCTTTTTATGGTTGAAAACACTTGTTAGATATAATTAGGTGAAGGAAATATGTTGTGATCAGCCTAATGTGGAGATGGACTGTGTAGGCAAAGAAAAGTTCTTGAATGGTTCTTTGTGCCACTAGATTATATGTGATTAGTTGGAAATGCCATGTTGTTATTTTGTAGTCTAAGGACATGGTTTTAACTTGGACATAATTATCCTCAGAATTTGCAAATGAGTTTCAGCAACACACATACACATGACTGTCCTGACATAATACATTGTTTGTTTTAACTCAGTGTATCCTCTTGCATTTTGAAACAGAACTCCTAGCCAGTCGAATATGGTCATGCAGCCTGCTCCTGTTTCAAATCCATTTGGGACACTTCCAGCAATGCCACAGATGTCTATTGGGAATGGCGGATCTTCTCCTTCGGTTCAATATGGAATATCAAGTTTGCCGGTTAGTCCCCCCAGTATTGTAATTGTTTTCATAGAGCGGGTGAAAAGTTGCAAGGTGGTGCTATAAGTTTGCTTGATGTCATTTTGGTGGTTTGCAGGTTGCTGAGAAGGCTCTTCCAAGTAGAACATTGTCCATGGCGGTTCCTAGGCATTTGTCACGGAGAAGGATAAAATTGCTGCCAAGAAAATATAATCCAATATCAGATGGCAAGGTAATGATTTTCATATGATTTTTCATGGAGGTTGTGAATGGCACAAGAACACATTTAGTGTGGTGCTGAGTTTCTTTTTTTTTTCACTCCTGTAGGTTCCATTCTTTGCTGATGATGAGGAATCTCCTGCAACACCAAAAGCGGACGCTTTTTTCATCCCGAGAGAGAACCCGAGGAATCTGATAATCCGCCCAATTGAGCAGTGGCCTTCAAGGAGTGGAATTGACAGACAATTGGTTCCAAAGGATTCAGCTAATTTGGACAGATATGAAGGTTGTCATCACATTTCTGATTTGTTCTTTTAAATTTATATCAGATTTATCCCCAGCAAGGGAAAATTTCACGTGCTAATTTGCATAACTTGTGCAGATGCATCCACTGAAAATGGGCATGATAAGACTGTCAAGTCCCCAAGCAGCAAGCCTTCTCTGGTGGAAAATGGCAAGCAGCATGAGCCCAGTCATCATGGGAACGGGGAGGTTACTTCAGTTGAGAGGCTGTTGCCTAAGCTCCCGCAGGCAGATTACTTCACGGAGCCTAGTCTGGAGGAGCTTGCTGCCAAAGAACGTGGTGAGCCAGGTTACTGTGGTCAGGTGAAGGACTTTGTTGTGGGACGCCATGGCTATGGCAGCATCAAGTTTTTCGGGGAGACGGATGTGAGGGGCCTGGATCTAGAATCAATCGTGGAGTTCAATAACCGAGAGGTGATTGTGTACAAGGACGACAGCAAGAAGCCCCCGGTGGGTGAGGGGCTGAACAAGTCCGCGGAGGTGACTCTTCTGAGCATCAAGTGTGTGAACAAGAAGACCGGGGAGCAGTACCACGAGGGCTCGCGGGTGGAGAGGTACAGAGAGATGCTGATGAAGAAGGCGGAGGAGCAGGGCGCGGAATTCGTTTCCTTTGATGCGGCCAAGGGCGAGTGGAAGTTCAGGGTGAAGCACTTCAGTGCCTACGGGCTTTGGTGAAATCCTCCTAGTATGCTTTGGATGGGTGGATGGTGAAATGATGTAGCCACCTTGTAGCGCTTTTCTGGTTTATAGTTTTGGTGGAGGTGTAGCAACGAACTTGCACGGGTCATGTCAATGTTGTGCATGGTTTTGGTATGCTCGATATGTTCATGTTGTCGTTGCTGTAGAATTTGTCAATTAAACGCACTCGTGAAAAAAAAAAGCACAATTCCTTTTTTTTCCTTAAAAAAGAACGATTACCAAATCTCATTAAAAAAGAAAAAAAAATGGTTGCCAATTGTGCTGGTTCGTTTTTCTCTTGAGGTCTCGACTCCTTTGAGCCAATGAGCCAGCTTCCCGTCCCATCGAAACCTCAAGCTTCTCTCTCTGTTCTCTCAGCTCCATCGACGAAGAACGTGATCGACATGGCGCGCATCAACGCGGCGGCGTCACTAATGCTCGCTGTCGCCCTCGCGCTCTCTCGTTGCCGTTCTGCGCTGCGGAGCTGGCCGATCAAGACGACGCCGACGCACTGGAGCTTCATAGAATGACACCATATTGGATTTGATGCTGGTTGCAGCTACCTCAGTACAATTCTTCTGATAACAATTTAAATCAAGTAGTCGAAATTACTTCAATGACTGGAACAGGAAATTATGTGATTTTCAAATCATGTGGTACAAGAACCAGTTAGGAGAAGAACACTATCCACAAACCTTGGATACTAATCATACAATGAAAGGAGCACAACCAAGAATTGTAAATGTTGGATTAATTAGTGCATGAACTCTGTTATTTGCATTGCATGTATACTCAGGTCACTAATCAGTGCTCCGTTGCATATATTGTAGTGCTCAGGTTTGAAAAAGAAGTTTGTGCACAGGTCACTAATTTAATATGTTATGAAATATGCCTTGATAATGTATTTATTTGGCGTTGAAGATGTTAATATATTTTTGTTTGCATTGAGTCAATCAGAAAATTTTGACTTAAAATCAGATTAAAATGTATCACATTTTGGCGGAGAGTAGATTTTAGTAGCATAAATCTGTCATGAGATATGTAGGCAATTCCTTTACGTATTTGAGTACACGGACATATTTTGAAAGTTCAGTTCAAAACGCACATGGATTATTTGTCTCGTCGACCGCATAGATGAGAGCCTTTTGTGGACATTGGCGATTTCAATTCCTCGGTACGATGCGAGCCCGCAGCGGGTGCTTCATGACGGTAGTGAAATCCAGCTGCTCCGTCATGTCGACGGCCTCCCCCTCCTTCACCGGCAGCCACTCCAGCTGCCTGACGAGGCTCCCCACGAAGAACTCCACCTGCAGCATCCCGAGCGTGTGCCCGGGGCACATCCGCCGCCCGGCGCCGAACGGCATCATCTTGATCTCCCTGCTCCCCGTGATGTCCACGTCGCACCCCTCGCCGCCGTCCAGGAAGCGCTCCGGCCGGAACTCCAGCGGCGCCGTCCATGCCGTCTCGTCGAGGCCGAACCCGCCGAGCAGGAAGTTCACCTCGGCGCCCTTGGGCACCGCGTAGCCGGCGATCTCCGCGCCGTCGCCCCGCACGCCGTGCGGGAGCACGAAGTGCCCCGGTGGGTGCAGGCGGAGGCCCTCCAGCACCACGGCCTTCAGGTACCGCGCCTCCTGGAGGTCGACGTCGTCGAGCTCCGGCTTCTTCGATCTCACCTCCTCGTACACCTTGGCTTGGACGTCGGGGTGGTTGACCAGCTCGGCCATGATCCACTCCAGCAACGTCACCGTCGTGTCCGTGCCGGCGCTGAGGAATTCGGAGCAGAGGGTTACCACCTCGGCGTCCGTGAGCGGGCGGCCGCCCTCCTCGGCCACGCGCAGCGCGAGGCACGGAGTCCGCGTAGCACGGCAGGCCGTCGCCGCCGCCGCCGCCGCCACGTCGCCTGGCGTCGATGAGCGGGAGGAAGATCTCGTCCTGCCTGCGGCGCACGGCGACGTAGGCCTCCCAGCGCTTGCGGAACAGCCTCTTGGTCACCGCCGGGAGGAAGGAGAAGATGGGGAAGCTGGTGATGGAGCGGAGGATCTTCATCTGTATGTCCTGGACCTCGTCGAGCACATCCGCGCCGAGCGTGGCGCCGAGGCTCATGCGCACGAGCAGCTCGAACAGGGCGCGCCGGAACGCCGGCCTCACCAGGACGCCGTCGCCGCCGCCGCCGCCGCGCGCGCGGAGGAGGAGGAGGTCGGCCACGAGCGCATCCCCCGCCGCCCGCCTCGCCGGCGCATAGAGGCTGACGCGGGCGGGGTGGAGCGCCTCGGCGGCGAGGTTGCGGCGGACGAGGCGCCAGTAGGGCCCGTAGGGCGAGCTGCTGATGTCGCGGGACCCGGCGGTGAAGAGGAGGCCCGGGTCGAAGAGGGGCGGGCGGTCGGCGAAGGTGACGCCGCCCTGCACCAGGACGCGGTGCGCCAGGCCGCGGTCGGCGACGAACACCAGCGTGCGAAAGAGGCGGACGGAGATGACGGGGCCCGTGGCGAGCGTGCAGCTCGCGAAGGAGAGGGCCGAGGTCGAAGATTGATCGCCGGAGCGCCAGGAACTTGGCGAGGAAGACCAGCGTCGGTGGGCCGGGAGGGAGCTGTTTCTTGGATTCTGGCGTTGGGTTCTTGCGGCCGTGGGCATGGCGAAGCAAGAAGAGAAGCGAGGCAACGAGTGAGAGGAGGGTGCAGAGGAGGAGCACCGGCGAGGTGGACCAGGCGGTGGAGCCGTCCATGGCCATGGGTGCAGTTGCTGTTGGAGATCTCTGACACACTGGTGTGCGGAGTTAAATGTACACCTATAGCAAGTCTATGCGCTAATTATAATCAAACAAATTTTTAATCTTGAGCCGCTTGGATGCTCATCTATCATTGTCAGTTTTATATACATCATCGACGCCTACCGTTTGCGAAAGTTCAGAGACTGACGCTGTCGCTGAAAAGGACAGGGAGGTGAAAAGTCTCTAGCATCTTAGCACATCTCAGAATAGTCATATTTGACTCTCCACTTTACGTATTTCAGAACACTCTAGCAGACTGGTAAACCTCATCCTCCATATTCAATGATTTAACTTTTATTATTGACCAATTTAACATGAATTAAAATGTTTACCCCTAATTTTTTATAATTAAATTGATATCCTAAAGTTCAAATTACTTGCAAGAAAAGAAAAATATTAGATAATTTCAGTTTAAAATTCATAAGATATTTTCTATCAAACGTAGCTAAAATTGGTTCTCTATTGCTTGTGCTATGTACATAAAAAACGGCATGATTTTTGGAGCTTGATATAGTTTCTTTTGAATTTATGGCCTGGAAGAGAGGAAAAAGGGAAGTAGTCTTGAAGCAAAACGTAACGCATGAACACTGATCAGTTCGTTCAAAAAAAAAACACTGATCAGTTCGCGAGAGTCACGGCACGGATGATGGCGAGGCAAGAGCACCAGCCAAATTTGGCTATGCTACCCAGATGAGAGGCGTAAAAAAAAAAAAAAAAAAAAAAAAAAAAAAAAAAAAAAAAAAAAAACCAAATTTGGCTGCCCGGTCTCGCGCGATAGTGGGCCAACAGGAATGGTGATGCTTTTGACTAGTCCGCTGGAGTCCTAAATTCTTGCCGAGCTGGATACCGTTCCTGCTGGTGATGCTCTCAGCGCACAAGTCTCCTTCGCCGGTTTGGTCTTCCGCTCAACGATGGAGCAAACCTCATCAACAATGGAATATGTAGCCATTTTCAGTTGTTAACACAGTCCATGTCCATGTGACTCGGTCGGCTGGAGAACACGTGTATAAGATTAGTTAAAGGTGGCCGATTAATAAAAAAAGGTCACGTGTTCTTTTTATTAAACAAATTTCGTCCAAAAGATTGATATAGTGTCCACTCGGATGAGTACAATCGTGAGCGAGCAATCTCCACGCAAATCCCCGGTTATCAGGATCAGGATAATGCTAGGGACTGGGTCCGTGCCTCTCGAGAGAAAAAAGCGCGATGCCAAGTCTGTGCGCGAGCGCACCAAGCCGCCCATGTGGTCGACGTCCACGTGCGCATTCTTCCTTATCCTCTATTCTTTTCCACCGCTCACTGCTCAGTGCTCACTCGCCGACGCGTTCTCCTCCCTGTTAGCATGGGGTGCGCGCCCCGCCGAGTGATGCCTCCACGCTGTGCGCTGGTTCGCCAGGCCGCACGCCTCGTCGCCAGGATGCACCGCCGTGTGCCGGCAGCGGGACTCACAGTTGGTGGTGTGGGCGCCCCGGTGGCGCGGTGGTCCCATCGAGCCCTGACCAGCGCAGCGGGGTGGCGGTGAGCCCTGACGGCCGACGCCGGCGAGGCGCCATCCTCGTCGAAGAGGACGCCGCCGCCAGGTACCTTTTTTCTTTCTTTCTTTTTTTTGCAAAAGTTTGTTCAAGATTCTTTTAAAAAAGTTTGCTCAAATTTTTTGTTGTAAAAGTTTGCTCAAAAGTTTTTTCTAGGACATGACAAAATTTTGTCACAAAAGTTTGCTTGCTCAATTTTTTAATGAAAACTTTCTTGTAACATTTTTGTTGACAAACTTTTCACAGAATTCTTTTCATATTTTTTTGTTGTAAAACTTTTTCTCAAAATTTTGTCTTGCTGTACATATTTTTCTGAATAAATTTTTTTTGCGGGAACGTGGGAGCGGGAGGCAGGCAGCCGTGTATGCGGAGTGAGGGTGCGCGGGTGAAGGGTGCATGCGTGCGGTGCAGGTTGATGGGCCCACCGTTTTTTTTGCCGTATGCGTGACCGCACCGGGGCTCGCATCCGCGCGAGCGCAAATTAGCGTTAGCGAGTACAAGCAAACGGGAACCTAGCCAAGGTGAATGGGCTAGGCAAAACCAATGTCGTTGTTAAGGTACTAGGCCCAGAATGGACTAGGCCCAGGGAGAAGGAGCGCCTGGGGAGGAGAGAGCTCCCGGGATCCGGCAAGCCTAGCCATGGCCTCCGCCACCGGCCTCGGGGATGAAGGGAGTAGGGCCGCCCCCGAGCCGGCCTCCGCCACAGGAGAGAGGAGGCCCGCATGGAGGAGGGGCGCGCCGCTGTGGAGGGCCCACCACGACAGCGTTGACCCCACCGGCCTGCCGTCGGGAGCCTACGTGGGCACGCGGGAGCTGGATCTCCGCGGCCGGCGCGAGCCTCCTCTTCTCTACGCCGCTCCTCATTCCCAGTTCCGCTCGGTCGCCCCTGTTCGCGCCGCCCGGCGACGAGAGTGGCCATGCTGGGGAGGAGACGGAGCCGCGCATCATCCTCGACCTCTGCCAAGAGCCTACGCGCGCCACCGCTGACGGAGAGCTCAAGGCCGTCGACGCCGCGCCAGCTCCGGCTCCGCCGGCTCCGCAATCTACGTCGCCGTGACTTCGATCTGAGCCTCCTCTGTGCCGCGAGCTCGATCTGAGCCTCCTCTGCACCGCGACCTCGATCTGCTGCAGCCCCGCGGCCGGCCATGGCTCCGCTTGGCGCACAGTTTGCCCCCTTCGGCCATGGCCACACCACACAAGGAGCTAGCCCCCCCCCCCCCCCTGCGTCGGCCATGACCCCGCCTACGTGCAGCTCACCCCCTCGACGGCCCTGGCCGCCTCGCGCTTGGATCTCGCCCGCCGCCGGCCATGGTCCCGCCCCACGCGGAGCTCACACCCTCCGACCATGGAGCTCAACAACTCGCTCCACCTATGTCGTCGCCCTTCTATCTCACCCGCCACCGGACCATGGAGCCGGGGAGGGATGGAGGACAGGGAGAAAGAGGAGGGCGTCGAGTTAAGAAGAACCGAGAAATGAGGGGTTTTTTTTTAAATATATACTGCTTAGTGGACAGCTTTGGACCTAGATGGGACGGTTTAATAGTTTGCGGACCCAGGTGACCCAATTTTTAGTTAACGGATCTAAATGGGACGTAGAATAAAGTTAACGGATCCCGAGTGAAATTTACTCGAATTCATTTTCCTCTAGTCTCCAATACTTCGACACTCGTGCTCTTCCTATGCAATTCTCTGTTCCAGTTGTCCACGGTGACACCAGCAAGCAGCAGAAGCGGCTAGTCGGACACCGAGCAAAAACAGGGCCCGAGCTGGACTTGCGGACAAAGCATCGGACACAGGAAAGACAGAGAACTCGAGTCCTCGACGGCTCGACGCCGACTACGGCGCTAGGCCGCGTCCGAGTATGACGCGCCGCCGCGCTCCCTGGACTATAAAAGTGCGACCAGCAAGCTTCCCGTCCCATCGAAACCAAAGCTTCTCAGCTCCATCGACGAAGAACGCGATCGACATGGCGCGCATCAACGCGGCAGCGTGGCTTGTCCTCGCCCTCGCGCTCCTGCTTTCGCCGTTCTGCGCCGCCCAGCCGATCAAGACGACGCCCACGCACTATAGCTTCCACCTCCCGCTGCCCGACGGCGTCACCGGCGCCGAGAGCCTCGCCTTCGACCGCAGGGGCCAGGGCCCCTACGCCGGCGTCTCCGACGGCCGCGTCCTCAAGTGGGGCGGCAGCGCCGTCGGCTGGACCACGTTCGCGCACAGCCCCAACTACCGTAAGATCCCGCTGTGCACGGCGTCCGTGGTGCCGTCGGAGGAGACGGAGAGCATATGCGGCCGCCCGCTGGGCCTGCAGTTCTTCGCCAAGACCGGCGACCTCTACATCGCCGACGCCTACCACGGGCTCATGAGGGTCGGCCCCGGCGGCGGCGAGGCGGAGGTGCTGGCGTCCAAGGCCGACGACGACGGCGCGCCGTTCCACTTCGTGAACGGGCTGGACGTGGACCAGGCCACCGGCGACGTCTACTTCACCGACAGCAGCGCCACGTACCCGCGCAGGTTCAACACGGAGATCATGATGAACGCCGACGCCACGGGGCGGCTGCTCAGGTACGACGCGCGGGCGAAGCGGGTCTCCGTGCTCAAGGCCGACCTGCCGTACCCGAACGGCGTGGCGGTGAGCGCCGACAGGAGCCACGTGGTGGTGGCGCACACGGTGCCGGCGCAGGCGTTCAGGTACTGGCTCAGGGGCGCCAAGGCCGGGCAGTACGAGCTCATGGCGGACCTGCCGGGGTACCCGGACAACGTGAGGCGCGACGCCAGGGGAGGCTACTGGGTGGCGCTCAACCAGGAGAAGGCGCGGATCGACGTGCCGGCGGGGGCGGCTCCGGTGAAGCACCTGGTGGGCGTGCGGCTGAATAAGAACGGAGTGGAGGTGGAGGAGCTGACGGCGGCCAAGGGCGTCACTCTCAGCGACGTCGCCGAGAAGGACGGGAAGCTCTGGCTTGGGTCTGTGGAACTCGACTACGTCGGCCTAGTTTATTAGTACTAGTTAACAATAGCTATACATTACCATATAGATTATAAGTAGATTCAATTACATTCTCAAAATGAAGTAGATTCTTTCTTAGAGCACCTGTGTTGATTAGGAAATTGGTTCTTTCTTAGAGCACCTGTGTCAATTAGGAAGTACTAGGTTGTTTATTGTTTCGAAACATCAATTTTATTTTTTATTATGATCCTATTTGCCTTTTTTTTTGCCCGAAATTGGCGCGTTTGCTTTTGTGCTACCGTCCCAGTTGATCTCTAATTCTCTATGATACAACAATATTTAGCAAACATCTGAGACTAATTGTATTTGGCTCTATTTCACCTAAACTCATTGTCTTTGCCCGGTTAACAAGTAATTAACCATGACTGTAATGTGTATATAATATTGACAATAGATATTTACTAGCAAACATCTTTGATGCAATACCAACAACAGCACCAACTTTTACTAACAAGACAATGATGGACAACACAAAAATTCTAAATCTCTCGGCCGCGGGACTGAGTAGAAATTTAGAGATGCATTAGTAGTAAATGGGAAATCAGCATCGGTTCGATGAAATGCCCCCAAAGATGATAGGCAATATCTTCTAAAAAAAAGATGATAGGCAATATATTTTTAGCTATCAAATTTCCATTGAACCAGTGATTTTACTATGGCGAACGACAGCGTGCCATAGCACCAAATTTCCGTTGAATCAAGGAAGAAGCGTGGCAGGTTTTTGTCACACGAGCTAGAAAAGGCCCAAATCATAGTTGACGGGCCTAAACTCGACGCCCTCGACAATGAGCCCGCGTTTCGGGTACCACCCGAGCACCTCGAAGCTCACCACCACCTCCTCCTCGCCGGCTTCCTTCCCGTCGCCGCCGGGCGTGCGCAGCCGCCCCATCTCCATCTCCGACCACCCGTCCTCCCGCACCCTCGGCTGCCTCGGCTCCTCGGGACCGGTGCCGCGTGACACGGCCCTGAACTTGCGCGCCTCGGCCTCGTCCGGGTGGAGGCACACGGCGTGGCGCGGCGGCGCCGCCGCCGCCACGCGATCCCCGCCCAGCGCCACGGTCGTCTCCTGGTCCGGGTAGCTCAGGCCGCGGTGGCCCTCCGCCACGCCGTATACCAGGTACGCCGCGTAGGAGGTCGCCGGCGTGAGCTCGGCCGCCGGGAGCCGGCCGTAGATGTCCAGGGACGTGCACTCGACCAGCTCCGCCACGTCTCTGAACCTGTAAACGATCGCAATGCTGATTATAACATACTCCGTATATACAACTTTTCAAATTAGTACAATCAGGGAGCCAAATCGGATCAAAGATTTTCTTTTCTTTTGATATAGAAAAAATGAGATAAAATTAGCGGTGCGGGTAACACATTGATGTCGCTTCTACCACCAGTGAGTCAGTGACATCTTGGAATCTAAAAAGCAGGTCAGAGGTACGGATCCATCGATATCAGCCGGCACTACGGAGCTCTCACCACCCCTCATGTCATGAGCGAGATGATAGTACAATCTAAGTAACTGTCCGTTCTGGAAGTTGACATGTACGAAGCACCGTGCCGTGCGTGGCTACCACCTATTTTCGCAGCGGTTGCAATTACCCGGCGTTGCCCGTATAATTTCTACACGGTTTTAATTTCTTCCGCATTGCATCCGCTGAAAGAACAGTTGCAGACTTTGCATGCAACTAGAACTGCATCAGCAGACTTTAATTTGCATTGTATCCACATCATCAGCGCTACATGTGTCTACTTGCCGTCGAAGAACCGCATGAACAAGAACTGATCATTCGAATATAAAATTAAATAGCACAGAGATTGAAAACTTTATATAATTAAACACCACTGAGAAAAAAATTATATCACCCTAGCTGATGCTTTTATGTTGTTTTTTCTTCTGGTATTCATTTCTCTGTAAATGATATTCTATCAATTGTATTATGTCCCCTTACAGATTGCAGAGAAGATTGTACCAAAATCTGAGCCGAATTCCGTAGGATCTATAGCTAGCTAGGAAGGGAAAAGGGATAGCTGAGGAGAGGGATGGACGATGGTGATGAGAATTGAGGAGAACCTGGAGAGCGGGTGGGACGTCCACCTCCAGCTGAGCTCGCCGTCGTCCCAAGGCAGGCTCAGCGCCCTCGCCGACAGCATGTAGCACTTGGCGCCGCTCGCCTTGTCCAGCCACATCCTCTGCAGTGAACGAGGGGGTCCAGCTCATTGTTGCGTACCATTCCAAGAAGCCAGCACGTGATCGAAATGATTAAGCATCCGGACAAATAAACTGCAGGAGCCGTGTCCTTTTACAATTACCATGCCGCTGCCTTCGCCGCCGACGTCGACGGCGGCGCCGGCGTCGCAGAGGCGGAGGTAGGCGTCCTTCGTGCTGCCCGGCGACTGTTTGGGCGGCGGCCCGACAACGATGGCGGCGCGGTGTTCGGGCGGGAGGAAGCGGCGCCAGACGTGGTCGGAGTCCGCGGCGGCGCGGAAGGCCGGGGAGACGGCGGCGCAGCGGCAGGCGTCGCGCGGGGAGGTGAGCGCGATGGCGTGCGCCAGGCAGACCTCCGGGAGGTCTCCCACCCGGGTGAGCTCATGATGATCATCTCCGGCCATCTCGCTTTGGTGTGGTATATGCTGCTTCCTGCTTTTGCTGTCCAGCTCCAGCAGCTGGTTCTTGCAGTCTAGCGGCCTTGGTGACTGAAATGGCCAAGCAAAGCATGCAAATGCTGCCGACCGAATGACCGATCGATCTCGGAGCATTAAACATTAAACAGCTACTACCATACCTCATACAGTCATACGGAGTAGTACTATACAAGGTCAAGGCCCAGATTAGTTAGAATTGTGACTCGCGAGTAAACGTGACGGCAGCACCCACACGCCCTCTGAGAAAATCAAACCGATTCCGTTGCGCGCCGTGCACTAGACGCGCGCGGCATCTTGAAAAGCGCGTCGTATTCAACAGCGGCCTTGGAAAAGAGAGACACGGAAGAAATCCATGCCTTCGGAAGTCTGTGCGTGTGTCAATGTCAACGAACGCCGCAACATAACCTGGCTCGCGCGCGCGCGCGCCAAACCCAGCCCGGCCGAGCTGGGTGTGGCCATCAGCCACGCCCGCGCGCGGACACATCATCGCAAATTCGCAACAGCCTCCTGCGCGCGGGACTGCGGCGCTGGCGCGCGTCCTCCTCGGCTTTGGAGTCATCGAAAAAAATTTCACGAAACATCTAAACAGGGTCAAAGGCCACCTTGGGGCTGGGAGCTGGGCTACGCGGACACGGGATGGGCACGGAACACACGGGCAACCAGCACAAAAAACAGTATAGCACTCTTTCAACCTTGCTGTTGTCCACCTGGACCACCTCTCGTCTTCACGGCATGACAGAGTACTCCTGGGTAACATGTCTTACACCGAGTACAGGTGCCGCCGCAGCCTGCAAGTTGTGCTGAACTGCTCATATAATGGTGTGTGATTCATTTCATTATGGGCCAGATAACAAGCAGCATGGTACAGTCTGTGATAGATGGACTAACAGCGCTTGCAACAAATGTTTGTTTTGATAGGCTGGTAAAAATATAACAAAGCACAAAGGGGATGTAGCTCAGATGGTAGAGCGCTCGCTTAGCATGCGAGAGGTACGGGGATCGATACCCCGCATCTCCATCCTTTTTTTGTAATTTGTTGTCCTCATCAAGTTTGCTCTGCCATGCATCTGCTTTTGGACGTCGTCGCGGTTTGCATCGTCGTCGCTCCCTCTGAAGGTCGAGCACGAAGCGAATGAACGGGGGTGTGTCCGATGGACCGATGATCAGATCCTGTTTTATTTGCCAGAGGAAGAAGGGCCTCCGGTGCTCAGATCCCATTACATTTGCCTCAGCCAAACAAAACACATTCGCTTCATTTCTTTTACTTACCATCATAAGCCATTCCATTACCATTTACGTTACCACAAATGAACCAAACGGCACCACCTTAGAGGAACGATGAAAGATTCACAATCAGCGGATGCCTTGTAGTTTTTAGTTCAAACTTACAAACGTGCCGCAAAAGGAATTATCCTAGCACAAAGTAACTACAGTCAGAGACATACCAGTGTAGCTACATCTAACTTTCCCCTCACTGTTTCTCCCAATCAAATACCTACACGACGGCTTTACAGAAAATCGGTAGCCTTTACATCATCAGCAGCGCCCAGAAGATGACGCTGTCATGCAACAAACATCCATTAAAGGATTTACAGGTTTGAATTATGCTCAACGATGCACAGTAACATGGCAATCAGCTTCTATTCTCGTTCCCAAAACACAAGACAAAAAGTCAGCTTCTATTTCAAAAAGAGAAGGACGTGCATCCATCAGTCAGCCCTTAATTTTAAGATTTCCTTGGCTGTTCTCATCCTAAAATATTTCATGTTTTCCTGCAGAGAAGCAATTCTTTTCGGTAAGTACCACTCTGTGTAATCACACCAAACACAGGCACATTATTTTAGCCAATCACATCATTACACAATGCTGATGGCGAAAACAAGCAGCTTTATGCAGGTAGAAGAACACAAATAAACGCTAGCCTACCCAGTCTGAAAGAATTGGGCAATGTATACCCACCTGACTAAAAGATAGTTCCAATCCTCTGCTGTGGAAATCAATGTACTTGAGCATAAACATACCACAGTCCCACCTGATACAACAAAAAGATGCTTCTGTCACACACAGTTTTGTCACTTGTTACAATTAAAAAGAAACTCTTGAGCCAGCTAGTATAATTATATTTTTGGGACTTTTGTCCATCACCATAAATTTCCATTACCATTTACGTTACCACAAATGAACCAAACGGCACCACCTTAGAGGAACGATGAAGAAACTCTTGAGCCAGCTAGTATAATTATATTTTTGGGACTTTTGTCCATCACCATAAATTTCCCTATCAGTACTTAGGTTACAGAAACACAATGCATATGACCATCCGCCTAAAAGAGGATTTCAAACAGAGCTGCATGTCTAGTGGAAAACACACTCCGTGGGGGTAAGAAAACATTTGGTGTGGCCCCAAACTTAGTATTAATAATTCCAGAAATAAAAAGTAGAGGCATAAATTTTATCAACCATGAAAAAAAAACCCCTTTAAGTTCAAACAATAATGCTGACAGTACTAAAAAAATGAGAAATTTCTGAGAAATGAAAAGGCAAAAGTAAAACTGAAAAGGGAACATTTTTGTTCAGTTAAAACTAACAGTTGTTGTTGATTCTAACTGTAAAGGTAGTTTCTAAAGGGTGCTACAAAACTCCTGACTCCGACTGCATCAAGAACTTTTATGTTGATTTTGGGCCAAACCTATCGCTTTCCATATTTCCATTAGACGCAGGGAATGGATTCATAAGAATTGGGTTGATATAGTAGAATGTTATCTGAATGAAAGAGCCACAAACTAACTTGTACAGGATTTAAAAAGGAAAGAACAATTACTATAAACAAGACATACCCATTCTGTTGTAAAGGAATATCATCAACTATCTCTTCACGCCACAAACTAGTGTCAATTATTCTGTTACTTTTGTCCTTCACTTCCTCTGCAATATATCGAGCCTGCATATGGAAAACACATTAACTCATTAAGCCCCATATATAACATACAAGCATATCCACTTATAGTTTTTTTTCCCGAACATACAAGAGAGCTGCGTATCTTTATATTAAGAAGAGAAAAAAGGTGAACCCTTACAACACACAGAAACCTCACCTAGGTTCCATCAGTTATCCACTTGCGATATTAAACAAGCCTACCAACATACCCAACTAATTTTTTGCTTTCATTTAGGATAGATTGAATTAGAGAACAAGGACTAGAGTTCTCAAGGACCATGTGAAAAAAGGCATAACAGTTAACAGATATGCCAAAGTCCGTAGCCATCTAGTTTTGTATATCACCGATCCTAACGAGGACTGGAGAGTGGAGAGGAATACCAATAGAAAGAAATGCTCAGATAAAAGTAGTAAATAGCTGCGTATTTAACAACACTACTAAAAAAACAGTATCCAAAAAAATAAGAACAAACATAGTTCTCGAGCTGTCAAAGCTGGAATTTAAATCTTTTTCAGGTCAACTTTTGTTCTGGACACATCCCATATGCTTACCAGTATTCTTGGTACATTATGATCCATGCCGCCGAGAGAATCAAGATACTGAAAAGTCTTTTCCTTCATGTTTATAATTGCTAAACACCAATGCACATCTTTATGCACAGGGACAAAGATCTACAAAGAAATTCAGAAAGCACCATGAGAAAAAGCAAGCCAAAGAGAAAAGGGCGCAAACAGCTAATGATATAAAGAATAAGAATGATCATTCACTTTACTTTATCGCATTCAATGAGCTCATATCCCAACTTCTTACGAGTAGTCCATCTTTTAACAGATTTGTAGTCATAGCCATTTTTTCCGCAAGCAAGCTGAGCAACAATTCAGGAAGTGAATAAGGATGTTCATATGGTAACAATTTGTTTCCATAAATGAAAGCCAAAGGCATAAATGCTAAATGCAATACAAAAGTCCACGTTGTCAATAAAAGGTAGCAAAGACAGCGGTTTCATTAAATAAAGTGAGGCTACACCCAACTAAAAACAAGAAAAAAAAATGAAGTGAGAATAGCATGAACAGAGTCAGTCAAATATGTGTGTAAACATTACCGCACTAAGAAACAAAATCAAGTAACAATACAGCCTAAGGTGTTTGAAAAAATAATACAACATGAGGGAACCAAGAATGTAAACTCCACAGAAATTCAGGAGCAACAGTTAATTCCTATGTCTACAAACATATGTCACCATGCGATCAACATTGCAGACTGGTCGAATTAAAACTATAGCATTAAATTTAGTTGCCCAAAGAGTACTATCATAACTGAACTACTATGATATGCTATCATTCATTTTTTCATAACCGCATCTAGACCCAGTGCACAAAATCCAAACCAACATTCACTAGTTACTGAAGAAAACTTATGCAAAAAACATACCAATTTTATTATAGTACAGAGATGTAAAACACCTGCAGATGCAATAGTTAAAGGATAAAGAAGCATACAATCTAACCTTCTTATAAAAGAATGTATTAAAGAAATGACATTTCAGAAACCTTTTCGGTTCTCTTTTTTCCCTCTCCTTCAACAATTCAAGGTATAGGTTAATAACCTACAAGATAAATATTTATCACCCATCATGTACGGAACATATAGTCACTCACCCTTGTAAGAGATAGAATCAGTGAAGTCTGTTTATGATATTCAGCAAGAGTGTTACCTCATCATTTAACCAGCAACCGGGTCTCAAGCACTGGAATTTCTCTTTGCTCACCTCAATGTTAGATGACTCATGCAGCACTAGGACTTTGCTACTGATATGTGAAAACAAGGCGCAGTTAAGCTTATAACCTACAGAAAGCTTCAAGACATGCAAGCAGGGTGGTCAAAAGTACCTTGGGCCTCTAGCATTGAAACATTCACGGACTTCATTTTCCTCCTCAACAGTGAGGCGTTTATATAGTTCAGACAAATCCTAGAATAGTGAAAGATGTATGCAAGCAAACCTGTTAGATAGCGCAGAGAAAATTGGTGCCGGGCTGCCATAAAACATGTGCATAAAATGGGAAAGTAGCTTGTTGGACAGGCATGCAGCTTTTATCCAAGTCTTTTTGAATCACTTGTGGCTCTTCTAAGTTTTTGGTCAATTAAAAGACGACTAAATCATCCAAATAGTTTAAGAATTCCTTTTTTAGGGCATAGTTTAAGAGTTCCTTGATGCATCTCTTTTATATGTAATTCGCTATAGATAAATATTCTTATTCCTCTGACTTGTAAATATATTAAATATCACTACTAACATAGTAAATCTGGGGTTGCTTTGGTAAAAAAAAAGGCCCAATAAATCCTGCCCCTATATCGCAGATTATCCAAAAGAACTCCTTTTAAAGTTGGGTGACTAGTATTGGCAGAGCCAAAATGCTAATGCATGGCAGGAATCGAAACAATGCCAAAGCAACTCCAGACCATTCTGTTCCAGAGCACAGATTCCACTAATTAAGTGAAAGACGCAAACTTTATCACTGATTTTCTTTCAATCCACAGAGCATGACACTAACAAAGCACGAGGAAGGTAAAAACAAAAACAAAATTACCTCCTTGGCAGCCTTGCCCCTGTTTGACTTCCGTATCTCAGCAAGCCTTTCCTCTTCGAGCCTAATCTTGATCCTTCTCTCCTCAAACCTATTATCGTTCCGTCTCGCGTGCTCGAGCGCTTTCTTGTAGTGCGGCTCGCTCTTCTGCCACTGCTGAGGCTTCGCCGCGTCCAAGGCGGCCTTCCTCGACCAATCCTTAGGCCTCCGGTCCACCAAGAGCGGCCCCATCCCGGTCTCCTCATCCGTAACCACCGTGAGATCCCGCGACGGCGCATCGCACATGCCCTTGTACAACCCCAGTCCATCGTCCTTGGGCCGCCGGCCACCGAAGAGGCCGGAAATCCAGTTGCCCATGTCGAATGCGAAGAAATTGTCCGGTAGGCGCTGGAAGAACCGGCGGACGCGCTGACTTAGGCGGCTGTGGCTCTGCGGGCTATGGAAGTGGCGGGGCAAGGGGGAGGAGTAGAGGCGGCGCTTGCGGCTCTCTTGTCTTAGGTGGCTGTGACTCTGCGGACCGTGGAAGTGATGGGGCAGGGGGGAGGCGTCGCGGCGGCGCTTGCGGTGCTCGGCGAATTGAGGTGGAGTGGCGGGGTTCATGGCCGGGAGGAGGCTATGGCCATGGGATGTGGTGGCTACGAGGGAAGCATGCCCGGAGCGCAAACCCTAGTGCAGGGGTTTGGGTTTGGTTTGAGCTCGCTGGGGAGGGGAGAAGGCGAAGGCGACCGGCCGTGGCCCGTGGAGCGGAGGGGACGGCGGCACGATGCTCGTTTAGTCCCTTCCCCCTCGAGAAATTGAGAAATTGCAAATAGGTCCTTGTTCGGAGGAGGAGAGAGATGAAAGTTTTTTTTTAGACTGAGAGAGATGAAAGTTTTTGCTCCACACGGCCCGTAAGGCCCGGCCCACGCATCCCATCACGCGGTCCTCCCGCACCGCCGGATGGGCGCAGGCACCTATAAATAGCCACGCCGCAACGGCTCGTTTTCTCTTTCCTTCCCCCCTCCCCTGCGCTGAACCGGGCGCCGCTAGGGTTTCGCCGCCATGGTAAGTGTGGAGTCCCCTCCTGCCTCCCTGCCTGGGACCGTAATCCTCCGGGTTTCCGCGCCAATTCTCCCCGAGAGAGGATGAATGCGTTGGTTTATCTCGCTATTTTTGGTTGATTTTCCCGATATTTTGCTGAATTTTCCTGTGCTGGGGATCGCGCTGCAGCCGCAGGGAGACTACATAGAGCTGCACCAGAAGCGCCATGGGCGGCGCCCGGACTATGAGGAGCGGAAACGCAAGCGCGAGGCGCGCGAGGTGCACAAGCGCTCGCAGCAGGCCCAGAAGGTGTGTAGCGGGTTGCCCCCCCCCCCCCCCCCCCCCCCCAACCGGAGAAATTATGTCGCCTCTTCTGTCATTCTTTTGGTGTTCTGCTTTGTACCGGGATAGTGTTGTTGACGCTTGCGTTTGTATTTGTTTGATTTCGTGGTGGTGCAGCTGCTTGGTGCCAAGGGCAAGAGGTTTGCTAAGAAGCGGTATGCCGAGAAGGCACAGATGAAGAAGACGTAAGTGGTCCTCCTGTTTTCTGTCGTGATTGTGAATAGAGAGTGAAGTATATGGGAATTGATGGGATCAAGACAGAGAAGTTTCTGCACAGTAATTTCAAACAATGTTTAATCCATCAAATTCAATGTGCACCCAATCATTTGAATACCGATATACTTCTAGGTTTGCGTAGGTGCTCTGGTTACTGGAATTTACACGTGATTGATGATTTCATATTCTGTTTGGAAGCTCAAACTGTGAAACCCAGACTCATTATCTGCTGAATTCAAATTAGCATATGGTATTTTCTAATTTATTTGATGTGCGCAGTATGTAGGCTAAAGGCATAGGTTGCTTCTTTATGTTGTTGCTGGGATTATGTTTTGTATATGGTGTGTTTCTACTTTAAAACGATGTACTTATTGGCGACAAAATTTCTGCAGTCTGAAAATGCATGATGAGTCAACGAAGAGGGATAAGGTTGAGGATGTTCAGGAAGGAGCTCTCCCACCATATCTACTTGATCGTGATCAGACACAACGAGCAAAAGTATTTGCTTCATCCTTTTATTCCTCTTATATTCACTTTTAAGAACATACCTGATCACTTCTGTTTCATGGCATGCAGGTTCTTAGTAACACTATTAAACAAAAGAGGAAGGAGAAAGCTGGTAAATGGGATGTTCCTTTACCAAAGGTCAGTTTTCTAAAGAACACTACTTACTCTTATCAAGATAGTCTTATGTAAAATCTTGAAGCAATAAAGCATTTATTGTTACTATCAGGAGAGTTACAAGGACACAAGCAGCTTGCAATTCTATTATTGACTAACGGCAATTTAAATTAATGTCTCCAGGTTAGACCTGTAGCTGAAGAAGAAATGTTCAAAGTCATGCGGACTGGCAAACGGAAAAGTAAGTATTGCTGTATTGGAAGAATGGTTTTTAACTTCGTTTGGCTGATGGCTGATGAACTTTGCTAATGTCTGCATAAGATTAATCATGTGTGGAGTAACTTTTACGAAGTTTGTTTGGAATCTTTTTGACCATATGTATGCCTTCCATATCGTTTCCTTTCGCCACAAATTGAATTCTGCAAGGGAAAAAAATCATATGGGCAACAATAGATCTCCACTATCTGAACTACACATGCTCACTTGGCCTGTAATATCTAACACTAAACATGGTAGGCAGTCATCTCTTCCTGAAAATAATGGTAGACACTATCATTTCAAGAACAGTGCCCTCCAATCAGTTTTCATTTGGACTCTGGCATGCTGAACCAACATGAAAGCCTCAAAAGAAATTATGATGATTTGGAAATTATGGTCATGGTCTCATGGAAAACTAAACAATGTCTGGACTTATTTTCATTTGCAGCTAAGCAGTGGAAGAGAATGGTCACAAAAGCAACATTTGTTGGAGCTGGATTTACAAGGAAGCCCCCAAAGTATGAGCGGTTCATCCGGCCCACTGGCTTGCGTTTCACCAAAGCCCATGTGACCCATCCTGAATTGAAGTGCACGTTTAACCTTGACATCATCTCAGTAAAGAAAAATCCTAATGGTCCAATGTATACATCCCTTGGTGTTATGACAAGGGGTACCATCATTGAGGTATGTCGTGTATTTTGCTTACTTTCACACCATGGCACTAAATCATGGTGTTAATATGTTATAATTACTCTTTAGTTGCATATGCCTAGCTCACATAATCAATTTTCAGGTTAATGTGAGTGAGCTTGGTCTTGTGACCCCTGCCGGAAAAGTTGTTTGGGGTAAGATATCATTTGATGTGATCTGTTTATTTTGAGCTACCTTGTCAGCTTTGATAATCGCTGTTTGCCATGGTGCAGGTAAATATGCTCAAGTTACTAACAATCCCGAGAATGATGGTTGCATCAATGCTGTCCTACTAGTGTAAAATCAACCTCTGTTCTCTTATAAATCCAGTGATGAGCATCTAAATGCATCTGAGCTGCTGTGGTCTTATGGATAAAATCTATGTGGTGTAATATTATGAAACTGTTTTGTACTTGCTCAGTTGCCTCTTGTTCAGTGAAACAATTCAGAACAGAATTCCAATCTTGCGAGGTGTGCAAATGCTGAAGTTGTTCGAAATGAATTCTGGAATCTGTTGTAACTAGTTGTTGTACATAACCTTGGTCAAACAATGATTGCCCTAGTCTTCAGCTTTACCCTTAATTTCTTGGATGAGGAAGAGTAAAGTTCATAATGAATTCCAAAATCTGTTGAAGGCCTTCCATCTCTTCAGCTTTACCCTTCAGCCCGACATTTTTTAAAGGGTAGGAGACTGGCATTTTGATGTCGTTGGGCCAAGAAGGGCCAGACCATCAAACTGGAATTTCTTCTCTCCTGATATAACACAAGCCCATCTAAGTCAAACGAGTCACGTTTTTTTTAAGCTTTGGTTATTCGAGTCGCAATTGCACCTTTCGGCTTTGGCACTAATGTGTGCTACTTACAAATCATACTCACTCTATTTTCTATTTTAAATTGTAGGAAAAAATTATGTATCTACAATAACCTAATCTATAATCAGTGATCAGTGCCTATGCAGATTTCTTGAACCGCCAATATACCTGGGCTCTTGGAGAGTTGAACAACATTCATGCTGTGTATCAATAAGAGTGAGTATGTCCGCGTGCATGTTTTGTATGCCTCCTCAATATAATATTCTTAAAAATGATTTTGACACCTCCACACCTCCGTCTTACTCCCTCCGCTCCAAATTATAGGTCGTTTTGACTTTTCTAGGTTCATAGATTTTGCTATGAATCTAGACATAGCGTTTATATAGATGCATAACAAAGACGATGAACTTAGAAAATCCAAAACGACCTATAATTTGGAACAGAGGTAGTACCTTGCTTGGATATTTACTATTCTCACTCTATTTTACTTGACATCTTAGTCAACTTTGTTTAACGAGTGGAAAATATATCTTCAGTCAAGTATATTTCATACTATACTGATTTGGTTATGAAAATTATAATAAATATGCTTTAGTATATTATTACAATTATCATTATATGTTTATGTAAAGTTATCATTGTCATGTGAAATCTACAAAATAAAAGAAGCTTTGAGTAAGTAAAAAGAGGCAGTCCTGTTTGGAACAGCTAGAAAAGGCTAGCACTATAAAAAAAAGATTTGTAGGCACGTCTTGATTTTTTTTTTCAGAGATAGCTCAAATGGTCACCTGCTCCTGGGATTAGTGTAGCTTCCCCTGCCGCTGGAGGAGCATTTGCACGCCGGGCCATGGGGGTGGGCTGCCCGGTCATTTTCAAGGCCGGGTCACCCCATCGTCCGATTTTAAAATGAGAAACAATTATAGGAGCGGATGATGGCATCACCTGCTCTAAAAAATGGTTTCAAGGGGCAGATGATGTCATGGTCTGCCCCTACAAAAGGTCTCACCAAATAATTTATAAGTTTTACATATGATATGCTCAAAAAATGTTTTTCATATGATCTTATATAAAGACAAACTTTATATCAAAACTATAAAGCTCGACAAGACCTAAAATTTTGTAGTTGTTGACTTTTTCATTAAGGTCATTTAACAATCCAAAAATTCATTATAAGATCTTTAATTTTAATATCAAGAATTTTTGAATTTTTTAAACAACCTCGGATGTAGAGCAAACTCTATATCAATGGTCAACAGATCTAAAATTTATAGTTCATACATTATTCATTTAAGATCTAGGGCTTGTTTAGTTCGTAAATTTTGCAAAAAGAAAAAAATTGCAATGGGAAGCGTGCTGCGAGAGGGAGCGCATTTTCCAATCCAAAACTTTGCAAAAAGTTTTTGCAAAGTTTGCGAACTAAACGGGCCCTTATATATAGAATATCTATCATATTAGACGAGTAAGTCTGGATACCCATGATTGAAGTGTTGTAATCTATAGTATGTGTGTTGTACTCTATAGTATGACTGTAGTTATATTTGAATATGAATGGAATTTAAACATATGTATTACGATTGTGATATTTTGACCATTTGAAAATACACTTAAGCTAGGTGATATGCATCTTGTGTAAGTCTATATAAATAAATGTCTATATTTTAAAAGAAAATAATAAAATGAAAAAAATAATTGTAGTGGCGAGTGATGGCGTCACCCGCTCCTGAAAATCCATTTCAGAGTTAATATAGAGTCACAAGTGAATGTGTGGCATGGTGGAGAGGAGGGTACACGCAAGACCTGAGTTAAGTGGTTCGAACCCGATAAACGCAAGACCCATAATGTAAAACTCTCACATCCACGTCAATTCTCATTTCCATGTAAGACGGCAAAATTGCCGTGCCCGTTGGAGGAGGCCGGAGAGGAATATGAAAACCTTACACTATTCGATTCTTTGATCCGCTAGATCACATGATTGAAAGAAAATAGAGTGTGAGTGCTCTCTATATATAGTAGGCCTAAATTTAGGTCCTTGCTATACTCAACCTGACATATAGATTATACTGAATATAGATTATTACTAGGTGATTCCCCGTGCGTTGCAGCGGAATTTTAAAGTTTTTTGATAAACTATAAATCATTGTGGTTGATTAGTTGCTCGTAAAATAATGCACTTGTAGAGTTATCCGAAGAGCCATATGAGCTATCTCTTTATAAAAATAATAAATTTTATGTTACATCTAATGAATAGAAAATATGCACAAAGTTGGTCAGACAATTAGAATAATTCAGAATTCAAAATGATGTGCAACACACATAAGTGAGAAATAGCAATTAATGCATCTTACTGGGAGGTGATGATGTGACTTCATGAGGGTTGAGAAAAATCCTTAGTGGAGATCTCCTATACAAGTTATATTAATTTTTTTTGATAAACTATAAATCATTGTGGTTGATTAGTTGCTCGTAAAAATAATGCACTTGTAGAGTTATCCGAAGAGCCATATGAGCTATCTCTTTATAAAAATCATAAAATTTTATGTTGCATCTAATGAATAGAAAATGCGCACAAAGTTGGTCAGACAATTAGAATAATTCAGAATTCAAAATGATGTGCAGCACGCATAAGTGAGAAATAGCAATTAATGCATCTTAGTGGGAGGTGATGATGTGGCTTCATGAAGGTTGAGTGAAATCCTTAGTGGGGATCTCCTATACAATTAGAAGTTATATAGATATCCCGCAAAATACGTACATTATGCAAATATCACTACGGGAGAAACTACCTTCCATCCCTCTCCCTTAGTACCGGCTGGGCTGAGCCGGTACTAAAGGAGGCCTTTAGTACCGGCTCCAGACAACAGTGGCAAGAATGCCAGGTTAGTACCGGTCAAATGCATCAGCCGGTACTAACGTGTGTCATTTAGTACAACCGGTTGATGTTATTGACCGGTACTAAATGGGTGCGCCAGTTTAGTACCGGTCAATAAGACTAGACGGTACTAAATAACGCCATTCAGTACCGGCCGTAACCCACAGCCGGTACAAACCTCTCCACCACGCACCTGCTCTCTGCCCTCCGTCCTTTTTTATCTCCATGCGCGTCTCACGCATCCTTATCTCTTTCTCATTCTTCTTCCCTTTCCTCTGTCTCTCAGCTCTGTCTCACGCATCTCTATTTTCTCCACAGGGCGAGGGAGGCCGGCAGGAGCCTGGACGGCGCGGCGGCCCAGCGGGCACGACCGCGGGGGGAGGAGGAAGCCGCGCGCGCCTGGCGTCTCCGGCGCGGCCTGGCGCGGGCGGGCGGCTCAGGCGGCCTGGGCAGCTCCGGTGCGAAGGGCCCGGCGTGGCCTGGCGTCTCTGGCGCGGCCTGGGCGCACGGCTCCGGCGCGGAGGCCCCGGCGGCCTGGCGGCTCCGACGCGGCCTGGGCACACGGCTCCGGCGCGGAGGTCCCGGCGGCCTGGGCGGCTCCGGCGCGGAGGGCCCGGCGCGGCCAGGGCGTGGGGCGGCGTGGAGGCCATTTCTTGTGGAGATGGTAGTACATGGAGATTTTGTAAACAAATATCTTGTGGAGATTGTTCATGTGAAACTGTAAGATATTTTTTGTGATTGTGTGAATGCGAGATGAATTTCTGAGACTGATTTTTGTGTGTTTGTTGATTGAAAAAATGGAAAAAGAAAAAATAGAAAAAATAGAAAAAAGAAAAGGAAAAATAGGGGCGGGGAGGGGACGGGAGGCTAATGGGACCAGAAGTTTAGTACCGGCTCGTGGCTCCAGCCGGTATTAAACTTTGCACATTAATACCGGTCACTAACGTGTTGACATGTTTGGTGACCGGTACTAACGTGTTGACATGTTAGTACCGGACCTTTAGTACCGGCCACAACGACCGATACTAACCCGTCCTGTGACCGGTACTGAAGGCCATTTTTTCCGTAGTGTATATACACACACAACACACTAAGCTTGCTGTCTCTCGTACTTTTACGTGCGTGGTACTCAAAAATATTGTGGATTGTAAGATTGGTTGCCAGAATCAAGCTAGCAGCTGGTAACCACGCACTGGTAGATCGACCTAGTTGTTGCTAGCTACCAGTGGACGTACTGTATGCATCACCACTGGCGGATGTATATTATCCACTGGCTCGTGAACGAATATCGCTGTTGGCTTCAACCACAGGTGCTGTCCACATATATTTTGTCGACAAGCTGGACGCCTAGCTAGCTAGCTAGCTAGCTTGCAGTGACTTTTCTACATGCAATTTCTTTCAAAAAGAAAAGACGAACGAATTCCCACATTATTGGTTTTGTCGAGAACTCGAGGTCGCGACGACGTACCACACATTTAATTTGTATCGTACCACACATGCCAAATCACAGTGCACACTGCCAACGATATGTGGGGAGGGATACTATGCTTTGTATCAAGATGACAGGATCCAATAGTACACCCTCAAATATATCCGGCCAGCAAATTACATCTATACTATACTATAAAGATGTCACAATTGAAACGGTTTCTCACCCAAAAGTCTACCTCCCTACCCTCACAAAGGACCCACAAATCAGGGTCAAACGGTGGCCCCGAATGACCAGGGGTAGACGCGTTTGGTCGTCACCCCCGTTCTTTTGCGCCTCGGCGCCGTCCCGCCCCCCTATTCTTTCTCACCTTGGCATTTTTGTATACCCGCTGCCTTCCTTTCCTTTTGATCGCGTTCTTTGTATGGTAATGCAATCAAGGCGCCGCTTTTCTTTCCTTTCTGTTCGTTGTATTCGTATGAAAAAAGATACGCTGGTTTCCTTCCAAAAAACGCCCTTTTCTTTCCTCCACCTTCCTTTGGAAATTCGCCAGCCTTCCTTTCCTTTTGATCGCGTTGTATGGTAATGCAATCAAGGCGCCGCTTTCCTTTCCTTTCTATTCGTTGTATTCGTATGCAAAAAGATACGCTGGTTTTCTTCAAAAAAACACCCCTTTCCTTTCCTCCACCTTCCTTTGTAAATTCGCCTGCCTTTCTTTCCTTTTGATCGCGTTCTTTGTATGGTAATGCAATCAAGGCGCCGCTTTCCTTTCCTTTCTATTCGTTGTATTCGTATGCAAAAAGATACGCTGGTTTCCTCAAAAAAACACCCCTTTCCTTTTCTCCACCTTCCTTTGTAAATTCGCCTGCCTTCCTTTCCTTTTGATCGCGTTCTTTGTATGGTAATGCAATCAAGGCGCCGCTTTTCTTTCCTTTCTATTCGTTGTATTCGTATGCAAAAAGATACGCTGGTTTCCTTCCAAAAAAACACCATTTTCTTTTCCTCCACCTTCCTATGCAATCAGGGCGCCTACACATTCCTTTTGAAATTCGCCGCTTTCCTTTCTTTATATGGCCGTGTGCATCAAGGAATTTGAATTCCCTTCTTTCCTTTTGTAGATGGCTAGCGTCCATATATGTGTTGTGTACCGGTCAAAGTTTTCTTTCAAAAAAAGGAATGACATCTACGCAATCGGGTGTCTCCTTCCTTTTAAAACTTGATTACTTACCATAGTTGTGGGAGTCAATCGGGGAATCGATTACTTACTATAGTCGTGGGCGTCCAGGTTCATCTCCTTAGCCCTCCTGCCCCCTATATAAGGCGCCCCTCCTTATTCTCAAAGCACACAATCTCTCCCTTCATTCTCATCATCTATTCAGAGTCCATATCTCTTTGCAAGGGCGTCGGCGTCGAGCGCGGCGCAAGGGTGGCCACGACGCTCGTCGTGTTCAAGCTCGCCAGGTAAAAGCGGAACGTGCTCCGCGTTGTGACGGTGTCCGGTGCCATCGAGTGCGTGGCGTCGTTGCTCCACGACACCGGAGACGAGGAGAGCAACCTTCTCGGCCTCCCCATCATCAAAAAGCTGGCTGCGGTGCCGAGTTGCTCATGGATACATGAATCTTGAATATTTTCTTTTATATATGTTGCTGATTGTTTAAGATTTAATTATACAAAAATTTCCTTCTGTTTTCGCCGGAGGCCCAAGCTTTCGATGTATGAATATATAATTTTTAATATGAGATGCTATTGAATAATTTTAATATGCGATCTAATAAAAGTATACATTAATTTACATACTTATTTTTTAAAAAATAAGATTTTTTTTTAAATTTATGTTATTTTTATAACACGTACCTGTGGCACGTGCCAACCTACTAGCACGTGCCAACCTACTAGTCTATACTATAAAGATTGTCACAATTGAAACGGTTTCTCACCCAAAAGATTACCCTCCTATATCTCACAGAGGACCCACAATTCAGAGCCAAATGGTGGCCCCGGACGACCAGGGGGGTAGACGCGTTTGGTCGTCCTCCCGACGTTCTTTTGCGCCTCGACGCCATCCCGCCCCCCTATTCTTTCTCACCTTGGCATTTTTGTATACCCACTGCCTTCCTTTCCTTTTGATCGCGTTCTTTGTATGGTAATGCAATCAAGGCGCCGGTTTAGCTGTCCTTTCTATTCGTTGTCTCCTTCCTTTTAATACTTGATTACTTACCATAGTTGTGGGAGTCAATCAGGGAATCGATTACTTACCATAGTCGTGGGCGTCCAGGTTCATCTCCTTAGCCCTCCTGCCCCCTATATAAGGCGCCCCTCCTTATTCTCAAAGCACACAATCTCTCCCTTCATTCTCATCATCTATTCAAGACTACTGATTTCTTTGCAAGGGCGTCGGCGTCGAGCGTGGCGCAAGGGTGGCCACGACGCTCGTCGTGTCCAAGCTCGCCAGGTAGAAGCGGAACGTGCTCCGCGTTGTGACGGTGTCCGGTGCCGTCGAGTGCGTGGCGTCGTTGCTCCATGACACCGGCGACGAGCGAGAGGTCCGTTCGTCCAATATGGAGTAGAATCCTAACCAATTACTACTCGGAGAGTGCTTTTCAAGGCAATCCGAGTAGTTTACAAGTCATACGACTAATTTCCATATCGAGAAGAGCCCTTGCAGTACTCTACTCTTGTTCTTCACGCCTGGTACGACTCTGTCTGGAGAGAATCCATGTGTCCCTGTGGGCCCATGGTCGTCAATCCAACAAGTCCCCAAGCGCTTCATCGTCGAGTATCATCAACCGAGTGCTTGCCAAGCCAATCGAGTGCTTTTTCGAGTTCTTGATCAGTCTTGGACAGGTCTTGGTTGTCACGAGGCCATGAGGTGCTTAAACCCCGTAGAAGCAATCGAGAGCTCCGTTCGTCCAATATGGAGTCGAATCATAACCAATTACTACTCGGAGAGTGCTTTTCAAGGCAATCCGAGTAGTTTACAAGTCATACGACTAATTTTCATATCGAGAAGTGTCCTTGCAGTACTCTACTCTTGTTCTTCACGCCTCGTACGACTCTCTTTGGAGAGAATCCATGTGTCCCTATGGGCCCATGGTCGTACCTCCAACAAGCCCCCAAGCGCCCGAGTGGTAATTTGCACCCAGAATTAGTAGTCACATCGAATCATCTTGGAGATCTTCATCCGAGTGGTTTTCTTGTACCCAGCCCCCGAGCATAGGAGCCAGCGGGGATGCATCGAGTAGAATCCTAACTAATTACTACTCGGAGAGTGCTTTTCAAGGCAATCCGAGTAGTTTACAAGTCATACGACTAATTTCCATATCGAGAAGAGTCCTTGCAGTACTCTACTCTTGTTCTTCACGCCTGGTACGACTATGTCTGGAGAGAATCCATGTGTCCCTGTGGGCCCATGGTCGTCAATCCAACAAGCCTCCAAGCGCTTCATCGTCGAGTATCATCAACCGAGTGCTTGCCAAGCCAATCGAGTGCTTTTTCGAGTTCTTGATCAGTCTTGGACAGGTCTTGGTTGTCACGAGGCCATGAGGTGCTTAAGCCCCGTAGAAGCAATCGAGAGGTCCGTTCGTCCAATATGGAGTCGAATCCTAACCAATTACTACTCGGAGAGTGCTTTTCAAGGCAATCCGAGTAGTTTACAAGTCATACGACTAATTTTCATATCGAGAAGAGTCCTTGCAGTACTCTACTCTTGTTCTTCACGCCTGGTACGACTCTCTCTGGAGAGAATCCATGTGTCCATGTGGGCCCATGGTCGTACCTCCAACAAGCCCCCAAGCGTCCGAGTGGTAATTTGCACCCAGAATTAGTAGTCACATCGAATCATCTTGGATATCTTCATCCGAGTGGTTTTCTTGTACCCAGCCCCCGAGCATAGGAGCCAGCGGGGATGCATCGAGTAGAATCCTAACCAATTACTACTCGGAGAGTGCTTTTCAAGGCAATCCGAGTAGTTTACAAGTCATACGACTAACTTCCATATCGAGAAGAGTCCTTGCAGTACTCTACTCTTGTTTTTCACGCCTGGTACGACTCTGTCTGGAGAGAATCCATGTGTCCCTGTTGGCCCATGGTTATACCTCCAACAAGCCCCCAAGCGCTTCATCGTCGAGTATCATCAACCGAGTGCTTGCCAATCCAATCGAGTGCTTTTTCGAGTTCTTGCTCAGTCTTGGTTGTCACGAGGCCATGAGGTGCTTAAGCCCCGTAGAAGCAATCGAGAGGTCCGTTCGTCCAATATGGAGTAGAATCCTAACCAATTACTACTCGGAGAGTGCTTTTCAAGGCAATCCGAGTAGTTTGCAAGTCATACGACTAATTTCCATATCGAGAAGAGTCCTTGCAGTACTTTACTCTTGTTTTTCACGCCTGTTACGACTCTGTCTGGAGAGAATCCATGTGTCCCTGTGGGCCCATGGTCGTACCTCCAACAAGCCCCCAAGCGCTCGAGTGGTAATTTGCACCCAGAATTAGTAGTCACATCGAATCATCTTGGATATCTTCATCCGAGTGGTTTTCTTGTACCCAGCCCCCGAGCATAGGAGCCAGCGGGGATGCATCGAGTAGTATGTAGTCAAAATAGCCACCATCAATAGAGTAGCGAAACAAAGGAGGTCGTGGTTGACTTGTCATGCCGTGATCTCCCCAGAAACAGGAGTCAGGTGCCAATGTAGTCGAAGCCCCATCATTGGTACTTGGCGACTCAAATATGCTGGAGAAAGACAACTAGGTAAGCCTGATGGCAAACCGAGTTGTAATTTTAGCGTCAGCCCCCGAGCCTGGAAGCTGGCGAAGATGTGATAGCACGCTGTGCGGCCTAGAAAGTAGTCTTCCAAACAAAGTACTCGGCGCTTTGACTTGATAACTTCCAACGGGTTGAGGCGACCACACATTGATGAATTCCATTGATCATGAGGCGCCTGAAAATTCATCCAAACCACTCTTGCAGTGTATTCAGGAAGCCCCCGGCAAGTTGTACTCATTTGGCGAGTTATACTTCAAAGCACTTGATAACTGGTACTTGAAGATCACTACTCATACTGTGGAGTAGACTCTAGAGTACTTTCAAATAAGTACTCAGAGATTTGAAATCACTACTCGCCTTGTGGAGTAGACTCTGTAGTACTTTCAAATAAGTACTCAGATATTTGAAGTTACTACTCGCCTTGTGGAGTACACTACAACAGCTGCGATTTTCTACGAGAGCCACAGTAGTATGCAACAGTGTTATCACGGATAAAAAACCGATTGTCAACAGGGCTCTCATGTATAATACCACGGACAGGGCTAGACATAACTTTGATTTTTATTCTTGAACAATGCAAGGAGATTATATATATAATGTTTCCGAACCTATATGATTATTGGGTTTTGTTCTGTGTTAGTTGTCCCTGATTACCTAAATGATTCTATTATGAATCGAATTTTGTACCTCTAGCTAGATATTTATTAAAAAAATAAATAATGCATCAAACCGTTCGCTATAATTGTGTGGGCAAGAATATTGTCGGAGCTCTGTTTGTTGTTCCTTGACACGTGCACCGTCAGAGATTATGTAACCAACATTGCTCTCAGTAATAAATGTCTCCATATTTGTGATACGGCTGTTAGGAAACACAGGTTTATTACCCGATAGTGCAGTCACGGAACCAGTCCGACCGACACCAGCCAAAAAAAACCGACATAGGGTTTCTACGACAGTGCTCACTGTCGAAAAATATCAGCGCCAACAATGTTGTTGGAGTTTACTTTTTATTACCGACACAGCAACCCTGACAGCACATTACTGACAGCCAGCTGTCGGGAAAAACTAATTCCGACGGTTTCCCTACATTTTCCAACGGTGCCAAGCTCTTGGGGTTGCTATGATTCGTTGTAGTGGTAGACTCTGTAGTACTTTCAAATGAGTACTCAGAGATTTGAAGTTACTACTCGCCTTGTGGAGTAGACTCTGTAGTACTTTCAAATAAGTACTCAGAGGTTTGAAGTTACTACTCGCCTTGTGGAGTAGACTCTGTAGTACTTTCAAATAAGTATTCAGAGATTTTAAAATCACTACTCTTATTATGGAGTAGACTCTGTAGTACTTTCACATAAGTACTCAGAGATTTTGAAAACACTACTCTTATTATGGAGTAGACTCTGTAGTACTTTCAAATAAGTACTCAATGTACTTGTATGATTGCATATTCCACGATTCCAGAGTTTCAAGGCATCCCTGATAGTTATTCCCCAATGTACTTGTATGATTGCATATTCCACGATTCAAGTCTCCCGAAGCCAAAAGTTACAAAAGAAGTTTTAGAACAAGTCTTCATGTACTTCATATGAGCTGTCCTTTATATTTGAGTGAGTTCGAGCTGAATGGAGAAATAGCATACTTTGTTTCTTTTAAAATCAGAGTCTTTAATTCTGTGTTCTTTTTAACACGTGCCTGTGGCACCTGCATCCCTACTAGTGTACAAAAGGCCAGTTAGTTACCAAAAGGCAACTCTGACGGCGGGGTTACTCTTCTAAACCCTTGGCATATTTACTGACATAGTAACTCAAGGTGGACACGAGAGCTAGCATGTACGTGTATATCCAGCAAATTACAAGACCACCGATACCATATGCCACCAACCATCATATCAAATGCACCTTCAAAAAAGGCCGGTGCATATAAAAAGTTACTAAAATAGCTTGAACAAAATTAAAACTTGCACAATGAGAGAGTGCTTAGCTTATTTCAAAGCATAATATATATATAGTATATAGTACGTGTCTAGGGAAATGTCATACACTCATACGTCCACATCCATCTAGTTAATGTCTACATTCTTGTTTCTCTAATCTACGCTGCATTATTAATTCAGTCCCAACAGCCAATTAGGAGCTAGGTAGGCCTGCTTCATCAACATACAGTTCGTTGTGATGCATGTGTGTGCAGTGTGCTTCCTGACCGGACAAATTCAGAATGAAGCAGGCAAAACCTGTCATCGATCAGGGGGAATCTGTGGAACAGTGCACGGATGATGTGCTACGGCATAACACTTAATATTTTTTGTGGCCATATCTATTGCACGTATGCGCTTTCTGCAGTTTATTAAGGAGGCGTAAGGAGGAATCTCTGTCGTGTCAGTGTGTCTTTTTTGAACAAAAAAAGAAGCATAATTAATAAGCATCACTAGGAAAGAGAAAAGTTTGAATCAAGACTGTTTTTTATTTACATACGGCTTTTTATGGTGCCATGAGAATATGTCTGCATTTTTTACCATAATATTGCATGCATGTTGACTCTTCTTTAAATGAGAAAATGATTTAATTTTGCTTCAAAAGGTTAATACAACCGAGTTTTTTGTAGGCCACAATTTTTGTGTCAACCTGTCACTACATATGGCACTCTACTGGTGTCTGGGTGAGAAAATTAAACACTATCTCAGGACGTTGATCCATTATATATCCCTGGGAACAAAAGGAGTAAAATATACTCATATCATACTCGACTATACATGGACTAAACTTTCATTCGCTAATTTTGGGTAGTTATTACTTGAAGGATAATGAGGTGCCTAGACATAACGTGTATCTAGATAAATAACAAAGATCATGAATCTAATAAAGCCAAAACGACCTATAATTAGAATCGGCAACCGATGCATATACACAGTTTGTTGGCGTGGATGCATCATGATCCGTACGGTGTCGGAAAGGAAACGCTCCTCGGACTACCTAAAAAAATTGTTAGGTGGACTGGATATGGGCCGAAATCTCCCTTCCTGAGTACAGCTAACAATTTTCTCAAGGGATTCAGCGTGACTAAAAGGGTTAGTTTGATCTTAAAAATTAGCGTTGGATATGCTTATATTATTAATATTTTAGATTAAAATAGCTAAAATTAGCGTTACTGGCTTTCATTCTGGACCATAGTTAGTATTCATCGCATAATAAGCACTGGACGAGCTAGAAACTGCTCACAATTCATCCACATGTTCCTCATTGCTGATAATAAATTGATCGCCTCTGGAGCCGCCAGTCCTATGATCCGTTTGATGCGCCAGCGCCACCATATTATGTTATCACTAAATAAATTGATTTGTACGTACCAAGAGCACTAAAAGAATTGTATACATTATCGTGTAATCTGGATCGTAATCAAAATCATCTGGAGATCAAATGCTGATCAGAAAACACAAGAGTTAGGCCTCAACAACTAAAAAGCATAAAAATAGCTAGAATAACAAAAAGGAGACTAGCAGCTGTGGGTGTATAGATGCATGGTGACGAGAAAGTTCAAGGAATGGTACGTACGAAAAGTTCACGATCGATATGGATATACATGTCTAGTCGAGACTCGAGAGTCGTACCTCCATTATATTGTTAGGTCGCCGTACGGCTTGCTTATTATATTGTAATTATCATAATCAGACTTCCCCTAATCGCATGCACTTAGCATCACACTTTGCGCATTGTTAATACGCAAAAGTGCAAAAAGAGTCCTTTGAAAATGGGTCAGCAGCATACAAGTACCCTTTGTCTTTTCTCATGGCGCATTTGATGATCAGCGTGAGAGTTTATTAGTAAGGTTTGACGTGATCACACAACCATATCTCCTAAGTTTCTTAACACAGGGGCGTGTTTGGGCCAATGGTTTCAGCGGTTTTTTGTCCCATTCTGCTCAGATAAGAGTAACTAAATTGGCAACTGACGCGAGTGTTTAGTTCGCCAACATCTCAAGCTCCCTGTTGCTCTAGTTTAACGCTGTGCCCAGAAGAAGATACCAGAGTTTTAATCTGCTACATGTGAAGCCATGCACACCCCATGCATTACCACAAGTGATTAGCACAAAGTATATACATGTGTAGTGTGTAGAGCATATCTCGGAGATTCTCAGGTGTCAGATGTTTGTACTGTGTACAGCAAGGTAAAGCACAACCACAATCTAGGCTAGCCTTTTTAATCAGAATTTGGGTTCCATATTCTAGCTTTTTGTAGGCGTGCGCTCAAGTAGAATAAATATAATACGTACGTAGGATGGAACAACAGTAGATTAGGATGCATGTCTGATGTTGGTGGTTACAAAAGCCCAAACAGTACGTTATGGGCCCTAAGGCGGAGTAAACGCCTAAGAGGGCTTCTAGGGGACTGAGCGGCCAGGTGTTGTTATAAGAGTCTCTTCTGGCCTCTGGCTGAAGCCCTTGGGGCTCTATTTATAATGGCTGAGGCCCTGCCCTAAGCTAGGAAAAGACCGACATGCCCCTGGTACGGTACCGGGGCTCCCCCCGGGCCCACTCCGGTCTAGGGGCGCTATGGGGTTATGAGCTCCCCATGTGGCGGGGAAGAAGGGGGGACCCGCCGACGTCCTTCTTACTGAGGTCATCTCTGGGAAAGTGGCTTGGGGGCCCCACAGCGGCGGTGACGTCCTCCTTGGATCTTCATCTCCCCCGGGAGGGTGCCCGTCATGTCGTGTGTCTCCCGTTGGAGGCTCCGGGGCTCCTCCGACTTGTCGTGTGTCTCCCGCCGGAGGCCTCCTCACGTCCTCGCTCTCTCGACAGCCCCGCGTCCCCACGGTGGGTGCCGGTCTTCCCGGGAGAGCCCCGGTCGTCCCGGGACTTCTCCGGAAGTTGGGCCCGACCTACAGGCCAGGGCTCCCTCCCCTTTGTGGTCCTGACCTGGCGGGTGGGCCCCGCGCGTTTTACCCAACGTCTGATTTGCCTTAGTGCAGTAGATTGAAAAGAATGATGATTATATTGCTGCCAATTGTGCTGCGTACGTACGACTATCAGAATTATAAGTGGAAATGTTAGGTAACTGAATCCACATTTGGCCATTCACGCTAACGAATTGAATAAACGCCCCCACCAGTCGTAAAACACAACATGTCATTTCGGCAACGATATTGTAATAAAAACATAAGTTTGATCGTTAATTAGTTTTTATTTTTGGTACTATATCAGACAAAACAGTACATTTGTGAGGATATACCTTTAAAGACAAATTTCGAGTTCTGATAGAAAGACGGAAAGCATGCATAAAGCACGTCTTCGGCTTTCGCATCACATCTGTTGCGATAAAAAGGAGAGAGCGCCACTCAGAAAAAAAAAAAGGAAGAAGAAGAAGAAGAAGAGAGCGGGTACCGTTTGCACCGGCCTTGCTCTCCGTTGATTCTTCGAAATAATATAATTACGAGAGGGCGGCAATGCCGGTACATATATATGTTATACAAGCATCTCTGAATGGCCCCCGGGCGTTGAGGCCAGCCAGAGGCGGTTCTTCAAGTGATGGCACGTGTGAGGGCAGGCTGGTTTCCAATTCTTAAAGGCTGTGCTGCTGCTTGTGCATGCATATGGTTTCAGTTACCCTCCCGTCCCCGGATATACATCGATCGTTTTCTCCGTCTCGCTCAGCCAATGCAATCACATTGCGCAAAGCTGCCAAAACTGAACAAGCTAGCTTTGACTAAAGCCAACTTGATAAGCATGGACGAAGCCTAATCAGATGCGGTAATTCAGGTATATTTAAATCAGCAGCCAATGAGAGCGATCTCCTAGCTACCCAAAAAGAGCACATTTTTAAACTTCCCGACGTGTATGTCATCTCCTACAACTACACTCTAATCAAACAATAATTTTTGTAAGCAAGCGTGCGTATGCAAAGCGCAAAAGCACTCTTCCTCTTCCGTTTTGTATATATACAAACAGTTGCACCACGGCATCCGGCATAATCATCCGCTGTACTTACAACAAGCAAGTGGCGCGGCGGTAGAGCACGTCGCGTTTGGTTCCGATGAGTGCTATGATGTTTTGTAGCGGCTTCAAGCTGTGGAGGGCGATGGTGAGGGTGCACTCCGCGTCGCAGGGGCTCGACGCGGCGGGACAAGCCGGCGCCGTTGCTCCTCCCTCCTCTGATGATCAGCCAGCGACGACGACCAAGACGGCGGCGGGGAGCGAGCAGCCGGAGCTGTTCACCATCTGGATGAAGTCGCTGGTGCTCAACGGCAGCGGCTGCACCGTCTACGACGCCGGCGGGAGCATCGTCTACCGCGTCGACAACTATGGCGCCCGCCGCGCCGCCGACGTTTGCCTCATGGACCTCGCCGGAAACGTCGTCCTCCAAATTCTCAAGAAGGTAAGTCATATGTACAAACAAACCTTATTAGAATTTGTAGAAACTATCAAGAATTATTATTAATGGAACGTAACGAACAGCTAGCTAGCTAATAATTCTGGCACGCGAGCTTGAACTTTGCTGGTTGTTGATCTGGCTGGAGCACAGAAGCTTGGGTTCGGGAGGAGGTGGGAGGGGTACAGGTGGAGCGAGCAGGAGCAGGAGCAGGAGCAGCGGCGTCGCCAGCCGTGGTTCAAGGTGGCGAGGGCGTGGGCGTGGCGCGGGCCCTCGCGATGCACCTGCGAGCTCAGCGGCGACGACGCGGCGGCGGCGACGACCGTGCGCCGCTACAGGATGGAGGACGGGAGGATCGTGGACGGCGCCACGGGGCTCGCCGTGGCGGAGGTCAAGCGGAAGACGACGGCGGCGGGGGTGGTGCTGGGCGCCGACGTGCTGACCCTGGCGGTGGAGCCCGGCGTGGACAGGTCCGTCATCATGGGGCTCGTGCTCGTGCACGGCCTCATCAACCGCGCCATGTGAGGCAAAAGCGAGATGATTGATGATGATCAGCTGATGAACCATACTAACTGCATGCAGCATGCATGTATGCACAGAGCACAGAGATCGATGTTGGGAGGAGACTGGCTGCTCTCGATCGATTTTGTTGTAAACACAAACAAACTTTTGAGAAGGGCTGCCTACTTTGGTAATTACGGAGAGGAGAGTGGTTATGAGTAATTAGGATATACTACTGTGCAGGGGCGGATCCACCACCCGGGCTTAGGGGGGCTACAGCCCGGGTCTAGACCAAGAAATACATGTACCTCTATGTAGTAATTAGTCCATAAACAGTCCATATACAAAGGCTTAGCCCCCTCCCATGTTACCACAACAGCCCAAGCCAGCAGTAGCCCCCCTGATGCTCTATTTCTGGGTCCGCCACTGCTACTGTGTACAAAATGAACGGAGATGATCAAACTAGCTTGCAAGTTGCAACGACGACTTTCTGTCTGTTCTGCGCTTTCTGGCACTTACATTTTCCTTGCATTTTCGGGTTGAAATTTGGGCTTTTGGATATATTAGTTTATTCTAACAGTTCCACTTTTTGGGTTGGAATTTGGACTTCTGCATATATATCGCCCAGTAAAAGCACGTGAGCCAGGGCTATCCCTAAAGCTCCAATGCTGTGTTCGACGGCTGCAGCGTTCCATCCGATTGGTGGAACCCACTTGGCGGGCCATCGTCCAGCTCTGTATACCAAGACTATGTCGTCAGGAAGGAACCTCATGCGTACAAAGTTCGATCTTCACCACACTGGAGCGTACAACAGAGGTCAATTTTGACGGTCTAGTGGTCGATTTTTCACCACACTGGAGCTGGCCAAACGTGAATGGGATAATCCATCCAATCTTCCCGTTTCCGCAGGCCAAGGGATTACCACTTAAGAATGCCATCAGTTTTTTTTTTAACAAAATGCAAGCAAGGGTTCATCGTACTAGTGCAAAATCCCGGATGGCCACTTAAAAAGGAAATATGACGCGATGAACGTAAAACACTTTTAAAAAAAATCAACATAAACAATTTCAACTGTTAACTCGTTAATAAATAGAGCCATGGACCAGTCGAGTATGCAAAGATATCCATAGCCAAAGCCAGCAGGAAAGAATGACCGCCGGTTACAACTTGTAACCAAGTGAAGTTCCCAAGCTCCAACAAATAACATTCCGCATATCCAAGGCTACCTGTATTAACAAATTTACTATGAGAATTAAGGGTATCTTTAATGGGCTGATAACATATAATCCTCAAAAATATGATACTAGATCCATATACCGAACAACCACGGGACATATTAAACGATTCTAATTAACTAATCAAATTGAATTAGGCACTGACCATAATAATAAGTTAATAGGCCTTATGCTCATACTGTACACTTGCACAGGCTCTACATCTTACAATCTAAATGATAAATTGCTTTTTTTATGATGGAAAATGACGGTGGGCCAAGCCGCCCTAGGTCATTACCAGGCTTCAAGGTGACCGAGTCACCGAGTGCAAACAATGTGACCTATTTTTCATTCTTTTTTCTGATGAAGCCCACTGCGGCCAAAACTGCAGCAGGGCAACAAAACCAGACGAGCCGTTCTGTCGAAACCCATTTATGCATGGTCAGCGTGAAGACTGCAACCAGATATGTATTTTACCCCATTGTGCTCCACCTGAACCATCGATTCTATTATCTGTATACGGATGGCTCTCTTATCTGTTTTCCAACTGTGCCAAACCTGCACGGCTGCACCGCATTTTGCCTCCAACCTTTGTTTTGCGTCATGGCTCATGATATATGTGCAACATCAGCTACATAAAGTAGCTTAGTGTTGTCTTCTTCCTTGATCCACCATCTCCATAGAGATCGTTCCATTGTACAAGCTCGTTCATGTTAATGGAATCTGAGGAAACACTTGCGCAGACCTACAGGAAGACACCACATATGATGTGAGCAATGTTACTAGCTCAAGTTGGAATGCTATAGAATATTTCATCTCAGTACTCTACTAATGTAGACAATGAACCATCATAACAGCTTTGAGAGCGGATTGAAGTGCACCACAGACCTTTAATGTGACTACGCTAGTTTATGTGTTCTATTCTTAAGAAAACTGTTATATTACATTTCTTCATAAAAAATGAACGGTCACGCAATGCATCAGTAGAATATAACACTTTTGTCCATAAATCTGTATCGTCATTGTAATACTCCCTCCATAAATTCCAAAACATAGATTGTGCTTAGTTTTGTCCTAGGTCAAACTTCTCAAGCTTTGATCAAATTTATAGAAAAACATATGAACATCTATAATATCGAATAAATGCACTTGAGATGTTAGTGCATTTTTCTATTACATAGCCAAAAGTTAAACAAAACTACAACAACTTACATTTTGGAACAGAGGGAGTAACATTTAATTATAATAAAGTATTACTTCTTTTTTAAAGTAAAATAATAAAGTATTACTAGTGACAGAAACACATACTAGTGTATCTCGAAATAAATGAACTAAGAAAAAAGGACATACCTGTTCATGTGCATCTTTGAAATCACTTATTCTTAACGCACGGACATCATTGCTTGAGTGCGATGGAGGCAACGGTCTATTTTCTGCTTCTGCCGCTGCTTTCTCCTGCAGATAGAAAAGGAACATGAACCTCAAATGCATTTCATAGGAAACAAAGGATCCATCAGTGTATACTCCACCCCTATCAAAATATTTCTAGCCTGTTGGTTTTATCACTATTGATATATCAGAACACAAAGGACTAGAAACCACAAAAGAAAGGGAAAAAAAACTGCAGAAATTCAAGTGGTTAAAACAAACCTTCTTCTCCTTTTCAAGAATCTCTCTAATAGGACGATGAGCAGCAGTGACACACAAATTCTGAAAATTGATTGCAGTCAGCAATAAAAATTTGATTTTAAGAATAAGTGCAATAACAAATTTATAACATTTCTAGTAACATACCTTGAGATCACTACCTGAGTACCCATCTGTCAAGTTAGCTATAACTTCAAGATCAACATCATCTGCCAAATCTTCCTTGGCTAGTATTACACTAAGAATTTTTCTCCTATTTGATGCATCTGGCAAATTCACCATCAACCTAGAAAAAACAATGCCCAATAAGACTCTGCTGCTAACAAACTATTAACAGTTGTTGTGAAAGATTCTAAAATATGTTAATCACCTCCTGGGAAGCCTCCTAACAACAGCCTCATCAAGATCAAATGGCCTGTTAGTTGCAGCAAGTACTAATACACGTTCTTTCTCCTTTGTTCTTAGACCATCCCAGTTCACCATAAACTCATTTTTCATCTTACGCATGGCTTCATGCTCTCCAGGGTTCTCACGCCTTCCCAACATGCCATCAACCTAAAACGAGGGCAGAAGAAGATGAGCTAGCATGCACCATATGGTATTGACAGCAAAGTAGCTAACTACAGAGATGGTGCCCTGATATGTAGAAATCAATCAAAAATGTTGTTTAGCAGACTATTTACCTCGTCCACAAAAATCACACTTGGAGCGATTTTACTTGCCAATGAAAACACAGCTTTCACGAATTTTTCTCCTTCACCAAGCCACTGGAAAATTGGTGATTTAGATGCAATAATGCAGATACTCAATTTCCCAAAAAAAAAAGACATAGCAGACTATCTGATGAATAGTACCTTTGAAGATATGCTCGACATCGATATGTTTATGAAGTTAGCACCAGCCTCAGTTGCCACAGCCTTAGCAAGCATTGTCTTTCCCGTACCAGGAGGGCCAAAAAGCAAAATTCCTTTGCATGGCTGGGGACATATAAAAAAAATAGTCAGCTTGCTATCAGCTAAAGGTAGTGTTCCAGCATTGCTGGCCTGACATTAAAAAAACAGTGGTATTATTAAAAAAAACATTCCACCATAACCAACCAAAAAAAATAGTAATAAGTAACATGCCAAAAAAATGCATTTCCTTTTCCTTTTATTCAATCTAAGTTGGTACAAGGCAGCCTTTATTAGTGTAAGATTGGTGTATTGTGCGTGGATTGATTGTATTGCATTGAGCCCCTAGGGCGGTATATATGAGAGTACATGGCTTGAAGGGCAAGTAGCCTCTCCTAGAGATAAGGAAGGTTATCCCGGGATTACATGAATCCTAATCTAACTATATCCGGAGTTGCCTAATACTCAATATACGCTAACAATTAGGTTGATCTGATGCATAAGGTGTGCCAGTTTTAATTGTCCTACCTCAAATGGGTTGCAATACATGGTCAAATTTGCCTCATTTGTTAATTGTTAGCAAGGAGTAATAAAAAGCTTTACAGAAAAAAGAATCAATCACAATTCACAAAAGTTGCTCACAAATAGTGCAGCTAAAATATAATGAATATATCCAACTATCTACCTTCATAAGTTGTCCTCTGTTGAAAAGTTCAGGTCTTTGCAAAGGAAGCATCACTAACTCCTTCAGAGTATCCTTGACACTTTCTAAAGCTCCTATGTCCTCGAAGGTAACACCAATTTCATGTGGAGGAATAACGTCAGCAAGGAGCCTCTTTCAAATTCATTTTCCGTTGCAATATCCTGATGATGTTCAAGACAAGAACAGTAAGCTTTATGCAATAAAACAATTTCCTAAATTGTGAAAGACCAACATGGTCAGAAATAGTTAGTGGTTTTGTATTTTTTTCCGCTGGGTTGTTGCAGTTGCAGTTACAGTTGGAACAGAAAATGAGCTGGAAATAAAATATCAAAAGAAAGTGCCAACCTTGAGTGATTTCCTTTTAGAATTGCTCTTCGAGCCAGATTGGATACTTTCCAACATGTCAACTCCATGCTTAAGGCTGCAATGGTAAATGCTAGAACAATAAACATTTTTGTGCGAATAAAGTAATTTTATAGACAAGTTCACTGGATTAGATCTGAAACCTTTCACTGGATAGGGTAAATTGCGCACTACTTGAAGGGTCTGGAATTGTACAGTTCTTAAGTTGATGGCTCAAAGCAAACCCAATTATTTTATCAATGCCTGAAAAATAACAATAAGGCCAGTGTGACATTGGGAAATTTTGATATATTTCATGAACATGAAAAAATGGCACTCACACTCATTTGTAAGAATGCGATCCTTAACCAATATTGCCTCAAGTTCAGCGCACTCCAAACCAACCCTTGTTAGAAACTGAAACCAATGGCAGGAGGATAAGTTGTAGCTAATGATACAAGTTCAATGCAGTAACAAAAGTCCAAGATGCAGCTATAATCAAGTTCTGTTACAGATCTACAAACACTTCAAAATAGGATATTTCTCAACCCCAGATATCACTAAGAAAACTCAAACCCTCTGGTTCTTCATCGAGTTATCGAGGTTTGCACATATACAACATATAAATCGGCAAAAGAAAAAAAATGTATAATGCCATTGGGACTGATCCCCTCAGGTCTGTGTATTTACATTTTTAGTTTTTGCGGTCACCTAGGTGCAACTTTGAGCATTATTTTCTATTAGGATATATCTAATAAATTGATGAGGTGGTTAAAGTACTTTTCAAGACAAATCTACAGATATAGTTCAAAATTGAATTAATCTTATCCAAAATGTCAAAATCGTGACCACAGGGAGTAAAGCTCACAGATTACATTACAGAGATAATAACATAAGATTTCTCTCAAAACTCATGAAAGAATATGCACTGTCTAGAACCATGTAAACCACAAATTACTTGAATTCATAAATGAATATGAATAGATAACCCATACATAATTTAAATAAGAAATGGGTTTTAGCAGTAATACTTACAGAGCGTATTTTTGAAATGTTCGCATTTCCTTTAAGAACTTCAATATCTCGGCTTAACATCTGGTTCCACCGTGAAAGCTCCATTTCATCCTGTAACATTTGTCCCGGATATATTAAAATTAAAAGCCAGCAGCTATTTTAAATTAATCATCCTCTTGAAAATATTTCCACAAATAACATACTTGAGGTGCCTGGAGTGTCACTTTATTTGGGAAGAGTTTGGTTAGATGCTTCATCGCCTTTGAAGTTTCTTTACTTGCGTCATTTATCGCGTCAATGTCCTGCATTTCCTTGCATTAGGTTGTAACAAGAAAATGCACCAATAAAGTGGACAATGTATGATTAGTGCAAATGGCAAGCACCTCTAGTTTAACTAGTAAGAATCAGTGGAAAACAGAAGAGAAAACTGAAAAATAAGAATATAAACCCCCCAAGCAGATAGTGCAAAAATGATTGCTTGAGTACGACATGAAAAATATAAGAACCATGCCAAGTTCAGAATGTCAGCTACTTTTGAATGGATATAATCTCAACTTTATTGAATTGTACAAGATTAAAAATAGAAGAACCTTGTCAAGTCCAGTAGACCAACTATTTTGAACGGATGTAATGTTGTAATTAAAATTACCTGTATGCAGTCAAGTATAGCTTGGCTGTACGGGAACTTTGAAAGAAAAAGAGAACCAGAATTTGCCTGTAATGTATAACTCATACTTTGTTAGGTGCAAGTGTTAGTAAACAACATGACAGGCTTACATGAAGCATCCAATCTAGTATCACTGGAATTACAAAACGTACCTTCTCTTTGCGATTATCAGGCTGGATTTGAGATCCAATAATAAAAGCACCAGCTGGAAAATGCTTAAGCTTGCTCTTCAGACCATGATAGGAGTCATTATTCCCACAAATTTTCTCTGTGTCCTTCAGAAAAAGGATTAAAGGGCCATGTTGAATTTCTTCAGAGATAAACTGTACAACAAACACAGTAAGTGTAAGGAAAGCAAAATAGCATAATAAATAAAAAAATAAAAAAATAAACACAACTGTTAAATACCTCAACTATCACGTCAAACGGATGTTTGGATCTAACCTCCCATCCTGGACTATCAGGGCATAATGAATCAACTGAAAAAGAAACAGGTAGGAACATTAACTGAAGTGAGGATAATGCGTGAGTAACATCACGCAGTTTGTTTTCATGACATCAGTTGTCCAAATGCCAAGTACTAACCTGGACAGAACAAACCATGATCAACTTCACAATTGCCCCCAAGATCATTAGCTCCTTGAATTTGTTTATCAAACCTTACACCAACCTTTGACAATCTATTTTCTTCAAAAGGAAGACATATTTCACCCTGTGAACCAAATTCTGGAGGGCTGCAGATTGAACAATTTATACAGAAGCCAGAAGCATATTAATACATCAAAATAGTTGTAATATGAACAATAATAAAGTTTATTTGATTTCAGCAACAAAATGACCCATATCTTGCCAACTACACAAACTATAAGTCTCAAAAGTCATATGTCAACAAAATAATCAGATAAAACAACAACCACCCCCTTTTCTTCTACTTGTCATTTGAAATAAATGGCTTATTAACTAATATTTGTGAGAAGCACATATAGAATCAATCTTAGGCAGCGAGTTGTACCTCTGTCCATCAAGAATAATGCCTGCCGACTGTAGCGAACCAATGTACCTCACTCGGTCACCTGAATAAATAATAATGACAAGAATAAAGCCATTTCGATAACGTTGCAAAACATTAGAACCTTATCACTGCATCTACAAGGCTAGCTGCATTGCCACTGGTACACTGGCCAGTGCTGTGGATAAAATGCAGAGTCCGCTAAGATTCTGTTAAGACTAAAAGGAGATTGACACAATTCCAACAGAAATAACTTAAATTACTCAGCATTTAAAGTCACGTAATATCAATGTTCTCACCCTTTTTGTATGACTCTGAGTCCTTGGAACCCTGTCCCTGAACAACAAAATATAAATGAGTACCAAGTACAAGAAACATCCAAAGTAGTCTTAGAGTGCATACTCAAAGCGTTTTTATTTTTAAAATAAAATACAGGAAGATGAGAAAGACCATCTGTACAAAGAGAATGGTCAAATACAGAAAATATAGCAGTGCCATGATGCTTAAAGCCTTGGAAACATATTAGTAGAGAAAAAATGGAAAAAAGGGAGGTAAATGCTAATGGGTCTTACACCAAACAGCATGGAAGAATCTACAGTGAGCAATCTAGCACCAAAATATTTTGCAAGTGCTTTCACCAGATATTCTTGATAGATCTCAGTTCCTATAGAAAGATAAGTTACCATGCTTAGTTACAATAATTGTGGGTTTTAAAGCTGCAATAAAATACAAAGTTTACACATATATATACCTGTTGGGCCAGATAGCAGCACTCGTTGACTAAGAGAAGATATATCTTTTGTAAACTTGAAGTAGTTCTTGCATTCTAAATGTACATATGCTGATGACATGAGAGCACATTTGGTATGCTCACTGTAAGGACAAAAAGTTGTTAAAAAAATTCTTAACGAATGGAGAATCACTTAAAGACTGGAAAAAGGTAGAGCGCAAACAGTAAACTTCCTATATCAAAGTATTTGCACATCTCAGATGAGGACAATATTGTAGATTTCTTCTATCATCAAAAGCAAACTCTATATCATCATGGTTTTGATTATTTTCTTATATACAACATAGTAATATCAAGAATAATGCCCGCTTCCTAAATAAGAAAGTAAATCACACCATAGACTAACTACTACTATTCTACTGCCATGACCAGCAGTATCAACTGATGTTAGGTACGACTATTGTTTCGAGTACTGACTAAAAGAATTGGTATGAGCACAGTGCACAATGATATAATTTTTCACAAAATATTTTCTAGAGATGGAGGATTAGGGAAGCCAATTGTGTGGAATAGACTGGAGTTGTACAATTTTTGTTCATGAATCATAGTTATTTCCTAGAGAAAAGCAACTCAACAAAAAAGAACTAAAATCTCCTAATTGCACTTGTAGTCCCAAACTTATCATTTCAAAGATTATTAAAAAAACTCAGCCGGTGGGGGAAGACCACCCCATGGTATTTCAGAGACATACTGGTGGTGCAATTTTCAGGTACAGGCATATAACAATGATAAAACTACACAAGATTAAAACATAAGTATCAAATGATCTCTTCTCAAGAGTTCAAATTATGGTGTACGCATATAATAACACATGATAGACCAACTCAATGTCCCGATGCACGGAGGACTAGTATTGCATCTCTTAGCCAAACCGGTTGCAACGAATCTGAAGCACTCACATGAGACAATGAGATTGCTGAATGTATGCTTACCTTAGATAATAGGGGCAACTATCAAATGACTCAGATATGTTACTTGGATCAACCATTGCATTTACCAGATCCTCCTTTAGTAGCTGTGACCGTCCAAATGAGATATTATCTTCAGAGTTAAACTGGCTCCGCTCATCCATTGTTTTACACAAATTAAGTAGAACCGGGTCTGCTGATGAACCTAGAATAGTTTTTATATAACAAAATGTTAATCAAATGCGAACTAAAAATACTGCTCAGTTAGCACAAAAGTAGAACAATGAGAAAGGAAAAAAAAGGCACAATGTTTGTACCATCCTGTATTGCATCTAAGAAGCTACAAACTTAATGACTCAGGACTAGCAACTAAAAGTTTAAAAAGAAGTTTGACAAATATAAAGGCTAGCAAGCAAAAGTTAAAAAAAGACGCAGAGGTGATCAATACAAATAGGTCTCACCACTAGGCATCAATGAAGACCGGCCTTTTCCAAGGTAAATGGTTGAGACCTTGCGTCCTTTGGGTGATAAATGATCCTGGGCATCTTTGAAATGTGAATGTTGCCCCTGCTGGATACTACTGCAAGTAGAGGATAATGCTGGAGTGCTTGATTTCTCCTGCTGAAGTTGCTCAAATATCTACCATCACATTAAGGACCTTCAATGCGAAATAATTACTTGTCTAACCATTATTTATACACATTATATATTTATATCTATTACAAACAAGTAGAATACAAATCAAGTTGCTTCATCTGTGTTTAGCCCCAAACATAACTGCAAGGTATTCGGTAGATGAAGCAGTAGGCAATAGAAAAGGATACATAAGCATGCCTCACGGGTGAACGAAAGATAATTTCATCTCCCCCGTTCAAGGCAACTTTGGTACCGGTAGCCTTGTCCACAGATTTCCCATTTACACGAACAACTTTGGAGTCAAAGATTTCAAGGAGAGCACCTCGCTAATACAAGATGTTAGAATGGAAAGACATACAATGAGTACAAATGCAGGAAGAACAAAGAACTTCAGAATACCTTAGCCTGCTTCAGTCTACAAACAGGTGAGGCAGTGGATGACTCCCCCAGTCTCAAATCATGATGCGCTCCATGACCAATAGTGAAATGTGATCCATAAATAGGAAGGGTAGGATGCTGTGGAAAACAATAAATTAATTAAAGAGCCATCAGTCTGATGGAATTTTTCAATCATTTTAGCTGCAACCTAAGAACTACAGTTAACTCACTGAACGACAAGCTTAAACATGTATATACAGCAGCATGCACACACAAGCACAAACAATGGAACGTTAAAATTTCCAAAATAATCTAGCCCATCATCACATATAACCTAGCAAATAAAGAAAAAACAAACACAAAATGCAAAAAGTTCCTTGTATCATACAGCATGAGATTTGAATTGCTATGTGGCTTGCTAAATGATCAAGGCCTAGGATATACTCCCTCCATATTTCTAAAATGTGTATTTTGCTAAGACAAGCCTTTGAATGACAGTTGAATTAATGTTCCATTCATGTGCTACAAAATTATAACCATAAGACGATGTGACTAACAACATGTTCTTAAGTTGCTCCTTGTCAATCTGGCTGACCCGAGTAACCAATTATTAACTAGGACAATGTGACTAACCATGGGCCATTGAACAAGTGGCTTGTTGTTGCTTCCGTGCAAAGAACTAAATGTTGGTTTCAAGACAAGTAACTAACAAACTCAATACCTACATCATGATGTTATCCTCTCAATTCCATGCTGTATTGGTATGTGTGCTTAGCTACAGCTAAATATTAGTACACAGCATACCCTGAACACTAATAAGACTGTATGTTGTGTTTACTTTGCTTTACAGCGTAATAACATTGGCTAAATGGACTACATATGAAATTTCTTTCCCACGATCTTTAAGTGTACATTGCAAAATGAATTGGAGTTGAATGATGCCTTCTAGTTTCAGATTAGAATACTTGGAGCAGATAGGTAATACCATAATACGTTGTGTTTACTTTGCTTTACAGCGTAATAACATTGGCTAAATGGACTACATATGAAATTTCTTTCCCACGATCTTTAAGTGTACATTGCAAAATGAATTGGAACTGGATGATGCCTTCTAGTTTCAGATTAGAATACTTGGGAGCAGATAGGTAATACCATAATAGGTTAGTATAGTCCAAGGTTCTATTGCAAACTCCTCAGTTAGAAGATGAGTTTTGTAGTAGTATAACATGGCACAATTATCACAACTGTTGGTAACTAGGGTCTCATCCGAAACAATGAGAGCTCATGAGTTAACTCATTGAAGAAAGAGTGAAAAGAGCATCAGAAAAGGCGCACCGAGGCATATTGGGAAATTAGCCTGCACCAGGGCTCCTGTCGCCTGCTGGTGGCCGCAACCTGCCGCTTATTCAACATCCCAGCCATTTTGTCCGACAAATCCTTCAAATCCTTGGCTTTCTTTATCTTTGCAGATAAATCCTTATCATTAGCAGCGCGCTTATGCCCTACAGCAACAGGGAAACTCATCATAACCCAAGGCCCCAACCCCAACCAGACATGCTGGGCACATCAGAGGGGAGAAGGCTCGTACCGGCCGAATTCGACTGCGCCTCCCTGGACCTCAGGAGGGCCTCCAGCTTGTCCATGGCGCCGGTCAGCGCCTGCAGCCCAGCCGTGTCCGGCAGCGTCCCCGCCACGGCTCCGGCAGCGGCCGCCCCATCCTCGGCCGCCGCCGGCTGCTTCGCGATATCCGCCTCCGCTCCCGCAACCTACGACCACCGAGGCAGCAACAACACCAACAACGAGAACCAGATCAAAAACCAGAACCCCGTGACATCAGAGCGCTAACATGCACGAAGAGGCGGATTGAGATCCGGACCTTGGCGCGCTTCGGGGGCTGCGACGATGACGCGACCCCGACCTCGTCGCCCGCTCCCGCGCCCGCCGCCGCGTCCTCCGCTGGCGCCGGGGCCGGCGACGCAACGGAGCCCTTCTCCTCCTCCTCCTCGGCCGCCGCCGCCGCCGCCGGGCGCTTCGCCGCGGCGCTCCGCCTCGTCTCGACCATCTCGACGGCGACGCGAGAACACACGAGGGGAACGCGAGCGAGCGAGCGAGAGAAAAGGCGAAGAGGACGACGAAAGGAAGCGGAGAAGAATACAAAACCGAAGGATTCGTTGGATTAAGTATAGCACTAGATTAGAGGGGCGACGCGGAATATTATAAGGCGGCCGCCGCGACCACCAATCACACGGTAGCGGCGCGACAGGTGAGACTGTGCTGTCCAGTCGATAGGGAGAGATGGGGGCGCGCCCCTCGTGCAGTCGTGCAATTTGCCCAGGAGAAAACCCCTCCTGCATTTCGCAGAACGGCACGAACTGTTTTTTTTTTTTTGTGGCGACACGAACCGACTATTTGAGGCGAGGGGAAGTACCCAACCTTCTTCGTTCACCCTGTGATCCGTCTAGGATTTAGGATGCAGATGGTCTTCTCGTGTAGATCTGGACGTAAATTTCCATGTTATATTAAAAGAGAAATTTTAAAATGCTTGGAAATAATGAGAGCCATCTATTCCGACAAATCGGACGGTGGAAACAAATGGAGTACCTAAAGGTACCTAAATAGAGGTACCAAGAGGTACCAAGAAATACCAAATCCATACCAAAATAGGAAAGGTACCTCTCGGTACCTCCTGTTACCTTTACCAGAATAGGAAAGGTACCTCCCGGTACCTTATGGTACTTTTCAAGCATCGTAAAACAGCTCATATTAAAAACCGTCTGGGACTTAGGAATTCAGATCAAATATAATATGGGAATGAATGTTTAACATGTGTTCCTCAAAAAAAAATGTTTAACATGTCAAAGTTATCCATGATCTCTATCCCAATCATCCGAAACTTCTCCGGGTACGAAAGTGAACAGAGGTATATAGTATGCTTCATGATCAATGGTTATCTTTGTTTTTTGTCCTTAATTAAATTATCAACAGAGACTCAATTTGGCCCTTAAATTATCCAAACGGCCATTTTAGTCCTAAAAATTATCTACTTAATCTTTCTAGAATTTTGTTTTCTTAGTCAGCTTATTTATCATTTTGAATAATGTTATCTCGGTGTGCCGATCCTTTTACATCTCGGCTTCTCGGTTCATTGCAGGGTACTTGTATGTGGTATGCCGACATGCCGTCACTATTGATTTTAACTTGCCACTAATGAAAATCCCAACATTATGCTTGTGTTATGTGGTTTACATGCAGAGGCGGATCGGGGCCACTCACACACACACACACACACATCTATTTTATAGCCATAGATGAAGGAGAAAAGAGAAAGGAGATCGAGGCCAATAAGCAAGTGTCATCCACGCCGGCCCACATTGTAGGTTTTTCTTTCAAAACATTGTACAAACACACTCATCCATATGAATGAAGGTTCTACCACAAGAATCTTATTAACTAAGCTACGTTCACGGTCCACATAGTAGTTGTAGGTAGAGCTTCATTTTTCCTTTTTTCCATTCCTTTTCTCATTTAGCATAATTCACGCTAAACTGATTGACTAAAAACATCGGTATCCTCTCTTCAATAATTTGTGAAAACACTTTAAATACTGAATGTGTGGAATATTAAAAATATATTGAATTGTCAATATAGTATACCTAAGAGCTAAGTTCTCCTTACAAAAAATGCATAGATATATCCGTGTCAATTCTATTTTTGCTTAGCACAAGATCTAAATAGAATAATGATTATAACGGTTGTGAAAATGGGCGAAGGGTTTGAGAGAAACATGTATATAGAGCCTACATGTATATGATAGGTTCAAATCAAAAGTTAGCACAAATTTGAGTCATTGGTTTAAGATTTAAAAAAAAAAACTAGGATCCTCGTAGGTTCAAAACACTTAAAATTTTGAATAGATGCCCCACAATATTATTACACTTTCTATTCACAAGGACGTGACTACTCTTAAATGCCCATATTTGTTCTTTTTTCTTAATCCAACCATCACTATTGTAAAGAAAATAGTCCTATCAGGCCATCATTGTTTGTGATTTTATTGATTAAATGTCGATATAATCATTGCGAGTAATGTGCTTATCAAGATTGTGTATTAGAAGGGTTTACTATGTCCCAATGACAAAATACAAGCAAAGCAAGAAAAGACGGCGTAAAAGAATGTAGAAATTCAAGTGAAGTCCAGAAATAAACAATATCGGATTATCCGACATTTGTATACTGGGCTGATGCTTTAGTCGAAGCTAGAACGTGTACACCAGACTATACGGTGTAAAGCAGGCTTACATGCTGAAGGTCCTTGAGGCATCTTCCACTGCTCCTCAGGCGATGCTAGAGCCAGCCATGGGATGTCCAACCGACCAACCCCACCCTCCACCCCCCCTCCCCCACCACCACATTTAATTGAAAATAAGACTTTCATTAAGAATTGTCTAAGTGCATCAGTTGACGGCACCAGTTTTTCTAGTTAATTTGTCTTCAGATATTCTGACAAGATCGGACTCCTCATAGCCAATTTTGTTCATTTTTTATCTGTGTGATATCCTCAAACTTTACTTCTCTCGGCGTCGCGGAAAGCGTCAGACGGCAGACAGCATCCTGGCGTTGCCGGAACCAGAAGCCACGGTCACACCCAACCCAACACCAACAGCAGCAACCACACAACCGGCACTAGCTTGGCTCGCTCTCCCGGCGTCACCGTCACAAGTTAGGCCTGAACCGGTCTCTGATTTTGCTGCAACTTGGGGGAGGAAGGGCCCTTTCGCATGCCCAAAGGCCAGCCTGCTCACCAGGTAGCTCGCGTGAAAGCGTGCTCCCTTGGACCGCCAATAATGCGAAAACTCGGATCAACAACAGACTCCTTTTAACAAAGACAATCTGCAAAGCCATGACGTTACCTGTCACTCCTCATTCGTCAAGAAACAGCTGCGGGTGAGCCTTGTAACTTTCACAGAACAACGTGGAAAGGTTCAAGAGCACATCTAATTCAGACTAAAAAAAATAAAGGGGTGTCCAGCAGAGCGCAAAAAAAGAAAAATAGCGCAAACCAAGTGCACTGAATACTGATGATTGTAGGTCACATGAGTCGCACATCGGATTCACAGAAATCCAGATCATAAGGGCATTGTGGCCATGGAAATTTCAGGATAATATATCCCATCCCCGTTGTCATCTCGTGCTGATCATACTATGAGCTTGGCTAGTTCAAAACTTCAACCTTTGGGTCAATCAAAATAAGTGAACTATATACTAAGTACTAACAGTAAATAACTAAATACCAAAATATGGCCTGGAACTGATGAGAGGAATAAGAATGACTTCGTGGAAAGCGTGTGTTAGCCCTCATCAAGACACCATACACGATATTTTGATGGCCCGTGCTCTAATCTATGCTTAGCCAGTAAGACAAGTTCCCCTTGGCTCTTGACGACCGTCACCATTGACGATCAGGCGCTATTGTTTAGCGACAGCTGTTTCCGCCCCCTGCAAGCTTCGAATAACCTGCAATGTCAAACCAGAGGTCAATAAATATTCACAGTTCAGGTGATGATATACAATTTGTACTGAAATGAAGACTTGTTATAATAACGCCAGCTACTGAAGAGTAAAAAAATCTTACTAAATATTGATGTTCGGATGTTCCAATGTATAACATCACATTAGATCAGGGCGTCTGACTCCAGCAACTTTGTCCCACTCATCTGGGGAGAGCATATCAGCCATGTACTTCTCCTGACCACGCCAAAGGATCTGCAATCACACAACCTTAAGAATCTACCCGTTTGGACAGACCAAGAGTCTGTATGTAGCCAATATGTTTTAGCGCATACCACCAACATGCAATTGAAAGTTCATCTTCTAATAGGAAATAGATTTGAATTATGTTTCTATACTATGCAAATTTGTAATGCTGCCTAAGCAATAAATAACAACTATGTGTCCATACTTCAGATATGCCACGAGCTAGAAAATGATAAGGTTATAAAAATCACTGTAAGAAATAAGATTACCTTATCAATGACCCCAAACTCCTTTGCCTTCAAGGAATCCATGTAAAATGGTCCTCTCATTACCTTGTCTATTTTCTCTGGCGGCTGTTACAAAAGAAAATTATGTTCACTGACAGAAACATACAGTGATACAGATACAGATACACAGTAGAATAGGAAATACGCAAGAAGCACTACATACATTTCCTGTATGTCTTGCTAAAAGTTTGACCAACGTGTTCCTGTTGTGCACGACCTACAAGAAATTAATAATGTAAAGATTAGACGTGATTAAAACAATGTACAGCAATAAAAGTGATCGTCTGTAACTAAAGAGTGTATGGAAACAGATGATTAGCATACACCAGTGTAGGAAATAGTATTCAAGAATACAAGCTGATAAGAAATGAAAATCATGCCCCATACCTCCTTTGCTCGAATAACAACATCTGATGCTTGCATCATCCCATATGAAGGTATACGAGGTTGCTGAATCATAGCTGACATGCAAGTATAATCTCAAAAATTAGTAGGGAATGACCAGCAAAAGAGAGTATTTCTCAACAAACCCAACAGATGTGGAAGTTGGCATGTCAATACCTTTTGCATGAGGGAACATATAGCGTTTGCCTTTCTTTCCAGCCGCAAGCACAAGACAAGCATGGCCTGCTGCAGCTCCTATACAAAGTGTGTGGATCTGCACAGCAAAAAGTAAATTTTACCAGGAGAACTATATATGGAGAAAATAGATAGAGTTTGAATAAAATTCACATTGTGGAGACTGTAAGTTCATTTGCTACAAACATGCCATCCTAATCTTGCATTGATAAAAACAGGGATCTGCCCAGTTCAAAACATCATTTCCCAGTGCGAAGCGAGTGTTTATGACTATTCTCTTGAACAAAAAAGAAAGAGTATAAAGAAGAGTGAAAATGAACAGTTTGTCTTTGCATGCTCCATCCATTTCAAACAAATACAAAAGGTTATCCACTAATAATCTCTACCAAACAAGACACAGTGAGACTCCAATATAGCATGCATGGTAAAAAAATTCTTCCAAAAGAAGCTATATGTTCTTCACAAACAGTAAACGTTTTCAAGAAGATTTTAGTGGATGCCAATCTGTACCACATGATTAATATTGAACTAATGACTAATGAGCTGCAGATAGTAAATGTATAGCACCTCAGCTTTCATACGCATCATTGCATCATAGATTGCAAAACCTTCACTCTCCATCCCGACCTGGGAAATGTAGACAATCACATTAAAGAACAATTTCACTGTCATAACAATGAGCAAATGCTACATGAGACCTCAAAGTTCATCCCATTTAATCTAGAGACACTTAACCACAATGTAAGAGACACTTGACAGCAAGTCACCAACTGAACAATATTGCTTACCGGTTCACCATCATCACGTCCCGTTCCTGTTGAGTTGATGTATATATAAACAGGCTCTTTACTGTTCATCCATTCAAGGTACATCAGCTGGGCAACAACAAGCTCAGTCACTGCTGGCACCAACTAGAAAGCAACAAAAGATAATCGTGTGAGGTTATGGGACTGGGTGAAAGAATTATCGATCCTACTCTTACAGAATACCATATAGAACTCATGTGTTATAAATATACCACTTTGTTTCATATTGAAGAAAGATTTGTTAATTTTATAATAAAATGAATACACACATACTGAAAACAGAATCTGTCAGACCAAGTGACGATCATAATCAGTGATCTTTAGCAATTGATTTGTAAATAAGCAAGGTTCTTCTGCAGTGTTGACAAAACGCTTGGCATGCTTACAGGATGTAGACTAGAGCTGAGTTAAAGTGACAACAGAGAAAGTAAAGAGCAACTTTTTGGTATGAGTGTCGAACTAAAGGCATGTGTCCAATGTGAACTATGTTGGACATGTGGCTGCTATTATAGCCACACCACTAATTCATGTGTTCAGATGCATGCCTGGAGGGTGGGCAGAAAGCTTATAACTAGGAGTGTATAGGTAGAATAGAATCACAGATTTCAATGCAACTTGTGTTGTGTAGATAGAAACAGAGGTAAGGTGTACAGTGGTAAACTGGTATATCCACTCTTAAATTAACACTAATAAGAATCTGGCTATCCAAAATTTTGGTTAAGGAAGTGGTTGCCTGTGCTTCGCAAAAGTTTGACAAGAAAATGTATAGGGTATGCCCTAGGAGCTCCAAAACTTTGGTAGCCATCGGCAACAAGTCAAATAGGTACCAACTGCCAAACTTCCTGGGGCTTGCCAGATTTCTTCACATGTTGTCAGATTTATGCAGGTCGCAATCTGAACATTTTACAGCTAACTCACTAATATAAACAATTAAACATCCCTTTACAAATGACATCTTCTTGTAATACAAAACGATAGTATGGAATGGTAAAACACTGTTGAGTATCACTAGTTACCAACTTTTGCCCAGCAGAACCCATGATACCGCACTGTCCCTTGCTTATACATTAGGTGTGGAAAGATGTGATGTTCAAACAATGAACTATAGTTGGTAACAATTTTACAGCTCAGAATTTAGTACTGAGTCAGATTGTTTATCTAGCCTAATAGAGCTCCGCAAAGTTCATTGTCTTTGGAAGCGGCAGATGCAAAACAAAAGGTTGCTACTGAGAATTGAGAACCTTGGTGCAAATTCATACCGGCATTCCAATATAAACAATTCGACCATGAAGAAGCAATGAAGGCAAATCTGGTGGAGGCCTTCTGGGTCTGTGTTGACTGTAAGAACTGCTAGAACGCTCCACCTGTCGATTACAAAGCATACGCTAGAGATCATTATGTGTAAAATGTGGTTCATAAATTACTGCCAATACCAAAGATCAAGACATGTGTAGCAAAGGTTGTAAATATGAGCATCTCAACCATTTCAGAAATCAGAACCAAAGTTAAACAAGAAAAATACTAGTGGTAAGGTTCATACAGTATTTATAACACGATTCATATCTTCATCTGGATATGCTTTTACTTCTCAATTGAACCTTTTAGAACTAGCGGCGAATACCAAACCTAATTTAGCATGTCCATTGATGCTGAACCATAGATGAGCACGGAGCTGATATGTATTAAGCTTTGCATGTACAATTACAATATCATGAAACTAGCAAAAGGGAACACTGAAACAATATTGATGTGCTGCTAGAACCTATAAATACTCGAACGAGCATCAGCGTTTCATACTCGAGCAATCGGTTATTATCCCTTGCTGAGACCTGCATCGTATATAAAATAACAGAAGCTTCATTTCCCAGACCAAACAAGCGCGCAACCCTCACCTGCGCGGGCGAGGACATGAGCTTGGCGTTCTGGAAGATCTCGAGGAACGGCAGGTGGTCCTCGCCGCGGCGCTCGCCACCGGAGGCGGCCGCAAGGTCCTCCGGTGAGGCAGCCGCGAGGGTGGACAGGAAAGGGTCTCCCCTGGGGTTGAACAGCGGCGACGGAGCTCCCGGCGCCGCCCGTGCCACCAGAGCCGAGGACGCGGGGCCGCCCCGCGCCTGCCGGAGCAGGGCAAGCGGGAGGGAAGGCGAAGAGGCTGCGTGGGCAGGGGATGGTGTGGGGAGGCGCAGCGAGAGGAAGGAGGACGTGGAGGCCATGGCGGCGGCCGCGGTGGTGCTCCGCCGCGGCGTGCGTGGGGAGCTCGGGGGAGTGGGAGGCGGAGCGTGTGGATAATTTGGTCGGCAGATGAGTGAGTTGTTTTGCCGTTTGTTTGTCGTGGGCTTGGAAACAGTGGGCCCTGTGGGCTTTTGGCAAGGCGTTATAATTGTGATCTGGGCAACCGCTGGGCTTTAGGAAGATGAGGCTCTAGAGGAAATTACCTTTCCATTTTCCTGTCAGGCAAACAAGTCATTCGATACCGAATGTTTATATTGTTCAATGTGATCAAATCAACGTAGGGTAATTAACATTACCATCCCTGTTTTTTTTGTTCCACCAGAAAAAATGGCTGGAAACATTCAGTAATTGTAATCAGAAGATTGTGAGCAAAATGAACAGCAAAGAAGAACAACAGAAAATCAAGAAGATGAATAAAACAGATAAATGCTACTCGTGTATCATTCTGCGGCGTGTCCTGTGCGATTCAATCGTGGAAGAGGAACGGGATCGATCCAACACTGTATTGCTAAGATCGGCGCAGGTGCTTAGCGGCCCTGACCATGAGCACAAAAAAAAGCAGTGCAGCGTATATCACACATGTGGTGAACAGAGACAGTCAAGAACAAATCACTAATCAGGGAGCTGACAGAAATAACAGACAAACGAACAAAAAAGGAGCTTCCAATCTATCTCATTCACAATCAGTTTTGTTCACCCGCGTAACAACAATCATAGCAGCCATCAAGCAGATGGCCAGGCGAGCGAGCGCGCGACGGAAAACAGAAGACGGCGAGGCGGATAGGAAGCTGGCTAGCCGCGGCACTGGGTGATCTCGGAGCAGCCGCGCGAGTAGGGGTTGGCCTCGGCGCCCGGCTGGCAGTTGTAGTAGGACGCGCCGGGGATGGAGCACGGCACCGTGTCCCGCATCAGCGTGCTGTAGCTGATGTACTGCGCCGTCGGCAGCAGGTTCGCCGCCGTGTCCGCGTCGTAGTACGCCTCCTGCAGCCGCATCCGGGCCCTCGCCGACGCGCCGCCGGCGGCGCCATGGCCGTCCTCGTGGTAGAAGACGGGGCACTCCTCCGGGGAGCCCCAGCACGAGTCGTCGTCCGACGACGCCGCCGACCACGCCCACTCCGCCGCCATGCGCCCGTGGAGGGACGCGAACTCCGCCGCCGCCGCCGCCGCCGTCGCGGACCCCGCGAGCGCCGCGACGAGGAGGAGCAGCGGCAGGGCGTGCCGTGACGAGGCCATGGGTGTGCGCGGCGATGCTTTTGAGACGCGCGCTGCGGCGAGCCGGCGACTGGCCGGTGCTCGGTGCAGCTGGCGAGCGGCTTTGGGCGGTGGAGGGAACAGAGCACAGACGGAGAAGGCTTTAAACTGGAGAGGGAGTGCTGGCTGCTGGAAGCGGGTCAGTAGGAGATTACTCTACTAGTAGAGTTAAGAGTGTGGTTTTATTAAAAAAAAAGCTAAGAGTGTGCTTGTGCACTAACGTTGACCTTGCTCCAGCATCGTCAGGAAGAAAATTACAGAAGAAATTGGCATGTAAACCCTGCTTCTGCTATGAGGCTAGTATGAGGTAATGCGGAAGGGACGAAGAGCGACGCGACGCGACGGGCTTCGAGGCTGCGTGGTCGCGTGGCGATGCACAGACATCTAGCAGTTCTGCCCTTGCGCGCGATTCTTGCTGCAGGTTGACCTAGAAATCTTCTCTTCCAATTTTTTTCTTCTTCAGTCCTAGTATTGCACTGCGACGCGCTATCACTAATCGACGACCGCACGGGGAAGATCTGCATCCGATCCGTTTTTCTGCAGAAATATTAGCACCACGCAAAAGAAGCACATACACTAAAAAAATCCCCTTTTCAGAAACTGAGAAGACCTATGCCATAGCTTGATTAAAAGACCACTACTCCTACTTAGGCCAACTTGAGGTGTTCACACAAACTGCAAAGCAGCATCCTGATCCGTTGTGAATGCAAATGAAAGACGAGGAAATGGGGCCATTCATTTCGGACAATTTAGCGGGACAGCATGTAGATTCCAATGGTGTGCCAGGAGAGCTGCACGCCTGCACCAAAACATGGCCTGATGCAGGATGCTCGGAAGAATCAAAACTCCCATTAGTAAAAGGAAGCAGTTTCCATGCCAGATCTCAGTTTCTCTTCACCGTCTCCCAAGGCCAGTTAAAGCGAAAACACCACATTGTTTAGTGACAAACTGCTACAGGAACAGTCGTAAACAAACCAAATTGCCACACATAACAGAGCTTCACGAGTGATGGCGAAAGGAAAGCTACGCTGGCCATCGTATAAAAAACTCCACTGAGATGTTGGAACATGGGAAAAGGATCGGCAACAAAACCCTTTCCCTCCCTGAGGTTTGCAGCAATGCGATGATGGCATGAGTCCGGAACGTGCTCACGCAGCCCGGCGGGTACACCGACATCAGTACAAGAACAAGTAGACGCCTGCTGGTTGCGCACCTAAAAAGCATTGGGGGTGTAGGCAAATTGTGAAGAAATCTGAAGTAAGTTGTTTATACACAAAGGAAGAAATAAAAATGTCGTTCTTCAAAAAAGAAATAAACATGCCACTAGTCTAAAACAAGAAGAAATAAACATGCTACTTACGCGAATCAGAACAAATCACCTTCGATTTCTCTACATCATGGAAAGAAATGTTAATCACACACAATTGATACAGAGAGCTAGTATTACCGTGTTAAATGAATGTGCAAAGCTAGTCAAAGTTGTAAACTACTGCTCTACAGGAACTACGAAGGGCAAACGACGAGCCTTTGGCTAGTTTTTAATCCGTTCATCCACTACAACTACAAGCATTTATCCTCAGTCCATGTAGTGAGGTGTTGTTTGAACTAGAAGCTCCTCGTCTTCGTTGTCATCGTCGTCGTCATCAGCACCTACCCAGTTGCTCGGGTGATGCTGCGACCTTGGGATAGCACTGAGAACTGCAACGACAAAAAAGCAAGTTAGCTAAATGTTATCAGCCACTGAGAAAAAAACGTAGCGTGATGGATGATTTTGTAGAGATAATTAACCAGGATGCTCTTCCAAGGGATCCATTTGCAAAGGCTGCATTCTGTGGTACAAGTTAATTAAGGAAACACAAAACAAATAATATCACTCCATAATCTTATAGCTACCAACTTATCATTAAACCAATCAAAAATCTGTCAACATCCAATCGGCTGATGACCGGATTTTTTCGGCGTCAACAACATCAAAACAAATGCATGATCTACATCTCTATGACCTCATTTAATTGGTCTACCAATTCAGAATGTTAGACACAACAGACCATTTTGTTCTCAGTACGACAGTAACCATTTCCCCACATATTATTGGGGATGTAAGTTTTTTAAGGAATCAACACATTGTCTGAGAAAGTTTCTATTCATGAAACCCAGTGACTGTATATCAACGTAGCTTCTTCATATAGACCACTCACTGCAACTATACAACTAAGATGATTGTAAGTTCACTCCTACCTTATAAATTTGGCACCATCCAAAATGATTGCAACAATTTTTCCTTCTGCAAGCCAGAAGTGTACACTAACTTTAACTGGCTAATGTAAAATTAGTATAAACACATTTACTCTGCATGCCCAAATAGACTATTAGGCTTTGTTCTGTCTAGATCTTTAAAACACGGATAATCACAAATAAAGCATGTATATAGTTTTTGATTTCCTTAAGGCACAGATAACAGAGAAAGACATTTCTTTTTAACATGGCCAATGAGCTACCAAAGTACTGGTAGGTTTACCTTAACATATGCTAATGCTTATTGGAGGATTGGAAAGAAATACAATAAACTGAAAGTTGTGAGTCCATAATTTCAGTTGGCAAAAAATTATAACATTGAATATAAATTAGCAAGAATTAAGTGGAAACGATATAGGATACGTATTGTTTGCATTATCTGCAACTGGTGGCTGGCGTGGAGCATTTGCAATATTGGGCATTGACGTGTCGTTCAGCATACTAGTGCTTGCATTATTCTTCTTCTGGGCATGTGTTTCTCTGTTAGCTTCAAAGCTTTTGGGAGTATTACCTGTTTAAGAAGGCTTTGCTTATGGTTAACTAGCCTGATGGTGTATCAATAAGACAGTGCTATGATTCAGATATGAAAGTAATTTTGCAGTCACCAGTTAGTTTGATTACACTAAGGCATGTCAAAATCCATTCATTGTGGTCTGATACTGATGATGCACCAAAAGTGGCCACTATGTTCTGTACAGGCCCTTTGGTCCTGCCATGGTTTCCATCAGATCACAATGGTGCCCACTCGGACACAGGAAGGCATGCATGTAGTGTAACCATACCAACTGTTACTTAAAAAGAACACTTTGCTAGAAAGATACTCACCTGAAAGCTCTGACCATATTTTAGTATGGTTCGAGACTGATGGTGGAGTAGCAGCCTTTGGTTCTCCGTTGTGTTGTGCTGATGTAGCTGGCTGCTGGGCGTCATTGCTGTCAGCTAGTTGTGATACAGTCATAGTGGCAAGAACTAGAGTAGCTTCAAAATCAGAGGCTGATCCATCATCCACTCCAAATCTCGGAACCAAAAGAACAGGCCTGCAATTCAATGAAAACTCATGTAGACCAATTCAAAAGGATAAAGAAATACCATAAGCAAGGCAACTTACTCGCCAGTCTTCTCAAAGAATAGGAGAATTTCGACGTCACACCCTTCACAGAATGTCAAAAAAGCCTAGTATGGAACGAAAAAAAGAAAGAAATATGTGAAGACTCCATTAATATTGACGATAAAAGTAAACCAATTATCAGAATCAAATGTCAAACACGATGCATCTTTTCTCAAACAAATCAACAACAGAACATTTGAACTTTCTAAGCATGCCACTAGTCATGAAGAAGCATATTTCAAGCAACTATGAGATATAAAACTAGCAAACTTCTAGCAAGGAGAAATCCGTGGTTTTACAATGGCACTGAATGGAGCTTTAACTTGCTATTATGTTTCCTGTATTCACAATAGTAGAGAGTTGAAAATGAATGCATATGCTGACGCAGGCAAACATATATTTCCATAAATCCTCACTGCTTCTACACAACTATTCCCAGATTCAATCAAAGGCACACTGTATTCTAGTTCATGACAAGAGCAAAAGTCGGATCATAGATCACCTTCAGTTCTTTTACCCCAAAGGTTACATCCACTGGATCACCAGCGTGGACATACTCCACGAACTCCTCGGAAGGGTCAATCCACAGCTGTGTGTGCAGTCTCGTGTCACAGTCATCTGCAACTCCATAAACCATTCCAATTCAGAACCTAACCACCAGCCTACAATTTCTTTTTGAATAAACACAGCCTACAATAAAAGAGAACTATATATACTGAACCACACGACACCAGAAGGAACTACCTTTTGCAGGGTCATTGTAGCTCCGGAGCTCAACGGCCTTGCCCCCAACGTCCCCGCCGGCATCAGGCAGCACCGCAGCAGGATCTGTGGCAATGATTGTGAGCTCCTGCAGCGAGGACTGGAAGTTGGAGAGCAGGCGCGCGAGCTCCCGTGGCCGGATGGCGAGGCGGCTCGGGAAGCGCCCCCGGTCGAGCGCCAGCGACTGCACCTCGGGCTCCGCGCTGCACGCTATCCAGTACGTCTTCCTGACACCTAAGCAACGCAGCACAAGAAGATTTGGGGAAAATTACACTTCATCACCACAGCTACGGATTGGAAGGGGCACCCGCCAAAACCGTAAAAAATGACGGGAATGCAGAGAGCGGCGCGCGCTAAAAGCACGGAATTCACAAAATTGGGGAAATGTTTCGCGACCACAGAAAATTCCTAGTGCAAAACCCTAGATAGGGATAGCCGGATAGGAAGGGAGGGCCAGGACAGACGTGTATGCGCACCATTGAGGCAGTGGAGGGTGAATTGGAGCTTGGGCGCGTCAGGTTCCGGGAGGGAGATGGCGAGGCGGTCGACCGCGGCGTGCGGAGTGCGGAAGACGGCGAGAATGGACTTGAGGAGAACGCTGCACTGCAGCGGCGTGGACGACAACGCCGAGGCCGCGGCCGCGGCGCCGAGGTGGTAGTGGTCGAAAAAGTCGCGCGCGAGGGAGACCGAGCCGTACGCCGACCGCGAGCTGTTGAGCGTGTGCAGCTCCAGCTGATGGAGCGTCAGGGGAGGAGAACGCGTCAGAATCAGGTTGGGGGAAGGAAAAGAGAACCCGAGCGGCGGTCAGGGGGGTAACGAGAGGTGCGGCGGAACCTTGGCGGGGTGCGCCTGGAGGACGAGCTCGGAGGCGACGCGCGCGAGGAAGGTCACGCACCGGCCGAACGTCCGCAGCGAGTTTCCGCTCATCGAAAGCTCCATGGCCGCAATCGCCGCCGCGCCGCCGCCTGGTGGTCTCTGCTTTGGTTGGGGAGAGGGGAGGGAAAAGGAACGGGAATGGGGGAGAAGCTAAGGTAGAGTGGGCCGTTTTCTTGTTTGGGCTGGGCCAGTTACTGACGAGCTAATTGGTCCAAAGAAAGCTGGCCCAATTTAAGGAACGCGTGACGCTGCAGGTGGGTCCAGAGGCAAAGGCTAGGGTTTACGACCCGCCGTTTCATATAAATTGCACCAGCACTCGCGCCCCGAACCCTCTCACGCCGCCGCCGCAGCTGTCTTCGGTCTCCCGCGCTCCCCTTCGAGAGATCAAGGTGCGGCTCCTCGCCTCTTCTCCCCACCCTCCGATTTCTTCTCGATCTGCTGCGTAGCATCATGCTCCTGTTCGTGCGCTTCGCTGATTGTTAGCCAAGTGTTGGCTTTGGGATCTCCTCCTGGTGGTTTGCGAGGAATCGGTGGTTTATGTTTTCTTGCTAGCGTTTCTAGTAGCACGTGATTACCGTGTCTCATGCCTTAGATGGAAAGGATCAGTGAACTCTGGATGTATGATGCTTTAGTTGCAAGGATGAGTTCATTCCAATCTTTTTGTCGAATTGCTAAGAAATGCCTTTTTTACAGATCCGATTAGTCTTGTACGTTTGTGAGTCTTTCGACAGTAGTTTTTGTATGGTTACTAATATCTTCTAGAATTCTCGTTCACAGAGTTGAATTGTTACAGGAGTGAAGAGATCCTCTTTTGCTTCCTAATTATATAGAGATATATCAGTGAATCGTGCTGTTGTTTTTGCTACCCATGTGTCTGATTGATTGTTCTCTTCTGTGCTCTGCAGTCTCTGCTGCCGTAGTCCCCCCCCCCCCCCCCCCCCCAACTGTCACCATGCAGAACGAGGAGGGTAAGATGGTGGACCTCTACGTCCCCAGGAAGTGGTACGCTTGCTTCATCTCCTGTTGAAATGGTGTTGCTCTTCATTGATGGTATGTGGTGTGCTAAGCTTGAATTTCTGTTCTTGCAGCTCCGCCACTAACAGGATCATCACTGCCAAGGATCATGCCTCTGTCCAGATCAACATTGGTCACGTGGATGAGAATGGTCTGTATGATGGCCACTTCACCACATTTGCTCTCTCTGGGTTCGTCCGTGCTCAGGTGATTGTCAGATATCCTTATAATCCAGATTATGTTTATTGCAATGTACAGTCTTAAAATCAAATTCAGAGCTAAAATGTTTATGCCTGCTTGTAATAGCAGAGGCACATTGTTTTCTGTTTCACAACACATTGTTTTTTTGTGTCATTATCTACTACATGGACACGGAAAGATCATTTCAGCATCTGTTTCACTTATCAGCTGCATTATCCTTTTCTTGATTGGTTTTATATGGCCCCATATCTGTTTTAAGTTAACTTATATGTTGTTAATTAGCATTTTCTGTTGTAGTTCAGATCCAGAATCTGTATTGAATAAGGCATGGATTCAGATACACTATGCACTTATATGTCTTCTTTTGGCTTTCTTTAGTTGGTTCATGCACTGATACACTATGCTTTCATGAACTCAATACACTGAAAGCTGTGCTGTTAGCTAGTGTCATATTTAGTCTTTTTTTTGTTTGTGTAAAATGTATAATTTGCTGGAGATAAACGGAAGGGATACCAGATCTGACAGAGTGACAGTACAAACAATTTTTTGTATCCTGTTATCTATTTGCTCTGATTGACCCTGTAAGGTTCTGATTTTTTGTTTTATGTCGGCAGGGTGATGCTGACAGCTCGTTGGACAGGCTGTGGCAGAAGAGGAAGGCTGAGATCAAGCAGTAGATCTTACCTGTAGTTTCACCAAGAATCAACTCTTGAGGGGTCCTGCCATAGCTATGTTTTGATTCCATGTCTCCAGACCATTTGGATACAATGCTGTGATTTCAGTTGGTACCTTAAATCTAAAGACTTGTGATCGTTTGTTGGGTTCCTTCTGAGTTTGATGGATCTTGGTTACATGTTGTCAAATGAAAGTTTCTTAATTCCCCTGTGCTGTGCCATGGATTTCTGAATCTAGTATGTGTGGTGGTTTTGGATTCAATGTGTTCTAGAATCAGGGCCCTATCTACTTTTGTTCTTGACGTGGCACTGCACTTGCACATAATTTTATTAATGAACTAGGTTTTATAAGATTATCTCTCCATGCTTTTTTTGCGGCATTCTAGAGCTTGTCTTTAACTTTATGGACGTGGTGGATGACGTTTGGTCGTAGCCTTGTGCTGAATTGCAGAGATCCCCTGCGGCCCTGCCTGTAACGTGCTTGCTTCGGTTGGTTGGAACTTGGAACCCACAGTCGCCTGATATACTCGCTAGACAACTGAATAGGATATGCATAGCAGAGAATTCGAATGTTACTCGTCGCATGTGTTTGTTTCTACTCCTGCTCTCGAATATATGATGTTTAGAACAATCACTTCAATTTAATTTTGAACTAAGAACGGTTATTTTTCTATTTTTATTACCGTTTGTGATTTCAGTCTGGACTGGGCCAGCTTGCAATCCCTGTTTGGGGTTTTGGCAGCCATAGAAAATAGGTGCACATACTTTTAAGTATAGTACTCCTAAATGAATTGACATCAAGGTTCACAATACATAGGCTTCATATATCTGAAGCGAACTGACATACTGAAACAACCGCCAGTTCGCTTCAAATTAAGGTTCACAATACATAGGCTCATATATACAAACCGATGCTTATTTCACTTGATTGACGTCAAGGTTCATTATTCATACAGAGATACCATCTGAAGCTACCAGATCGAGCTTGCTTAGTTTCCAGGCGACTTGTTAGCACCAAGGTAAGACCAGGCGATCCTGCCGTTGGCGCCCTCCGGGAAGAACCCGCCGGGCACGCGCTCATCGCCGGTGAGGTAGAGGATCCCGAGCAGCTGGGCCGGCGTCCGCGCGTAGGAGAGCGAGTCCCTGTCGGCGGAGAGCACGTTGGTGCAGATGGCGCCCTCGGCGCCCAGCTCCCGGGGCACCGTGAGCCCCTCGTCCTTCGCCCCGCACCGCCCCAGCCGGTTCCGGAGCTCCGACACGCGGTCCGTGAACTCGGCCACCGTCATGCCGTACGGCGCCACGGCCTCGCCGCGGCGCTCGAAGAGGAGCGCCCGGATCACCGCGTCCTGCCCGGCCTCCACCCCCAGCAGCCCTGCCACGAGCTGCACACATACGCATATAGGTTTCAGTCGCGTCACCTGCCTAGCTATAGTGGCCTTGGCCGAGCGATATGCTGTTGAAGATACAGTAGGTGCTCAGGTGGTCACTGATCACCTCCTTGGTCTTGTAGCCGTCGATCATGGAGTTGGTGCCAACGTAGCCGTTGATGCCGAGGTAGGGGATCAAGTAGCAGGCCAGCAGGAAGTTGAGGCTGTTGGCGTAGGGGTCGAAGGGCGGGTTCAGCGGGTACCCAAACGCCATGTCCATCACCCAGGCGAAGTTGTCGGCGCTGAGGTTTATCAACGGCCGGGGAATCCCTCCGACCGTGCGCGTGATAGCCCTGCCATCATGGAACCAAAAGCTCATCAGAGAATCGGAAATAGTTGGTTCACGTACAAGCAAACAATCGATACGATTGCAGAGTTGCAGATCGACTTGCCAGAGACCTTATGTGGCCAATTTCTTGGAGCGCAAACTCCTTCACGACGCGCCTTGTCTCCTCGTCGAGGTTGGCCTCCCTGGCGCCCACCGGCGGCGGGCCGCCCAGCGCCAGCCACGGCGCGATCTGGTCGAGCCCCTCGCCGTACGCCCCGTGCAGGAAGAACTCTGCCTCGGTGAACTCCAGGTTCAGCGCGAACTGCACCGGATCAACGTCGTGGGGGAACACGGCCACCGGGATGTACGGCGGCGGCGGTTTGCACACGGAGGGTCCGCCGTAGTTGGAGAACAGGGCCGCCGCCTCCGCCGGCCGCTCTGGAGGATAGGTCGGGTCAACGAACTGATCAGGCAGTGTTACGCCCGAAGAGCATAGTTGTGGGAGGAGCAGCAAGAGCAAGAAGAATGGAGCCGCGGCATGTGATGATGATGATGATGATGATGCCATGTTCTAGCTGGAGCTTCTTCAGGCTTCAGCTAGCAAAAAGCACGCTGGCTTGGGAATGAACTGCTACCCGAATTTATAGTGTACACCGCAGCGTTCAGTTACCTGGCAAGTGGCAGCAGCTACTTTTTTTTCGTTTTTCTTTAACAAATAAACCGGCAGGAGAGCTGCGTGATTGTTTATGTTGGACCGAAACATCAACTAAATAGGATGGGTTTTAATGATATAATAATCCATTTCTCCATATGAATCGATCAATGCATATTGTCTGACTATGACAGATATTGACATGAGCGCCTTTGGCCAACATTTTCTATGAAGTTACGGTGTTTTAGATACAGATAGTTAAATATTTTTTAAAGTACTTCTCACGGTGAATCGCGCACGCAGATAAGCAACAGGTTTAGTGCTAATTAACTTCCTTTTTTCTACCAAACTCATAAATGAAGGAGAACTTTGCCTACTTATTAGTGGCGTAATCATCAGTGCTAAACGACCATTAACTATCATGAATACATCTTTATATGAAGGAGAAGATAGCTGTGAAACATCCCAGTGTCTCCTTCAATGTTTCTACTAGTGCATTAGCAATCCTTGCAGTTTTCATCAACACTTACTGCTGCTGAGAGATAGCTAAATAAAAGAGACATATTATCCTAGGCCTACCAACAGGAGCTTTTAGACTCACTGTGAAAAATGCAAGCAGTGAGTTACTGAGTTGGGTCCCTGTCTATTATCGTAACGAGTTCATGGATTTCCACGGTTAATTCATCCAGGCTGTTTCAAAGTTTTAAACTATCAACGAACAAGCCCGAAGTAGGAGAACATCCATCATGCTGTTTGTTTTTTAGACCAAAGGAAGAGTTGTACTATACCAACGTTGAGTACATCATCACATACGACACTAAAAAATTCAATTAAGAGAGGAAATTTTGTGTCCCCGCCGTATTCCATTAATTTGGCATGTGGGAAGGGGTTTGAAGGATCATAGAGAAAATTAACATGGAAGTTTTTTTAGTTTTGCTACTTTGTCCCGTTTGTGTGGTGCGGAATTTGTATGGCTCTGGGATGACTCTGTGGTGTAAAAGTTGTATATCATATATAAGACTCAAGATCTATAATCTAAAACAAACAAACATACCCTTAAAAACAAAATTCCACACTATGTGATTGCACCCTAAGTCCTAACTTTCAGTTCAAATATGTTTTAAATAGTGGACTAAGAAATTTAGCGTCAAGTCTCTAAAAACAGCTAATAGCCCAACTAAATGGAGTTGTAGCGGCTAAATTATATATAGAAGCGAATAACTGTATCCTCCTCAATCAAGCTATAACCGGAGATAGCGGAGGCTACATAGTAGCCAACTATTTAAAACACTAGCAGAGATGCACGTGCCGCATGCACATATTTTGAAAATATAGCGTGAGAAAGAGTCATGACTACTGGCGTATAGCGTGAGAAAGAGTCATGGCTACCGACGTATAGCGTGAGAAAGAGTCCTAGCCGCTAACGTACATAACACATGGCCCACTTGTCGGACCAATGGGTCCATAATATTTGACGATCATGGGTCCATCTGTCGGATTTGACGAAATAAAATTCCGGGTCCATCTGTCGGATTTGACGAAATAAAATTCTTTCGCGCTTTTTTGTATAGATTTTCAATACATATATATATATCCTCATAGAGTACATATATAGTCACGTACCTTTTGTTATTTAAAAATTAAAACAGGCAACCATGCTTGTGCATGCTCCAAATTATGGTTCACAGTACATTCATTATAAAAAAAGTTCACAATTCATAGTCTCATACGTATAATGCTTCGTCCCCTCGAAATTAAGGTTCATTATTCATAGAGAGATGATATCATATGAAGCTACCGTACCAAAGGCCCGGCAGCTAGCTTATTAGTTTGTAGGCGACTCGTTAGCGCCAAGTGGTTTGCCCAGGAACGACCTGGCGATCTTCCCGTTGGCGCCCTCCGGGTAGAACCCGCCGAGCTTGCGCTCGTCGCCGGTGAGGTAGAGGATCCCGAGGAGCTGGGCGGGCGTCCGGGCGTAGGAGAGCGAGTCCCTGTCTGCTGAGAGCACGTTGGTGCAGATGGCGCCCTCGGCGCCCAGCTCCCGGGGCACCGTGAGCCCTTCGTCCTTCACCCCGCACCGCCCCAGCCGGTTGCGCAGCGCCGACACGCGGTCCGTGAACTCGGCCACCGTGATGTTGTACGGCGGCACGGCCTCGCCACGACGCTCGAAGAGGAGCGCCCGGAACACCGCGTCCTGCCCTGCCTCAACACCCAGCAGTCCTGCCACGAGCTGCACACACACGCGTATATATAGGTTTTAGTAGTGGCGTCGATCAGCTGCCTACTTACTGGCTGAGTGCAATGGTGGCTAGCTAGGTGATCGATGACGATTACCTCCTTTGTCTTGTAGCCGTCGATCATGGGGTTAGTGCCGACGTAGCCGTTGATGCCGAGGTAGGGGATCACGTAGCAGGCCAGCAGGAAGTTGAGGCTGTTGGCGTAGGGGTCGAAGGGCGGGTTCAGCCTGTACCCAAACGCCTGGTCCATCACCCTGGCGAAGTTGTCGGCGCTGAGGTCGATCCGCGGCCGAGGAATCCCGCCGACCGTGCGCTTGATAGCCCTGCCATGCATGGAAACAAAAGCCTAGAGCTCCGTACAAGAATGCTAGCTAGTATAAGTTCACAAGCAAACACGTACTGACAGAGATCGATTGCAATAATCGTTGCACACAGACCTGATGTGGCCAACTTCTTGGAGGGCAAACTCCTTGATGACGGGCAGCGTCTTCTCGTCGAGGTTGGCCTTCCTGGCGCCCACCGGCGGCGGGCCGCCCATCGCCATCCCCGGCGCGATCTGGTCGAGCCCCTGGCCGTACGCCCCGTGCAGGAAGAACTCAGCCTCGTTGTACTCCAGGTTCAGCGCGAACTGCACCGGGTCAACGTCGTAGGGGAACACGGCCACCGGAACGTGCGGCGCCGGCGGCTGGCACACGGGCCCGCCGTAGTTAGGGAGCACGGTCGCCAAGGCCGCCGGCAGCCGCTGTTGAGGGCAGGTCGGGTCAACGAACTGATCGGGCAATGCTACGCCCCAAGAGCATAGCTGGAGGAGCAGCAAGAGCAAGAATGGAGCGGCCGAAGGCGATGATGATGCCATGCTCGATACCAACGTTCGGCTTGCAGGCTTGCATTGGAAATGAGCTGCTACCCGAGCATTTATACACTCCATGTCTCCATCTGAATCATATACGTATAGTCATATCGTCTAGGGCAGATATTGACATCGGCTATTTGGGGCCAACATTTTCTATGCAAGCAAGGCCCTGTTCAGATGAAACGCGAATTTTTTTTCGAGTATGTTCCCTCACATGCATGACATATTAAATGTAGTCGAAAAAAATAACCCATTATATGGATGGAGTATACTTCGCGAGACGAATCTAATGAGCCTAGTTAGGTCGTGATTAGACAATAAATTGCTACAGTAAACATGTGCTAATGACGGATTAATTAGACTCATTAGGTTCGTCTTGCGATTTACTGACAGAATCTGTTATTAGTTTTGTAATTAGTCTATATTTAATACTTCAAATGTGTGTCCGACATACTGTAAATTTTTTTCGGGAAACATCTAAACGCGGCCAAGTACGGCGTTTTAAATAAAGATAATTAAATAGTTTTCAAAGTACTTCCCACGGTGAATCGCAGATATGCAACTGGTTTTGCGTTAATTAACTTCTTTTTTCATACCAAATTTCACAAATAAGGAGCTAGAACCTTGCCTACTTTTAGTGGCGTAATCATCAGTGCTAAACGACCATTAATTATCATTAATAGTACATCTTAATATGAAGAAAATCATGGCTGCGAAACATCCCTGAGTCTCTTTCAAAGCTTCTACTAGTTCGTTAGCGAACAATAACACGTACAGCTGCAGAGAGAGATATACATAAATAAAGGAGAAACAAATTATCCCAGGCCTACCAACATGGGCTTTCTCCCTGTGAAAAATGGCCATGAAACATCCTTGTGTCTCCTTAAAGTTTTTACTAGTTCGTTAGCGATCCTCGCGGTTTTCATCGTCAACAGTACTGCTGCGGACAGTGTTCGCCTACACGAAAGTTTAGTCCGTGTACACGACATTACATAGTGCCTAGCGGCGTGTTCGTTTTATCAGCCATTTAGCCCATTTAATAACCGTTTCACCCGTTTAATTGGTCGTTTAGCTCGAATAAAGTGCTAAACGCTAGATGACAGACTGCCCATTGTTTAGCATTTAGTCTAACATTGGCTGCAGAGAGATATAGATAAATAAGTGGAAACATATTATCACAGGCCTACCAACACAGGAGCTTTTAGACTCCCTGTGAAAAATGCAAGCAGTGAGCTACGGTCCCTGTTTGTTATCGTTGCGAGTTCATCTGGTTGTGCAAGATAATAAGATTGTGAGATGATATGCTACATCTAGATAGTAATTGTTGTATCCGAAAAATAATCTACTAAAGTCAAAATGCACTTAACAGACTACTTGTTGTATCCAAAAAGTAATCCAAAAGTCAAAATTTGTACATGTGGATTGGATGGAAATTCAACATAAATTTCCTCATTTTGGACTATGCCACCACAGCGTCCTAGGTCGAGGTGATAGGGCATTTATCATTAGATTTACGTTTATTCAGAGTTCAATCGGTTTGTCAAATTTTCTTCAGTACAGTACTTACACAGCTCTGACTATATATAACATTTGTGAGTTTTATATCTCTTATAGGTTATACACTTGCATGTTGCCTCTACATAATTTCTTCCCATAGCTGCGTGATGAGACTTGAGATAAGTGAATCTAATCACCGAAGCTTCTGTCGGGGTGTATTGTAAATGTAGCTAGAGTTAGGGTCTAAAATGTAAAGAGCCCAAAGAGATAAGGTGGAGTACAGAGAAGGATCAATATCGATCCATTCAGTTTTTTCCCCCAAACTTTAATGTTCAACTTCTTCCTCCCTTCAACCTTATCCTCTAGATTACTCTCAAATCCACCATTAAATCGTTAACATGGTATCAAGAGCAGGTTAATCCTATGGAGTTCACTCCATTTTCATCAAGTTTGTGGGGGATTATTGTCCTGGTGAGCCACGAGTTGGAGTTTCTTTTTTTTGGCTGTTCTGTATTGATTCTGTTCTTTCAACCTTTGCCTGGAGGAGTGGAGGTGCCATAGTCATCATCCACACCAAGGGGTGTTATCATCAGTAAGTTTGTTGGGTGCGAGGGAGCCATCGTTCTTCCTCGATTTGATTCATCTGTACTGTTGGCTTGTTTCAACGTGGCTGGTACTAGTGAAGTTGATTCTAGCATTGGAAAATTATGTGAAATTCTTGGCAAATTAATAGACCAGCCTAAGGTAGTTCCAGATGCTGTCAAGTATGCTCTTGAGTCAAATCCCATCAAGTTACAGGGACAAGAAAATTATATTAGTTGGGCTCGACACGCCCAGTTAATTTTGAGCTCTCATGGGTATGAGAAATTGTTGATGATTGATGCAACTGATGTTGAAGGAAAAATGGATGATAAGATAAAACAAACAAATGACAGAGTGCTTGTCTGGCTACTGGGCAGTATGGAACCTATAGTTAGAGAGCAGGTTGAAACCATGACTTCAGTTTCAGAAGTGTGGAGCGCCTTGCAGAATCTATTTGCGGACAAATCAAATAAAATGCAGTCCACTCGGATTATGCATGAGCTGTTGAATTTGAAGCAAGGTGCAAAATCAGTAACTTCCAAAGTTGTATTGCCTCTCTTGATTCTGTGTCCATACCTACTAACTGGAAATTAGCAAAAGAGGATCCTAAGTGGAAGGCAGCAATGCTTGATGAGATGAGAGCTTTGGAAAAAAATAAAACTTGGGAGCTTGTGGATCTACCGCAAGGTAAGCAACCTGTTGGAGGGAAAATTGATAGATATAAAGCACGTCTTGTGGCAAAAAGGTATACCTAGACTTATGGGATTGATTATAATGAGACTTTTGCTCCTGTTGCTAAGATGAATTCGGTGAGAACTCTTATATCTTGTGCTACCAACTTGGATTGGGATATTTATCAGATGGATGTTAAAAATGTCTTTCTTCATGGCGATCTGAATGAAGAAGTATATATGCACATACCACCTGTCTTTAAAACAGATCAAACAAATGGAAAGATGCTTCGATTGCACCGATCTTTGCATGGATTGAAACAATCACCGAGAGCTTGGTTTGATCGTTTTAGGCGATCAATGCTTAAAAGGGGCTATTGCCAGAGCAATGCTGATCATACACTATTTTATAAGCATGCTGCTAACAAAGTTGCAATTCTCATAGTGTATGTGGATGATATTGTGATCACTGGTGATGATTGCGTTGAGATTTTAAATCTGAAAAATTATCTTGCACAAGAATTTGAAGTGAAAGACCTCGGTCAGTTGAGGTATTTCCTTGGAATTGAAATATCTCGTGGTTCAAAAGGGATATTCCTCTCTCAAAGAGACAGATATGTTGGGATGCCGTCCTGCAGCCACACCTATTGAGCAAAATCATCGCTTGGTTAAAAACATGGGAACTCCAGTGGATCGGGAGTCTTATCAAAGACTTGTTGGGAGGCTCATTTATCTCTCTCACACTCGTCCTGATATTGCATTTGCGGTTAGTGTGGTGAGCCAATTTATGCATGATCCTAGGTTGTGGGGACCCCTTATCCAGAGGTTCCCTGATTACCTGTATCAGGTCCTGGATCGGCCGCTGATACAGATCTTATCATAGATTAGTATCAGAAGAGGTAAATAACGTATGGTTTTAAACAGATTTAACACCGTTTGTTTTAGCTAGCGGGGAGCGGGTAGGCGCTTCATTCCTCCACCGGAATGGGCTGTAGCACCTTCTCGCCCTGGAGTCCTAAACCTGTAAGACAATGAAAGTAAGGGTGAGTATTCTGAAAAGAATACCCAGCAAATCCCACAAATTCAATAATATAATATATTCAATTAAATTAACGTAATGGTCGGTCCTGGAGGGGCACTTCCTCCCTGCCAGTCCCGATATGTTGTCCCGAACCTGACCAACGGTACCTTCGTCGTCTCAGGTTCCCCGTACAGAAACAGTAAAGACTAATCATCGAGGCCTTTGACTAAGTTGACTCTTGCCGGAGTCGCGGCTATCCAGATAGATTCCACACTCTGCAGAGGTCGTACTTATCTACCCCGCATTCAGTCGGCCCGTACCGTGTACCTCGGCGGTACCGACCTACGAGACTCGTACCCACCGGTGACCATCGCTGGTCAGCATTCCCTAGGTCCAGCCACGTGCATACTGGAGGCTAAACAGGGGCTACTAATCATCCGCCTCGCGGATATCGACCCGGGTTTTTGATGAGCTCATCGGGCCTTTGGCCCTCAGGGTCTCTGACCCTGTATCCTAGTCAACCCGTGCCGCCCAGTCCCAGCCCTCTGTCTGGGGCTGTCTCCAGTATACCCGTTTCCTGACTTGGCGCGTGCTCGACCCGGCACCAGGCGCTCCCCAGTTCACCGGTCAGCACTCTGCGCCAATCATACGACTCCTTGGGATGGATTACTAGGTTCAGCTGGTGGGGTATGAATCAAGGCCTCACATAAATAGGCATTCCCGAAGGCTATGCCTTTTTGGCATGCGAGGTTGTACTGGGCACTAGAAAGACTCTCCCGTGAACCGGTCCTTAGCTGGGATCAGAGTGGCTCTTAGGACAGAATCCCCTTCCTTGGGATCTTCCTTCCACTCCCAATCAGCATCCTATGACTACAGCGGGGCCAGGCATTCACCTACGTGATGCCTCCTTATAGCTTATGCTTCTATGCTGCAAGAAAGGTAAACTTTAGTGATTAAAGTGATATTATTGGTGAGACTTGCCTTCATTGTCGTCCTTAGGCGTTTCTTACGCAGGCGTGCATCGTATGTTGACCGGGCTGGACTTCGGGCCTTCTGGAGCCTTGGCGTCTCGTCGGGCCCGGTTGTGCTATCGATAAAACACATAAAATAACAATCAGTATAACAATACACCAATCAATTCGTGAAAGGAAAAGAAGAATGGCAAGGAAGGCGGGGATTGAAGGGATTTGCTAAGGGTCAAGGAATAACGGCTAGAGATTAGATTAATAACCCCTTAATTATATAAAATAATTAATGGATTAAAGGATGGGGATTTTGAAGAGAATTATTAAATAATTCCCTGGAAGACGGCTGGAATGATGGTTATCGGTATTTCGGGAATTATAAGGATTTCTATGAATAAATCCCGAATATGAATTTCTAGAAAGTCCTTACACTACTTTGGGCAGCATGATGGCTAGGGTTTCATTGAAACCTAGGGGTTTACGGACGGTCGGTTGGACGACGGGGTTTAGACAGGGTTAGGGTTTACACGGGTGGCGCCGGCGGGGTTTTGGGTGGTTTAATGACTAGGCTAGGCTTAGGATATAAATATTAGGGAACTAAGCATATGAAAATGTTTAGAATAATCCCTAATATTTATGGGAATTTTCTGGGGATTTATCGGACTAAGACAGAGAAAGGGGGATTTTCTGGGTACACCGAGGGAGGCTTTCTATTAGCTAGAAACTACCCTAATTGGATTTGGCCTCTAATGATTGGCTAAAAAGGATTGGATGGCACTAATAGGCTTAGGAATATCCCTAGTATTTTTGGGTATTTTTGGGGAATTTTTGGAATAAAGGAAGGGCTCTAAATACACTTGCGTGTACACTTACCGGGGTGTACCTAGCAATTTGCTAGGCGCTGACGCAGCAGGGTGGGCCAGCCGACGTGGGCTTGTGGGGCCCGCCATGTGCACTGTTCCATGGGCCGGGCGCGTGGGCGCGGTGGACCGCGGCCGCTGGGCCGACGGTCTAGTGGACCGCGTCCACCCGGGGTCCGGTGGCGGGAGGCCGTGCGCCGGCCATGGACCGGAGCGCTCGTAGAGCCTCCGGTCCACATGGACCGTGTGCACCGGGCGCGAGGCGGAGGGAGCGGACGGTGGGGGTGACGGCGTCGTGACCCGGCCCCGCTTGTCGGGTTAAAAACAGAGAGAGGGGAAGACGGCGGGGCGACAGCGGGTAACGGTACGGCACCGGCTTGGGAGGGGGAGGCGGCGCCACCGCGAGCGCCATGCGCGCCACCGCGTGGCTCACCGGAGCAGCGCCGGAACGGCGCTATAGCTCACCAGCGGCCGTGCGGTTTGGCCCAGGCGGACCAGGGAATCACGGCGAGCACATTGGTGGCTTGTGGGAGGGCGGAGGAGAAGCGGAGCGGCGCATCCACGTGCGAGGGGAGAAATGCTCGAGCTCGGCTTGGGGTGTGCCTGGTGTGAGGGTTTGGGTTGCCTTTTATAGGCTGAGCGGCTATGCGTGGTGCCGCCACGTCGTGCGGAGGAGATAGGGGCGGCCGGCGGAGCGAGACGCGTGGCCGGCGTAGAGAGCTCGAGCTCCGGCAATGGAGCTCGGCCGGGGATGCGGGGAGGAGAGGTGGGCGCCGCAATCGCCGCTCATCTTGGCCGTTCAAGGTGCATCGCGCGGTGGTGGCGCGCCCGCAGTCGTGTACGGAACGCCGTGGAGAGGAGGTATGGGCGCCGGGGATGGGCACACCGGGGCCGTTAATGGCTCCTGGGTGGTTGGGAGTTGGGGCGGCCGGCCAGGGCCGCGTGGCCGTCGCGATTCGCGCGCGGCTCACTCACGCTTGGATGCTGGAGCATCCAGCGGTGGGAAGGGCGTGAGGGGCGCTGGCGCGCGGCGGGACAGCTCGGAGCTCTGCCGGCGGCAGTGACGTCAGCGCGTCGGGAGGAGGAGGAAGAAGGAGGTGGCCGCGTGGGCCGGGGTGCGAGTGGGCCGCGGGGACGAGCTGGGCCGCGGGACGTCAGCGGACCGGGGAGGGGAGAAAGCGGACTGAGCCGCAGGGGGAATTATGCGGGCCGAGCGATCGAAGAAGGGGGAAGAAGCGGGCGAGATTGAGAGTCGGGGGAGCGAAGCCAGACTTTGACAATGAGTTGCAGGGCTGAAAACGAGGCTTCGACCCATTTAACATTTAAACACGTTTTCTATTTGTTTGAAAGGGTTTTTAAAAAGTATTTGAATTCAAATTGAACCAAACCCCTTTCCTAGTTTTTCCTACGGTTTTAGGGACTTGTTTTAGCACTCAAGTTGTGAAGCATCCCTTTTTATTTCCCCATAGTTATTTATAGTTTATTATCCCTATTTATTTATTTTATCCTATATCCTCCTATAGTAAATCTAATAATTAATTTAATAAACCTTAAATTAATTCTACTTAATTTTGAGTGTGTTACATAGGTCATCACACATGGATGTTTTATACCGCATTTTGAGATATCTCAAAAGTTGTTCAGGGAAGGGTCTCTTATACACCAAACAAGAAAATTTGAAAGTTGAATGTTATATTGATGCTGATTGGGCTGGTTCTTTGGATGATAGACTGTCTACTTCTGGATATTGTACCTTTGTTGGAGGTAATCTGGTTGCTTGGCGCATTAAGAAGCAAAGTGTTGTTGCACGCTCTACTGTTGAGACTGAATTTCGTGCTATGGCTCATGGTGTATGTGAGTTGTTGTGGCTACAGATTCTCCTAAGAGAATTGAAATTGTTGGAGAGAAGGCCCCTGATGCTATATTGTGATAACAAAGCGGCTATTGATATAGCCAACAATCATGTTCATCATGATAGAACCAAGTATATTGAGATCGATCGTCACTTATTAATGAGAAATTGGATGCAAGAATAATTTGCTTGCCTTATGTAAAGTCTGCTAGTCTGGTGGCAGATATTTTTACGAAAGGGATGTCTGAAAAAACTTTTTCTATATTCTGTAACAAGATGAGTCTGTATAATGTCTTTGCCTCATCTTGAGAGGGAGTGTTGGTGTGTATTGTACATGTAGCTAGAGTTAGGGTATAAAATGTAAAGAGGCCAATGAGATAAGGTGGAGTACAGAGAAGGATCAGTATCCATTCAGTTTTTTTCCTCCAAACTTTACTGTTCATCTTCTTCCTCCCTTCAATCTTATCCTCTAGGTTACTCTCAAATCCACCATTAAATCGTCAACAGCTTCAGAGAGCTAGAACACGTCCACTGCGCCTGGATGGTGAACTCTGCCCATCCCGTTTTGGTGCTTATGCCCGTTAGCTGGCTGCCTCTTTCCGTTACACACTTAACCATACAAAATGAATCGCACGAATCTGACTTTTTTTAATAACGCGTTTGTACACACACAATTGTGCAGCATTTTTTTTTTTTTTGCAACTTTTGCAAGTTCAACTAACCGTAGATATGCTCCGGTTGCAGCATTATTCTAGACCTTATTATTCCTGCAACAATTTCGCGACATGCGCATGAGTAGTGCAACATACTTCAACTTCAGTACACACCACACCACAAACACAATCCAATCGCACACTATACTAAGTTAACTTATTAGCTTAAAACTCAATCGATCATAGATACCAAGAAGCTACCAAAGTGCGCAGGCAGCTTTAGAGCTTAGCTAGTTTTCAGGCACTTCGTGTGGCCACCATGACGTGATTTATTTGCCAAGAAACGACCTGGCGATCTTCCCGTTGGCGCCCTCCGGGTAGAACCCGCCGGGCTTGCGCTCGTCGCCGGTGAGGTAGAGGATCCCGAGGAGCTGGGCGGGCGTCCGGGCGTAGGAGAGCGAGTCCCTGTCTGCTGAGAGCACGTTGGTGCAGATGGCGCCCTCGGCGCCCAGCTCCCGGGGCACCGTGAGCCCTTCGTCCTTCACCCCGCACCGCCCCAGCCGGTTGCGCAGCGCCGACACGCGGTCCGTGAACTCGGCCACCGTGATGTTGTACGGCGGCACGGCCTCGCCACGACGCTCGAAGAGGAGCGCCCGGAACACCGCGTCCTGCCCTGCCTCAACGCCCAGCAGTCCTGCCACGAGCTGCACACACACGCGTATATATAGGTTTCAGTAGTGGCGTCGATCAGCTGCCTACTTACTGCCTGAGTGCAATGGTGGCTAGCTAGGTGATATCGATGACGATTACCTCCTTTGTCTTGTAGCCGTCGATCATGGGGTTAGTGCCGACGTAGCCGTTGATGCCGAGGTAGGGGATCACGTAGCAGGCCAGCAGGAAGTTGAGGCTGTTGGCGTAGGGGTCGAAGGGCGGGTTCAGCCTGTACCCAAACGCCTGGTCCATCACCCTGGCGAAGTTGTCGGCGCTGAGGTCGATCCGCGGCCGAGGAATCCCGCCGACCGTGCGCTTGATAGCCCTGCCATGCATGGAAACAAAAGCCTAGAGCTCCGTACAAGAATGCTAGCTAGTATAAGTTCACAAGCAAACACGTACTGACAGAGATCGATTGCAATAATCGTTGCACACAGACCTGATGTGGCCAACTTCTTGGAGGGCAAACTCCTTGATGACGGGCAGCGTCTTCTCGTCGAGGTTGGCCTTCCTGGCGCCCACCGGCGGCGGGCCGCCCATCGCCATCCCCGGCGCGATCTGGTCGAGCCCCTGGCCGTACGCCCCGTGCAGGAAGAACTCAGCCTCGTTGTACTCCAGGTTCAGCGCGAACTGCACCGGGTCAACGTCGTAGGGGAACACGGCCACCGGAACGTGCGGCGCCGGCGGCTTGCACACGGGCCCGCCGTAGTTAGGGAGCACGGCCGCCAAGGCCGCCGGCAGCCGCTGTTGAGGGCAGGTCGGGTCAACGAACTGATCGGGCAATGCTACGCCCCAAGAGCATAGCTGGAGGAGCAGCAAGAGCAAGAATGGAGCGGCCGCATGTGGCGATGATGATGCCATGCTCGATACCAACGTTCGGCTTGCAGGCTTGCATTGGAAATGAGCTGCTACCCGAGCATTTATACACTCCATGTCTCCATCTGAATCATATACGTATAGTCATATCGTCTAGGGCAGATATTGACATCGGCTATTTGGGGCCAACATTTTCTATGCAAGTACGGCGTTTTAAATAAAGATAATTAAATAGTTTTCAAAGTACTTGGTATAGGCGCTTATGACCTCCCCCTCTATGCCTTGCGGTAATGATTCCTCTGGCATTACGACCTTTACCACAACGGTGCCGTCCATGGATCAATTTATTTCGTGGATTGGATTTCACTTGCCTGTCTACGGTTCCCTTGCGTGTGCTCGGGATAGGTGTTTTGTATAAATGTTTCGCCGTATTATTAAGTATTCTCCTTTAGTTCGTTTCTCTATCTAGAAGTGGAATAGAATAACCCGGTTGAAGGGTAATGATCATACGTCTCACGGTGAATCGCAGATATACAACTGGTTTTGCGTTAATTAACTTCTTTTTTCATACCAAATTTCACAAATAAGGAGCTAGAACCTTGCCTACTTTTAGTGGCGTAATCATCAGTGCTAAACGACCATTAATTATCATTAATAGTACATCTTAATATGAAGAAAATCATGGCTGCGAAACATCCCTGAGTCTCTTTCAAAGCTTCTACTAGTTCGTTAGCGAACAATAACACGTACAGCTGCAGAGAGAGATATATACATAAATAAAGGAGAAACAAATTATCCCAGGCCTACCAACATGGGCTTTCTCCCTGTGAAAAATGGCCATGAAACATCCTTGTGTCTCCTTAAAGGTTTTACTAGTTCGTTAGCGATCCTCGCGGTTTTCATCGTCAACAGTACTGCTGCGGACAGTGTTCGCCTACACGAAAGTTTAGTCCGTGTACACGACATTACATAGTGCCTAGCGGCGTGTTCGTTTTATCAGCCATTTAGCCCATTTAATAACCGTTTCACCCGTTTAATTGGTCGTTTAGCTCGAATAAAGTGCTAAACGCTAGATGACAGACTGCCCATTGTTTAGCATTTAGTCTAACATTGGCTGCAGAGAGATATAGATAAATAAGTGGAAACATATTATCACAGGCCTACCAACACAGGAGCTTTTAGACTCCCTGTGAAAAATGCAAGCAGTGAGCTACGGTCCCTGTTTGTTATCGTTGCGAGTTCATCTGGTTGTGCAAGATAATAAGATTGTGAGATGATATGCTACATCTAGATAGTAATTGTTGTATCCGAAAAATAATCTACTAAAGTCAAAATGCACTTAACAGACTACTTGTTGTATCCAAAAAGTAATCCAAAAGTCAAAATTTGTACATGTGGATTGGATGGAAATGCAACATAAATTTCCTCATTTTGGACTATGCCACCACAGCGTCCTATGTCGAGGTGATAGGGCATTTATCATTAGATTTACGTTTATTCAGAGTTCAATCGGTTTGTCAAATTTTCTTCAGTACAGTACTTACACAGCTCTGACTATATATAACATTTGTGAGTTTTATATCTCTTATAGGTTATACACTTGCATGTTGCCTCTACATAATTTCTTCCCATAGCTGCGTGATGAGACTTGAGATAAGTGAATCTAATCACCGAAGCTTCTGTCGGGGTGTATTGTAAATGTAGCTAGAGTTAGGGTCTAAAATGTAAAGAGCCCAAAGAGATAAGGTGGAGTACAGAGAAGGATCAATATCGATCCATTCAGTTTTTTCCCCCAAACTTTAATGTTCAACTTCTTCCTCCCTTCAACCTTATCCTCTAGATTACTCTCAAATCCACCATTAAATCGTTAACATGGTATCGAGAGCAGGTTAATCCTATGGAGTTCACTCCATTTTCATCAAGTTTGTGGGGGATTATTGTCCTGGTGAGCCACGAGTTGGAGTTTCTTTTTTTTTGGCTGTTCTGTATTGATTCTGTTCTTTCAACCTTTGCCTGGAGGAGTGGAGGTGCCATAGTCATCATCCACACCAAGGGGTGTTATCATCAGTAAGTTTGTTGGGTGCGAGGGAGCCATCGTTCTTCCTCGATTTGATTCATCTGTACTGTTGGCTTGTTTCAACATGGCTGGTACTAGTGAAGTTGATTCTAGCATTGGAAAATTATGTGAAATTCTTGGCAAATTAATAGACCAGCCTAAGGTAGTTCCAGATGCTGTCAAGTATGCTCTTGAGTCAAATCCCATCAAGTTACAGGGACAAGAAAATTATATTAGTTGGGCTCGACACGCCCAGTTAATTTTGAGCTCTCATGGGTATGAGGAATTGTTGATGATTGATGCAACTGATGTTGAAGGAAAAATGGATGATAAGATAAAACAAACAAATGACAGAGTGCTTGTCTGGCTACTGGGCAGTATGGAACCTATAGTTAGAGAGCAGGTTGAAACCATGACTTCAGTTTCAGAAGTGTGGAGCGCCTTGCAGAATCTATTTGCGGACAAATCAAATAAAATGCAGTCCACTCGGATTATGCATGAGCTGTTGACTTTGAAGCAAGGTGCAAAATCAGTAACTTCCAAAGTTGTATTGCCTCTCTTGATTCTGTGTCCATACCTACTAACTGGAAATTAGCAAAAGAGGATCCTAAGTGGAAGGCAGCAATGCTTGATGAGATGAGAGCTTTGGAAAAAAATAAAACTTGGGAGCTTGTGGATCTACCGCAAGGTAAGCAACCTGTTGGAGGGAAAATTGATAGATATAAAGCACGTCTTGTGGCAAAAAGGTATACCTAGACTTACGGGATTGATTATAATGAGACTTTTGCTCCTGTTGCTAAGATGAATTCGGTGAGAACTCTTATATCTTGTGCTACCAACTTGGATTGGGATATTTATCAGATGGATGTTAAAAATGTCTTTCTTCATGGCGATCTGAATGAAGAAGTATATATGCACATACCACCTGTCTTTAAAACAGATCAAACAAATGGGAAGATGCTTCGATTGCACCGATCTTTGCATGGATTGAAACAATCACCGAGAGCTTGGTTTGATCGTTTTAGGCGATCAATGCTTAAAAGGGGCTATTGCAAGAGCAATGCTGATCATACACTATTTTATAAGCATGCTGCTAACAAAGTTGCAATTCTCATAGTGTATGTGGATGATATTGTGATCACTGGTGATGATTGTGTTGAGATTTTAAATCTGAAAAATTATCTTGCACAAGAATATGAAGTGAAAGACCTCGGTCAGTTGAGGTATTTCCTTGGAATTGAAATATCTCGTGGTTCAAAAGGGATATTCCTCTCTCAAAGAAAATATGTGCTAGATCTTCTCAAGGAAACAGATATGTTGGGATGCCGTCCTGCAGCCACACCTATTGAGCAAAATCATCGCTTGGTTAAAAACATGGGAACTCCAGTGGATCGGGAGTCTTATCAAAGACTTGTTGGGAGGCTCATTTATCTCTCTCACACTCGTCCTGATATTGCATTTGCGGTTAGTGTGGTGAGCCAATTTATGCATGATCCTAGGTTGTGGGGACCCCTTATCCAGAGGTTCCCTGATTACCTGTATCAGGTCCTGGATCGGCCGCTGATACAGATCTTATCATAGATTAGTATCAGAAGAGGTAAATAACGTATGGTTTTAAACAGATTTAACACCGTTTGTTTTAGCTAGCGGGGAGCGGGTAGGCGCTTCATTCCTCTACCGGAATGGGCTGTAGCACCTTCTCGCCCTGGATTCCTAAACCTGTAAGACAATGAAAGTAAGGGTGAGTATTCTAAAAAGAATACCCAGCAAATCCCACAAATTCAATAATATAATATATTCAATTAAATTAATGTAATGGTCGGTCCTGGAGGGGCACTTCCTCCCTGCCAGTCCCGATATGTTGTCCCGAACCTGACCAACGGTACCTTCGTCGTCTCAGGTTTCCCGTACAGAAACAGTAAAGACTAATCATCGAGGCCTTTGACTAAGTTGACTCTTGCCGGAGTCGCGGCTATCCAGATAGATTCCACACTCTGCAGAGGTCGTACTTATCTACCCCGCATTCAGTCGACCCGTACCGTGTACCTCGGCGGTACCGACCTACGAGACTCGTACCCACCGGTGACCATCGCTGGTCAGCATTCCCAAGGTCCAGCCACGTGCATACTGGGGGCTAAACAGGGGCTACTAATCATCCGCCTCGCGGATATCGACCCGGGTTTTTGATGAGCTCATCGGGCCTTTGGCCGTATCCTAGTCAACCCGTGCCGCCCAGTCCCAGCCCTCTGTCTGGGGCTGTCTCCAGTATACCCATTTCCTGACTTGGCGCGTGCTCGACCCGGCACCAGGCGCTCCCCAGTTCACCGGTCAGCACTCTGCGCCAATCATACGGCTTCCTTGGGATGGATTACTAGGTTCAGCTGGTGGGGTATGAATCAAGGCCTCACATAAATAGGCATTCCCGAAGGCTATGACTTTTTGGCATGCGAGGTTGTACTGGGCACTAGAAAGACTCTCCCGTGAACCGGTCCTTAGCTGGGATCAGAGTGGCTCTTAGGACAGAATCCCCTTCCTTGGGATCTTCCTTCCACTCCCAATCAGCATCCTATGACTACAGCGGGGCCAGGCATTCACCCACGTGATGCCTCCTTATAGCTTATGCTTCTATGCTGCAAGAAAGGTAAACTTTAGTGATTAAAGTGATATTATTGGTGAGACTTGCCTTCATTGTCGTCCTTAGGCGTTTCTTACGCAGGCGTGCATCGTATGTTGACCGGGCTGGGCTTCGGGCCTTCTGGAGCCTTGGCGTCTCGTCGGGCCCGGTCGTGCTATCGATAAAACACATAAAATAACAATCAGTATAACAATACACCAATCAATTCGTGAAAGGAAAAGAAGAATGGCAAGGAAGGCGGGGATTGAAGGGATTTGCTAAGGGTCAAGGAATAACGGCTAGAGATTAGATTAATAACCCCTTAATTATATAAAATAATTAATGGATTAAAGGATGGGGATTTTGAAGAGAATTATTAAATAATTCCCTGGAAGACGGCTGGAATGATGGTTATCGGTATTTCGGGAATTATAAGGATTTCTATGAATAAATCCCGAATATGAATTTCTAGAAAGTCCTTACACTACTTTGGGCAGCATGATGGGTAGGGTTTCATTGAAACCTAGGGGTTTACGGACGGTCGGTTGGACGACGGGGTTTAGACAGGGTTAGGGTTTACACGGGTGGCGCCGGCGGGGTTTTGGGTGGTTTAATGACTAGGCTAGGCTTAGGATATAAATATTAGGGAACTAAGCATATGAAATGCTTAGAATAATCCACAATATTTATGGGAATTTTCTGGGGATTTATCGGACTAAGACAGAGAAAGGGGGGTTTTCTGGGTACACCGAGGGAGGCTTTCTATTGGCTAGAAACTACCCTAATTGGATTTGGCCTCTAATGATTGGCTAAAAAGGATTGGATGGCACTAATAGGCTTAGGAATATCCCTAGTATTTTTGGATATTTTTGGGGAATTTTTGGAATAAAGGAAGGGCTCTAAATACACTTGCGTGTACACTTACCGGGGTGTACCTAGCAATTTGCTAGGCGCTGACGCAGCAGGGTGGGCCAGCCGACGTGGGCTTGTGTGGCCCGCCATGTGCACTGTTCCATGGGCCGGGCGCGTGGGCGCGGTGGACCGCGGCCGCTGGGCCGACGGTCTAGTGGACCGCGTCCACCCGGGGTCCGGTGGCGGGAGGCCGTGCGCCGGCCATGGACCGGAGCGCTCGTAGAGCCTCCGGTCCACATGGACCGTGTGCACCGGGCGCGAGGCGGAGGGTACGAGCGCTCCGGTCCACATGGACCGTGTGCACCGGGCGCGAGGCGGAGGGAGCGGACGGTGGGGGTGACGGCGTCGCGACCCGGCCCCGCTTGTCGGGTTAAGAACAGAGAGAGGGGAAGACGGCGGGGCGACGGCGGGTAACGGTACCGCACCGGCTTGGGAGGGGGAGGCGGCGCCACCGCGGGGCTCGCCGAAGCAGCGCCGGAACGGCGCTATAGCTCACCGGCGGCCGTGCGGTTTGGCCCAGGCGGACCAGGGAATCACGGCGAGCACATTGGTGGCTTGTGGGAGGGCGGAGGAGAAGCGGAGCGGCGCATGCACGCGCGAGGGGAGAAATGCTCGAGCTCGGCTTGGGGTGTGCCTGGTGTGAGGGTTTGGGTTGCCTTAAAAATAGGCTGAGCGGCTGCGCGTGGTGCCACCACGTCGTGCGGAGGAGATAGGGGCGGCCGGCGGAGCGAGACGCGTGGCCGGCGTAGAGAGCTCGAGCTCCGGCAATGGAGCTCGGCCGGGGATGCGGGGAGGAGAGGTGGGCGCCGCAATCGCCGCTCATCTTGGCCGTTCAAGGTGCATCGCGCGGTGGTGGCGCGCCCGCAGTCGTGTACGGAACGCCGTGGAGAGGAGGTATGGGCGCCGGGGATGGGCACACCGGGGCCATTAATGGCTCCCAGGTGGTTGGGAGTTGGGACGGCCGGCCAGGGCCGCGTGGCCGTCGCGATTCGCGCGCGGCTCACTCACGCTTGGATGCTGGAGCATCCAGCGGTGGGAAGGGCGTGAGGGGCGCTGGCGCGCGGCGGGACAGCTCGGAGCTCTGCCGGCGGCAGTGACGTCAGCGCGTCGGGAGGAGGAGGAAGAAGGAGGTGGCCGCGTGGGCCGGGGTGCGAGTGGGCCGCGGGGACGAGCTGGGCCGCGGGACGTCAGCGGACCGGGGAGGGGAGAAAGCGGACTGAGCCGCAGGGGGAATTATGCGGGCCGAGCGATCGAAGAAGGGGGAAGAAGCGGGCGAGATTGAGAGTCGGGGGAGCGAAGCCAGACTTTGACAATGAGTTGCAGGGCTGAAAACGAGGCTTCGACCCATTTAACATTTAAACACGTTTTCTATTTGTTTGAAAGGGTTTTTAAAAAGTATTTGAATTCAAATTGAACCAAACCCCTTTCCTAGTTTTTCCTACGGTTTTAGGGACTTGTTTTAGCACTCAAGTTGTGAAGCATCACTTTTTATTTCCCCATAGTTATTTATAGTTTATTATCCCTATTTATTTCTTTTATCCTATATCCTCCTATAGTAAATCTAATAATTAATTTAATAAACCTTAAATTAATTCTACTTAATTTTGAGTGTGTTACATAGGTCATCACACATGGATGTTTTATACCGCATTTTGAGATATCTCAAAAGTTGTTCAGGGAAGGGTCTCTTATACACCAAACAAGAAAATTTGAAAGTTGAATGTTATATTGATGCTGATTGGGCTGGTTCTTTGGATGATAGACTGTCTACTTCTGGATATTGTACCTTTGTTGGAGGTAATCTGGTTGCTTGGCGCATTAAGAAGCAAAGTGTTGTTGCACGCTCTACTGTTGAGACTGAATTTCGTGCTATGGCTCATGGTGTATGTGAGTTGTTGTGGCTACAGATTCTCCTAAGAGAATTGAAATTGTTGGAGAGAAGGCCCCTGATGCTATATTGTGATAACAAAGCGGCTATTGATATAGCCAACAATCCTGTTCATCATGATAGGACCAAGCATATTGAGATCGATCGTCACTTATTAATGAGAAATTGGATGCAAGAATAATTTGCTTGCCTTATGTAAAGTCTGCTAGTCTGGTGGCAGATATTTTTACGAAAGGGATGTCTGAAAAAACTTTTTCTATATTCTGTAACAAGATGAGTCTGTATAATGTCTTTGCCTCATCTTGAGAGGGAGTGTTGGTGTGTATTGTACATGTAGCTAGAGTTAGGGTATAAAATGTAAAGAGGCCAATGAGATAAGGTGGAGTACAGAGAAGGATCAGTATCCATTCAGTTTTTTTCCTCCAAACTTTACTGTTCATCTTCTTCCTCCCTTCAACCTTATCCTCTAGATTACTCTCAAATCCACCATTAAATCGTCAACAGCTTCAGAGAGCTAGAACACGTCCACTGCGCCTGGATGGTGAACTCTGCCCATCCCGTTTTGGTGCTTATGCCCGTTAGCTGGCTGCCTCTTTCCGTTACACACTTAACCATACAAAATGAATCGCACGAATCTGACTTTTTTTAATAACGCGTTTGTACACACACAATTGTGCAGCATTTTTTTTTTTGCAACTTTTGCAAGTTCAACTAACCGTAGATATGCTCCGGTTGCAGCATTATTCTAGACCTTATTATTCCTGCAACAATTTCGCGACATGCGCATGAGTAGTGCAACATACTTCAACTTCAGTACACACCACACCACAAACACAATCCAATCGCACACTATACTAAGTTAACTTATTAGCTTAAAACTCAATCGATCATAGATACCAAGAAGCTACCAAAGTGCGCAGGCAGCTTTAGAGCTTAGCTAGTTTTCAGGCACTTCGTGTGGCCACCATGACGTGATTTATTTGCCAAGAAACGACCTGGCGATCTTCCCGTTGGCGCCCTCCGGGTAGAACCCGCCGGGCTTGCGCTCGTCGCCGGTGAGGTAGAGGATCCCGAGGAGCTGTGCGGGCGTCCGGGCGTAGGAGAGCGAGTCCCTGTCTGCTGAGAGCACGTTGGTGCAGATGGCGCCCTCGGCGCCCAGCTCCCGGGGCACCGTGAGCCCTTCGTCCTTCACCCCGCACCGCCCCAGCCGGTTGCGCAGCGCCGACACGCGGTCCGTGAACTCGGCCACCGTGATGTTGTACGGCGGCACGGCCTCGCCGCGGCGCTCGAAGAGGAGCGCCCGGATCACCGCGTCCTGTCCTGCCTCAACACCCAGCAGTCCTGCCACGAGCTGCACACACACGCGTATATATAGGTTTCAGTAGTGGCGTCGATCAGCTGCCTACTTACTGGCTGAGTGCAATGGTGGCTAGCTAGGTGATATCGATGACGATTACCTCCTTTGTCTTGTAGCCGTCGATCATGGGGTTAGTGCCGACGTAGCCGTTGATGCCGAGGTAGGGGATCACGTAGCAGGCCAGCAGGAAGTTGAGGCTGTTGGCGTAGGGGTCGAAGGGCGGGTTCAGCCTGTACCCAAACGCCTGGTCCATCACCCTGGCGAAGTTGTCGGCGCTGAGGTCGATCCGCGGCCGAGGAATCCCGCCGACCGTGCGCTTGATAGCCCTGCCATGCATGGAAACAAAAGCCTAGAGCTCCGTACAAGAATGCTAGCTAGTATAAGTTCACAAGCAAACACGTACTGACAGAGATCGATTGCAATAATCGTTGCACACAGACCTGATGTGGCCAACTTCTTGGAGGGCAAACTCCTTGATGACGGGCAGCGTCTTCTCGTCGAGGTTGGCCTTCCTGGCGCCCACCGGCGGCGGGCCGCCCATCGCCATCCCCGGCGCGATCTGGTCGAGCCCCTGGCCGTACGCCCCGTGCAGGAAGAACTCAGCCTCGTTGTACTCCAGGTTCAGCGCGAACTGCACCGGGTCAACGTCGTAGGGGAACACGGCCACCGGAACGTGCGGCGCTGGCGGCTGGCACGACGGCGGCTTGCCGTGGTTGGATGACATGGCCACCACTGATGACAACTCCGGAGGGCAGGTCGGGTCGACGGGGTGACCGCCGGGCAATGCTTCACTGCAAGACCATAGTTGCAGGAGCAGCAAGAGCAGGAACGAAGCGGAAGCATAGGATGCCATGGTTTAGCTGAAGCTTTAGCAATGTCTGGGGGCAAATAATCGGTATGTTTGCTCACCAGATATATAGTGGGAAGCGTAACGGCCAGTCATCTGGCAGCTACTCTTGTCTTCTTTTCCTGAAGCCCGAGCCGAACAGCTTAGCTACCATTCTCGGCAGTGCTTGTTGCCAAGTGCCTCAAGTCTTTCCGATCCTGCAAGATAAGACTGACATATCTAGCTGGAAAACAGGTTTGCTTGCATATGAAAAGCAACTAAGCAAGCCGTCCAAGTTAAAATGTACTTGATTGTTGAAACAACTTTCTGCGAAGATATGATTGCCTTGGCTGCATCCTGAACGGGCAGCTCAGCTTCTTTTTGGATCCTCCACACGCGAGCTGCTGTTGTGCCATGGCCAGGTGGAAGGTAAATTAAGTAATAGGTAGGCCCTTCATTGTCGTTTCTTAGAAATCCACACCAGTTTGTCAAATTCCCCGGTGATGATGGCAACATAAAGATTGTAGTGTCCTTCCATATCATCATGGTAAGCGGTAGCTCCTCCTCCAGGCTGGCATGAATGCCGTACACAAACCTCCTAGGGTGGTCTAGACAGTGAAATTGATCAGTTGCTGTCAAGATATCTTGAGAATACAAGCTTTCCTTATCTTCAGTGTCCCATTGGAATCACCATTTCCTTTATTGGTTTTCTTGAGTTTATGGCAACCGTGTCTGTAGTTCCAGCCACATGCATCAACTAACTTTAGAACTAAATTTACACGTAATTTAATACCAACTAGACTAGGCTCATCACGAGGGTCCACTGTTCAAGATACATGAAACAGGCCAGCCGCTGCACTTTAATTTACTAGCTCAAACAGTTCATAAATGTAATCATGATATGCTTATACCTTAAGAATGAAAATATCATGGCACCTTGATAAACAACCAAACCATTTCTTCTTTCTTTCCCCCTTCTCTCCACTCATACATCTTGCACAGCTTTAGATGTGTCCAGAAAAAGAGCAGGATACACGGTTGCACTACTTAATTGGAAAAATAATCAATTTATTTAACCTTTTGTTCGTATAAGTTCAAATCATTCCGTGCAATTATATGATCTAGTCATCTAGGCAAGTCAAATTTCTCTGTCAGGCAAAGAAAGAACTATTATACACGCAAACTCCATATGAACAAGAGCATCTCCAAGAGCTCTTGTATTTTGTTTGTTAAATATGAGAATTGTACCCCTTTGTAAAAATAGAAATCCCCCCTAATTCAATGGCCTAATCCAAGAGACATGCTAAAACGTGGCCTCTATAGCAAATGGGTAGCGTTGGACAAAAATAGCAAGCGAGGACGGTAGGATAGCAATCCTCGATTTATAGCAAAGCAGATAGAAGACCTGTTGGATGAAGGCTTTTTGAATCCTTTTATTTTTTTAGCCAAATGAAGTCCATATACAAGAGCTCTTGGAGATGCTCTTAGATGGGTAATGTACCCATCTTGACGTAAAAGTTTCGCAATGCTAGCCACTAAAATAGCCAACACACTCGCTAAACTTGTCTGTCCATGAAATGAACCACAGATAAGAGTTTTGGTTCTAATTTGCATATGAAAAAGGAAGATGGAATAAAATAGTGCACTACATTTCCATCTGAAAGTGCTAACCAAATTAGATTTTGTTTTGTCGTACAATGACATAGCACTACACTTTGAGTTAAATGGATTATTTACTAAACCCACCAATACTTTGCAGATATGTCCCTCAAAGAACAAAAAATTGTTGTAAACTTGATATTAGCACAAGTACATTGATAACTATCACACTAACCAGCTACTCAGTTGAGACCTAAGCATCGTGCCCGTGTTTTGTAAGTGGTAGCTCCTCCAGATTGGCACCAATGCCGTATCTAACCTCCTAGGACGATCTAGACAATGAAATTGATCGGTTACTGTCAAGATATCCTGAGAATGCAAGCCTTCTTTGTCAGAAGTCTCCCATTGGGATCCCCATTTCCTTTATTAGATTTCTTGAGTTATCTGACAACCGTGCATATATAGTTCCAGCCATATGCACCAGCTAACTTGAGAACTGAATTTGCACGTAATCTAACACGAAACAGACTCATCACGAGGTCCACTTTCCAAGACACGTGAACAGGCTGGGCACTGCACTGAAACAGTTCGTGAATGTTTCATTCAGCTTCTTTAGTTCTTTTTCTACGAACTGTTTCAAGAAGTGTAGCTGCATGCCGATAAATAACCAAACCACTTTTTTTCCCACCCTCTAGTCTTACATGTTGCTCTTCATTAAGTTTAAAATGTGTCCAGCAAAGCAAGGAGATGAAATAAATGGTTGCACAGAATAACTGGAAAAATATTCAGTTTGTTTAAATTTCTATTCACAAGTGCAAATAACTTCTTGTGGCTATATATGGTCTAGGCAAGTCAAAATTGTAATATAACTTCTGCTAGGTACAGAAAGATTAAAGAAACACGGTACACACAAACTCAATATGAACCAATCCTCACATTGCAATGCTCACCAAGTTTTAGTTCTAAGTTTCATATGAAAAAGGGAGTTCCAACACAAAATATCATATTAAAGAGCTAACCAAGTTAGATTTTTTTTTTTTTGGGTGTGTGCGGTGGCGGTGGTGGGTGGTGGGTGGTGGGGGGTTATAAAATGGCCGGAGCTTCACTTAGCAGATATATGTCCCTGATTTTTTTTTGGAAACTTGTAATATAAGGTATTCTAATATTACCACAAATCACAATAGTCAGCTACTCAGCTAAGATCCAGTTTGTTCTGTAACTGCGGCAAGCATAAGGAGTAGGCACAATAGCATGGCTGTTGCTTCAAGTAGTAACTGAATGTTCAGCGCAAGCCCAACACTGAAATGTGAAAATCATTTTCGCATTTTTCATCGTCAACGCAACCGTTTATCAGAGTACATGATTTGGCTTCAGCTAGGCTGCCTGAGTAACCAGCAGGAATGCAGCACGCCATAATACTCTTCTAATGGCATCAGAACAAGCTAGTGCACTGTGCATATGCACCCGATTCAACAATCATTCTTCTAAACTCTGAATCTCTTATCAAATTGCAGTGGGCCGGGCTCAACCAGATCATGGAACAAGTTAAGATGCATATACCAGCAGTCCAGGACGCGATCCCCATTGGAAAACTGTAGATCCTGACTAAATAACATTCAAGGGAAACACAACCAAAAAGCAAGCGACAAACTCACTGTCGCCGGGCGCGGGATGCGATCGGGGTTTGGCCGCGTCGACGAACGAATGGCCGGCGAGGAGAGGACGGCAGGGCGACGCGCGTCCTTGTAAAGGCAGGCGGTTCACATAGAGGAAGCCGTTGCGGTGGGTTCTCGACTTGTCAGGGGCGGGCGACAGCGGCGAAGGGAGGAGCGGGATTTGCGGAGGCGCAAGGGGGAAGGTGATGACGGCAATGCTTTCCCCACGCGGCCACGCTTAGTGAGGCCGGACAGCCCGGTGGCCGCCGGCAGCGGTCGCGGCCGCCGTGACCTGCTCGGGGAATTCCCTGCTCGGGCGGGCTGGACAGCGGGCTGGTGTAATTGCCAAGCTGGGCTACAATGTAGGTGAATCCATAGCCAAACTGAGCTATATTTTAGCCCATAGAGAAACTAGGGCCATGTTTAGTTCCTACAAAAAAAAAAACTTTTCACCCATCACGTCAAAAAGGGTTTTACTGCATGATGAGGTGTATTTCATGATACAAATCTAATGAGTCTACTTATTTCATGATTTGCAGCAGTGATACTACAATAACCATCTGCTAATCATGAATTAATTGTCCCCATTAGATTCGTATCGTGTTTTCCATCCGAGATTTATAATTAGTTTTATTATTAGTCTACGTTTATTACTCTTAATTGGTAAATTTCTTTTCGAAAAAATTTTTGCAAAAAGTTTTTACGGAACTCAACAGGACCTGGGTTACATTTTAGCCCATCACAAGACTGGGTCACTGGGTTACTGCTTCTTTCCTTTTTCTTGTGATAATATACGTGACCTGAGCCTTTTTTTTTAGACAATATACATGCCTGAGCTTGCCCCATTTCTCACAAAAAGAGGAAAGGGAGATGTGGGGGATATAATACCTGGGTACCTCACGAGCAAGCCTGGCAGCCCACCAAAAGGGGGCGGCCCACCTCACCGTTCTGGACCTGAAGACGTGCGGGACAAGTCGGCGCACGGAGGAAGGATCTGGAAGGAGAAGTTCTATTTGAAATAGGAATTATTGTAAAGAAGGAAAGGATTCTTAGAGATAGGATCGGATACAAACCGACTTGTAACCCTGCCCCCCGTTATATAAGGCGAGCAGGGACCCCCTCAGAAAGCATCTCATAACTAGACACCACATCTCAACAAGCAATACAACACCCCAAACAGGACGTAGGGTATTACGTCGAGTCGACGGCCCGAACCTGTATAAACCCTTGTGTCTGTCCATCCTAACCATCTTGCTTCCGATCTTTGCGATCTTCCCTACATTACAAATCACTTCCGTGGGCTACCCCGTGAAAGACTGACGGAGATAATATCACCGACAGGAGAAGAAATGGTCTATTGAGAGCTCCGAGAATATCATCATAACATCATCCATGTATCTGATCTACGGGACACCCCACCTCCAGCTCTCCATCTTCTCAGCACAATGGAGAAACAGCGAGACACATTTACTCTTGCGTTGCATCCGAAGGCCATGTCCTATAATCTTGAAGTAAATGAAGACCTCGTTTAGATCTATCAAAAGTTTTCACCAAAAAGTTACATAAAAGAGAAACTTACATTTATAGAGTATTAAATATAGACGAAAAAATAATCTATTATACGGATGGAATGAATTTCGCGAGACGAATCTAATGAGCCTACTTAATCAATGATTTGCAACATAGAGTAAACATATGCTAATTACTAATTAATTATCCTCTAATTACCTGTCATTAGATTCTTCTCGTGATTTTCAGGCTACATCTATAATTTGTTTTATTGTTAGTCTATGTTTACACTCCTAAGGTCAAAACCACTGTTGAAACCGCTTATAAGGTTGAAAAGAGACCAGATTTAAGAGTTTGGGGTGTTAAATATCCGGTTTTGAAGATGAGGGGCCAAATCGAGATCAGATAATAGTTAAGAGGGTCAATAGGACTTTTTCCTTCTAGAAAATACGCGCCACCGTTTACCTACGCTCAACGCTGGCTCTCTCTCGGCTCTCCGTACGAATCCCCTCCCAGCTGGGCTGCTCCGTCTCCGTCCGACCGCCCGTGCCCTCGCTCTCCTCTCCACTCCTCTGACGATTCGTGCTCGTCCAACTCTGGAGGGTGGTGGTAGACGGCCGGCGACGAGGTGGGTCCTCTTCATTCTTCTCTCGGATCGAGGCATGGTGATGGCTGGTTAGGGTTTCCGGTTCGCCGGTCGTAGGGAGGCTCCATGGCCGGCGGGCTTAGAGGAGGGTCTGGCGGCGGCAGTTGGCACGGCGGTGGTGGAGGATCAAGAGTGGCGAGGTGAGGCGGCGTGGACGCCCGGCGGGACGGGCTGACCCGGGGGGTGGGGGGGGGGGGGGGGGGGGTGGGGGGGCGCTCAGTTGTTAGCGAATGGCGGGGTGGAGGACGGCCTGTGGGCGGTGGCAGGGGCAGTTCGGCCTGTGAGCGGCGCCATTAGCGAATGCATTGCTCAAAGACCTGGGTAGTGCACAGCATGTCTTAGTTTGGCAGGTTTAGGTTTGGGCAGGTAGCGAGAGGCTCGATGACATATCTGATTTTAGGGTTTAAAATGTTTGCTCACTGGAAATTTACGTCGTAACTAACTTGATTGATTTTTGGGAACTAGTCAAGTTGTTTTGTATAATTTCAACTGCTTTGGAGATGTGCAATCATGGCTCTGTTGTGGTTCCTATTCTTGATGCATGGTGTGTTGGTTTGGCTGCTCGACACGGTGGTTTGGTCTGAGTACTGTAGGTCTATTTGTGTACGCGTGCCGTGTGAGTGTGTTAATATTTGAACAGATGCCACAGCTGTACCCAGATGAGAGGCGTGAAAAAAAAAAGAAAATCTTGAAGTGACTTGATGGGTTCTGTTTCCTGATGCACATTTTGTTTGTGGGCAGGAATATTAGTGATGTGTCTGCAGCACTCAAGGGCTCGATTGTCTCCAGATGAGCAACTTGCTGCAGAGAAAAGTTTTGCCTTGTATTGCAAGCCAGTCGAGCTGTACAATATTATCCAGCGGCGAGCCGTAAAAAATGTAATTCACATATTCGTTCTTACTACTAATTGTTATGTGTAAGTGCTGAGATACCAATGACGTTCTCTATATTTGGCAGCCCCTTTTTATTCAAAGATCCCTTCTATACAAGATACAGGCAAGGAGAAAAAAGAGGTTTGGCCCTTGAATAAACAGTAATGTACTTTAAACTTTGTGCACTTCTGTGTGTGCTATGTTCCAATCAACAGCTTGATAAGTCGGGCCAATATGGTAGTTATGCCCCTTTATTTAATCTCATGGCATGGGCTCGGATATGTGTGCTCAGCACCAGTTTATGGATTTCTAATTTAGTGTCATACAAGTATCCATGTGGTTCCTTTTGGAGTAACATGGTTGGATACAATCATATATTTGCTTGTGTGGGAAATCTGGAGTCTTTTATTGCTCTGGATGCTCGAGCAGCTGAAGCTAGCGAATTGCTCTAAATTTACTCAGTTTTTTTCGTTCAAGACCAAAACATGTTATAAATGTCAGTTAGGTTTGCAGCAGATAAGCTAGAGAAATAAACGATAATTGCAACACTGATTGCTTCTGTTTTTTTTATTAATTCTGATTTTCAACTTTTGGTTAGGATCTTTGACTAGATGGTTGCATCTTCTTCATAAGCATATAGCATAGAACCTGAACAGTAGCTTTTTCAGACAAGATAAGAAATTACTCAGGTGTAATCTTTGTGATAAATTACCTGCATTGTTCAGAAAGGAAACTTGTTTGTTGCCAATATTGGCTTGCGTTTGACTGTTCATCTGTACCAATGCAGGATTCAGCTAACCATATCACTCTCTGGATGTACAAATACCCAAGCACAGAATATCTTTCCTCTTTATGTACTTTTAGCTAGACCTACTAGTAATATAACGCTTGAAGGGGTAAGTGTAGCCCTCCCTGGTTTTTGACAACAGAGCAAATGGACTTTCTTTATTTCTGATTGATGACGTGATTTTGCAGCATTCTCCTATTTATCGATTCAGTCGGATTTGTTCACTTACTTCTTTTAGCGAATTTGGAAATAAGGACAAAACTGAAGCCACATTCATCATTCCTGATCTGAAGACTTTGTCAACCTCTCGCGCTTGCAACCTTAACATTATCTTCATTAGTTGTGGTACAGTGTGCATCCTACGCTAGTATTTGTTCTTTTTACTCATTCGCTGGTCATCAAATTCTTCTTTATTTCAACAGGGCAAGTAGGCCAAATTATTGGTGAAGATAATTGCTCTGGGAACAAAGTGGAAGGCTCTTCCCTCCAAAGTAAGTTCACGTTGACATTTTATGGCTGTTAATTAATCAGCATTTGCTGCAATACATTACTTTATTCTTTTTGCAAAACGGTGCAGTTGGCTTAAACAAGAGTCATAGCAATCAAGAGAGCACCAGATCAAATCGCAGAAAATTCTCAAAAAATCATTTCACATGTAGTTAGTGTGACTGAACCATGGCCTTAGTGGCAGAAATCTGACTTCCACACTGGTTGAATTAGCCGTTTGTGCATTAGCATAGCTTCTTTATGCTGTAGAAGGTCTAGTTTTGCTTCTCAAATATCTAGCTCCCACACTGCTTGTATCCAAAAGGCATAGGGAAAAGCTTCTTTCTGTTGTCTCATTATGCCCTGAACCTAATTCACATATCTGGCAACTAGCCCAACCCTTAGAAAGCTGAAGTTACCTAAAGTGTTTGTAAACCGCAGTCGCAAAGCGTTCTCGATCATGTGGACTTCTGCAAATAAACCAATGTGCTATGCACATAGCCACTTATTAAAAAATGGAAATTTTGAGAGTGTTGCTTCCATTTTACAGAATGTTTTTTCTCAGTTACTTTAGCAAAAAATTGTTATGCTTGCTCATCTGTAATGTAGTTGGAAAGATCAGATGAATAGAATATTCTGACACTATGTAATCATTTATCCAACATGGATGCATGTTGATAAGTCCTTTTTAATTATTAGTAATTGGATTAATCTTTCTTCCTGGCAAGATGATCCTCATTGTCATTATTACCTTTTTTTTAGAAAGTATTGATTCAAAGTGTGTGCATTTTGAAACAATTTTAAGCATGTAGGTGGTTGAAAGTAAACCAACTGTAGACGTGTATTCCTATTGAATTTACAAACTACCATTTATGTCATGCATTTTAACAGAGCTTGAAGGGAAATGTGCTTGGGGTAAAATAGCAACTAAGATACTTGCTTCCTCTTTGGAGAAATGTGTGACTTTAAGTACGGGGGTAACTGCGGAATTGGTTTCTACAGTTACAATGAGCCCGAGCTTCCTAGAGGTATGTCAAATTCAGGTATTTAAGATACAATTCTCTTAAGCTGGTACTATAATATAACCTCATTTTCTGAATATACTCCCTCCATCCCATGAAAATTGCAATTCTGGTATTTGAAAAAAAAATCCCATAAAGAGTGCAATCCTAGGAATTGGATCTCAACTACCTTCCCAATTAAGCGCTCAGATTTGATTTGCATGCCAAAACTAACTATTTATGGATAATAAATGAGGGCATGGGAGTTTCACACAACCACTAATCTCTGAAAAAAACTAGAATTGTAGTTTTCATGGGACGGAGGGAGTGTTTTTTTTTTGTTCAATTTATAATTATATGGGTTATTAGATGAACTGTGTATGTGAACTTGTTTCAGAAAAGAATTTCACCGCACCTTGAATTTGAATCTTGATGATTAACTCAACATTCTCTCTTGTCCCGGAATCCAAGCGTCCCTGAAACTGTTTGGGTCCGATTGGTTGCCTGTTGAGCCTAGCCTGATTCGTATCTGGGAGCCAAGCTCTGCCCACCTCGATGGATGCAATACCAGTTTGATTGGTTGTCTGAATTTATCTAGCCAGGTCACACATAGAAGCTGTTTGGTTGTCTGCATGAGATAAAATATTATAAACAAGTATCATTGTGATATTTATTTTGTATTAATATATTTTAATATTCGTTAGATTATCTCATTAAACCTTAATCATCTTTGAAAAGCATTAATATCACTTAATATATGCCAATCATCTGCTTAATACCCTCATTAGCCGGTGACAACCCGCATCCAGCGAGCCAGGCCCGTGGGAAACTATCTGCGTTTCCCCGGAGCCTGGCTTGGTGGTGAGTTTTGCATGCGCAGGGCCTGGCTCACCTCGGTCTTCAGGCAACCAATCACAAGCAGTTGTATCCCGGGAGCCTGGCTGAGTCTTGGTGCAGCCAAGGAATCAGGCCCTTTGTGCCTCCGCATTTCATGTAAATTTATTGTCCTTCAAATTAGCATAACAAGAAAATTACAGTGATTTGCTGATTTTTTTCCTGTGTTAACTAAAGAGGATGGATGGATTTGTGCAAAGAATATTTGTCATGGTAACTTAGGACCGAGTCAATAAAAAAGGCACCAACATAGCAAACCTGATAAGATAGCTTAAATTGACGGTAGATGTTGGAATATGCAGACCAGGAACAATTCCATCCATTCTGTTTGATCTTCTCCCTGTTTTGTTTCTCAATTCTCATGCTTCAGGTATTCTAACATCCTCTCTGCATGCAGCCAAAATTTCTGGAACAAGATAATTGCTTGACATTTTGCTCCCATAAGGTTGATGCTACGGTAAGGTCTTCCCTGTTTCTTCCTTCCATGTGTAATCTAATTAATTCTTCATGTATCTTCCTTCTAGATTCTGCCCTGAACAAACTGCTAACTGACATCTTTCAAATCAAATCGGTCCAAACTTTTGGTAAAATTTCAACTGTTAAGAGAGGCAAAATTTCAAATGTTAAAGAACTTTCTATGCTTGATTGAAATAAAGACAGTGAGATCAAATCTGCTGCAACCTAATTTGCAAATCACTGTGTAGCTATATGGGGGTGCTGAAACCAGTTGTCGCTAAATTTTTTTTTTTTTTTTTTTTTTTTGTAAATATTGTTTGTGTTGGATTGCAACACCTTCACTTTGCCAAGATTATTAAGCTTTGTTTTTGCAGGGTTCATACCAAATAAAAGTACGCATGTCTGCAGAAGAGGCTGGTGCAAGAGACTTGTCTCTGTCTCCTTACAGTAATTACTCATATAATGATGTCCCACCTTCAATCTTACCAGAAATCATAAGGTAACTGTAATATGTACATAGTCCCCTTTGTATAATTTAATCACTTTTGTACCCCTACTCCTGTTCAATTTCTATATATGCATATCTTTTGCAAACCAAGTTTCCTTTGTTCACCCAACCAGTAGTGATTATACTCGCAGCATTCAATTGCTTGCTATTGTTGAAGAATATGATGTGAAGCTTATAATTAGCTTGTTCATTTGATTGCCATGACCATGTAGATATGTACCATGTACGTTGCATGATATGTAAACATTACCTAGTGTCTTAGTAATTGGTGCAAATACTTTCTGCTTTATCAAGTGCATTGTTTGATGTAACCAAGTTCATATTGGTAATTCAATTTTGTGTTCCACAGGTTGAGAGCTGGCAATGTGCTTTTTAATTACAAGTACTACAATAATACAATGCAAAAAACTGAAGGTTCTCTCCTTCCCTCGTTATTTGATAAACCTTATGTACGATACAAGACCAAATGGTAGCAACGTCTTGTTGATGGTGGTATTTTTATTGTTTTGTCAAATCACTTATTGTAACTACATGCTAAGAACCGCAAAGAGAAATAGCTTACTTTACTATTCATACTAGAATTATTAGGATGTATAATCACACTGAGAAAAAAACTAGTAGACAATGTGACAATGTTACACCTTTCGGTTGAGTGCTTAGCGGCATTTGTTATTCAAAATAAATAAATAAATAATAATCTGATTCCTAAATATTCTCATTGCTTCTCCTTCCTTGCTCTTATGTTCCACTTTTCTTATACGATCCATTGATCTATTCTTACCAGTTACTGAAGATTTTTCTTGCCCATTTTGTTTGGTACCATGTGGAAGCTTCAAGGTAAAAATTAAAGCAGAGCTTCTTTTTGTATTATTTTTATTCATTTATCACTTAGTGCTGCACTATGTGGTCAATCAGATCACATTCTCATCTGCTACTTTTATGATAAGTTCCTTTTGTTTTTTCACACGGCACAATTGATTTGTTCCCTTATATTTTCACTTTTCCTTTTTATCAAGTTGTATCTAATGTTATTGTTTTTACAATTCTAGGGCCTGGGATGTCACTTAAACTCATCACATGATCTATTCCACTTTGAGTTCTGGGTTTGTAAACCTCTGAAATCTCCATTGCAAAATCTTCTTCCATCTTCATAGGTTGGTAATTAATATTTTTGTCATACACAGGTATCTGAAGAGTGCCAGGCTGTTAATGTTAGTCTGAAAACTGATGCCTGGAAAACTGAGGTAAATTAGGATATGAGATAGAGAGAATTCTGTTTCGATTGATTGGACATGCATTCTTTCCTAGTTGTATTGTTTGCCTATCATATATAGGCTTCCCGTTATGGATAGCTAGATATGGCACCAATCGTGATCCTGTATGATTAGGAAAACCAATCGCCCCTTAGCAAAATATATATCAGGCGCCCCCAGCACAGTCGCTGTGTGCGGCATTGCCCTCATCTCTTCACTCCCCATCTCATTTCTACAATATAGGACTCAGTCCAAGCCACTTTCCCTGTTACTATGATATAATAGTGTCAGTATTGCATGTTTTTAATGTGCCCATTAGTGTTCATCTATTGGTTTCTTTACTCCTTTGTGTGGGCCTGAAGGAGATGGACTGCACATGCACACTTTATTAATGCTCATGTGACTTGGGTACACCTTCTCAGCTAGGCGACAAAGCATAAGTAGGCTCTTGTGTGCAGGGGGGCAATTCATTTTGCTTGGTACAGTTTTAAAGCCTTGTAATATTTACTACAGTCCCTGGTACTGGATGTCATAGGGGGCGTGCTGTTGGGCTTGGGTTTGCAGTTGTGGCACAAACAGCGCCACATGACGACACATCCTTTGCTTTATCTGCTCTCTGCTCCCTTGTAGCCTTGAGTTCTGAGAGCACAGCGGATGGCTTGGTGATTGAAAAACGGGCATTTGTGTTCTTACCCCCACTTTGCAGTATAATTGTGATTTTTCCCTCATTTTTTTAACTTTGTGATTTTGCCCTTCATTATTCACAAGTCAATGTGATTTTGCCCCTAGTCAATGGTCAAAACAAGGTCAAATTCGCAAAGACCAAGGGCAAAATCACAAAGACTTGTACATATCCAAGGGCAAAATCACAAAGTTAAAAAAATGAGGGCAAAATCACAATTGCACTTCAAAATAGGGGCAAAATTGCAAAAACACAAAAAAACCTTGAAAAATAGATAACTTAGCAATAGAAGTTATGGCGGTCGACTCATACCTGTTTTTGTATTTTTGTGTACAATTGGATCCATATTATAGAGCAATGATATGGCTTATACGTGATTAAAGATTCCATGGAAACCTTGACTGTTTACAGAATGCTAAAAAGTACTCCAACATAATTTGGAATTTGATGATCATGAACTGATCTACAATAAGCGAACAAAATGAAAGGCTGCTAATATAACTCAACATCTGAAGGCTTTGGGCTGCACACTATCTTCCTGCACACGCATGGATCAGCATCCCCACTATGCGCTACGGACCATTACTGCTACGCTTTTCTAAGCTGTAACTGTAAGCTAAGTTTTTCTTGCGCTCTTGAGTGCAGAGTCTGAAAGTGAGCCTGAAGGTGCCGGAACAATTGTTGCTTCACATCAGAATAATAAACTAACATTTACCTTCAAAATTATTCAAATAGTATTCAATTTCCTTGCTGATTTTTCTGTGGATAAGGTTTTACATGATTAGCATTAAGATATTCATGCATGAGCTTAGTTCATTTTCCTATCGGTTATATTCAGCTTTTGGCAGAGGGAGTTGATCCAAGACACCAAACATTTTCCTACCGGTATGCTTGTTCTCCCCTCACCCCCACCAAAAAAATTGGTACTATGCGTAGCTGGCTAACTGTTTTCAATCAGCTCGAGGTTCAAGAAGCGTAGACGGTTGGAAACTACAGCTGAGAAATTCAGGCATGTACATTCACATATTATGGAATCAGGATCACATGAAGATGCTCAGGTGATGTCTGAAGATGACTATGTGCAGAGGGAGAATGGTACGCTTTCATCCTGTATCCTCTTGGGGATATTTTGCTGTTGCTGTGTTGTGCTTGCTGTTTCACTTTTTTCTAAGCTGTAGAGAAATTGTAAAAAAAAACAGCAGTGACAAGTTGGAGTAGGTTAGAGTTGAAATCCCACAAGAACCACCAATGAAGATGATAAAAAGAGTAAGGTAGCTAGTAGCAGTAAGATTCGAAACCCATAGTTTTGTTTTCAAATCAAACAAGCTTAGACAAATTCTGCTATACAACCGCTCTTTTGTGACACTTGATATGTAATTTGAAGCATATTAAATCTCTATTTACAGCTTAGATCCAAAGAAAAGCAGTCAGTTAAAACAATTTTATCGTCAACTGCACTTCTTTCTACTTGAAGTGGCTTTGAAATCTGTCATTATCAATTTCTGACTCCTGGTTGGGTTAAGTACATGTTGACTTCGATGGAAACATGCAAATCCACCATCTGTGTTGTCTCCTTGCTTTCTTACTTTCAGTTCAACAGTTCTTGGTTGGGCTTTATATCACATTGTGCATAGATTCTTGACACACCCGATGCACTGCATTCTAGGACCTTTTACTTTTTCTAGGCGAAAAGGGCCACTGATCAGCTACTGTCTGTTGAATTGGTTCTTTCTAATTATTAATTAATTACTCTGTATGCTGAGAAAGCCCTGCACTGTTGCTTCATGCCTGCTCTAGCATTTTCTGCATATGTAACCTCATGGTAACATTTTCAGGTCTTTCTGTAGCAGACGCTTCAGTTGACCCTAATCACACTGTACATGGTAGCAATCTTTCACCACCAACAGTACTGCAGTTTGGGAAATCAAGGAAGCTATCTGCTGAGCGATCTGATCCCAGAAAGTAATGTTTTATGTTTATTACCATGTTATTGGAGTGTTATATGAACGTTTGAAACTAACTGTTTGTTTTTTATATTGTTCGGCAGTCGACAACTCCTGCAAAAACGTCAGTTCTTCCATTCGCACAGGGCACAGGTTAGAGAAAATCACTTACCTATTTCTGTCTAGCTTGCGTGCACATACTCCTGTAAAGTCTAGCTGGATCACATTGTTAAACTTTGTTTTAGCCAATGGCACTGGAACAAGTCTTCTCGGATCATGATAGTGAAGATGAAGTTGATGATGATATCGCCGACTTTGAGGATAGAAGGGTAAGATGGATGGGACAACTATTTTGCTCTGCTCTTCAGAATAAAATATTGCCTTTTAATCATTACTTTTTCAACTTTGCTGAAATGCAGATGCTTGACGATTTTGTTGATGTTACGAAAGACGAGAAACTTATTATGCATATGTGGAACTCATTTGTTCGAAAACAAAGGTCAGTGTCCTTCGTTCTGGCTATAAACAGAAGATAGGAATTTTTTTTCACCTGCTATTGCTAATTTTAGTTTATTCTTCATTGTAATATAGATTATTTACCCCTATGACTTGTTTTAGCCATTTTCTCTGTATGGAACAACTACCGAGGATTTTGGCCACTGGAATGTTTCGAATGTGAAAATTTTGAATAATGTTGGTTAACCGTTGTTTCTAGGTATACAATAATATACAGTAAAATTAGCCCCTGTTTTGTGCTTTGTACATTGCAAGGTGAAGACACTACTGTCAGTTATCACAATCCATGCTGGAAACAAAGCCTCCCCCATTGCTGTCCCTTGCAATTAACAACTTTACCTCCATTGTCACCACTGGACTTGTTCACTGATCCCACACCTGCCACGTTGCTATGTCCATGTCCACACATGCTTGTGTTCCGTGGCTGTATTGGTGAGCCTACCCTAGCGCCTTACTGCTGGTATTTCCTTCGAAGATTGCACATTACCATTGACACATTTGCAAGTTATAGTTTTGTGGTCTCCGATGGTGTGCCAGCAGTAGATTCTGTTGGCATGCATGTACTAACAAAGATTTGGAGCATTGCTCTCATTAATCTGTGGAAGACATCACAAATCACTCAAAATTTGAAATGACGAAATGTAATACAGTTTACATTTCTAAATTTGAAAAATTTCTAGTGAGATCGATGGAATAGTAGGACCGTGCAGGCGGCACGCCACACATTCTGTTGTGCATGAGGGGCAGCAAAATATTCTGGGGGCTAGCCCTGGGTAGGCACTTGAGTGCTTTTGAATTCGAATGGTTGGAGCAAGCATCGTCGCTTCTGACCGCTGCGCTACAAGCATGCACTCAGTGGCTGCTGTAGGCATGTATTGAGTGCCATTCTTCACAATTCTTTCCCCACACCAGCCTTACCATTTTTCTTAAACATGTTCTATTCCACCTCAACATGATTCATTTAACTGCTTTGTTGTTTCATATTCATAGGCAGTATCTAATTGATTGTTTTTTGTTCACTTTATTGCTATATTAAGACTCAACAATGCAGCCATGCCATTCAATCTTTGTGCTGGTTCTAACTAGAAGCGAAATTGCAGGGTGCTAGCTGACGGTCATATACCTTGGGCCTGTGAGGCCTTCACCAGGTCCCATGGCCAAGAACTTGTGCAAAACCCTGCCATGCTGTGGTAAGCGGTTGCTTTAGAAATATATTTAGTAACAATAATACCTCTTCTACACTATGCTTTCTTAATCTGATTTGCAATTTTCTTGCTTCATGAACAGGGGCTGGCGTTTTTTCATGATTAAACTCTGGAACCACAGCCTTCTTGATGCCCGGACCATGAATACGTGCAATATATTTCTCCAAGGCTACCAAGACGGAACTTCTGACCCCAAGTAAATTTCATGCGAAGAAACTGCTAGTCAACTTGTGTAAAATAGCATCGGTTGTAGGTCTGGTAATTAAAGTAACTTTCCGAACAAAAAAGGAATCTGTGGAATTGGAAGGTTACCAGAACGGCATGTATTTGGAGGGAAGGTTTAAGAGCAGCTCCCCTCCTGATAAGAAATTAAGGGGACTAGGTTGGATCCGTGGCCGAGACAATCATTGTTTCATTCATGACTATCTATTGTATTGGATGATATTGATTGTTTTTTAAAAAAAAACAATCATTTTTTTAAAAAAAAGGACAGGAGCACTGCCATGTCATATAAGGAGGAGAAATCTTGGTGTTACATAAGTTGTATTACAAATTGATACTCCTTGCGTTCCAAAATATAAGTCATTCTAACTTTCTTGGAGAGTCAAACTTTCTTTCTCAACTTTGACCAAATTTATACAATAAAGTACTAACATTTATGATACCAAATAAGTACCATTAGATTCTTCATTATATATATTTTCATAGTATAGCTATTCGGTATCATAAATGTTTGAAGTCGTGTCTATAATTTTAGTTAAAGATAAAATAGTTTGACTCTTCGAGAAATCGGAGGGAGTAGTAAACTCTCTTGAAACTCTAGCGTTTCTGTAGACTGGTGGAGTGGTATGAATGATGAATTAAACTCACTGTATTTTCTTATTTCCTGTTAACGCTTGTGCATCGTTGAACATCTATTCTCTGTTGCCTGTGCGCGCGCGAGCTAGAAGTATGCCAGCGCGCGTTAAACCGCAAGGGAAACAAACGAAGATTGAGCGGAAGGTAAAGTAGGAAGCCAAGAAGAGCTAGAGGTAGGAAGCCAAGGTTGATTCTGTCATCATGGGAGAGCTCGCTGCTCTGATCTTGGGAGTCAGCCGTATCTGCTTTAGATACTGCACCTTTCCTAATGGCCTGTGATAGCTTGTTGCTGGTCATGGTTCCCTGGAAGCTCCGGGCGGCCATTTCTGAACTGAAGATGATCCAACAGATACCAAGAGATCAAAATGTCACAACTCATAGTATGTCATCCCCCGGCTCTTGTCGTTTCACACACATCGCACCAATGACCAAATCCACCACACGCCACACCAGGTCACCAGCGCGGCGGCGCTTTCGCTTCGTCGTCGGCCTGACCTGGCGCTGCCGCACGCGCTGTCACTGAGGTTGAGAGCTCTGCCTGATGAGGGAACGCGAAACGAAGAGGGAGAGCAGCACCCCAACTGACCAACTCAAGCCGCGCGTTCAATGCGACGAGGCGGACGTCTCGCGCGCCGCCGCCGTCGCGGCCGGCATGGTCCTCCGGGGACATGGAATTATTGGGGGCACGGAGGAAATGCGACGACGACGACGGCCACGGCCGGCTTATTCGAACACGATCGACGTCATCTCGCGTGGCTCGTGGCTAGTGCCAAAGTATCTTTGGTCTGCGTTCGATATTTTTTATTTTTTTTATACCTTTTCAGCGGAGATTGATCTGAAAGATCTCCAGGAACGAGAGGCAGCTAGTCATTTTGCGTCGTCAGAGACTCAGAGCGTATGTGGTCAAGTCAGGGAAGTACCATCATGTGATGCATATGTTAAGTTCAGGTTTAGCATGCCTTAATTCTTTCAAGTAGGACGTGTGGTAGAGGTACCAGGCCTCCCAGTACATGCATCATTGCACTGGACCTTTTTGTCTGAAAATTACCAGCTGAAAGCAGATGCTGGTTCACAAACTTCACATGCCGGAAGCGACGCAGTCACATGATTCAGAAGCAAATAAAAGCTACAAACACCGTACAGACACGGCGGCCCAGCAGCGCGTAGTACGTGCAAGAGCGCCACCACACAAACGCACTGCACGCACTGCACTGCCTAACCCGTGACTATGCTGCTGGCACAACTTTCAGCTGCAGCTCCGAGCATACTCCAGACAGCACGTACACGCATCGCTTAACGCTTTCCTCCACGATTCCACGTCTCCCACGATCAAATCCAAACCCCCCACTTAGTAACCTTTTCAAAGTCTGAACCCACACGGGGGCTTCCTGCAGGCACGAGCTTCCAATTTTTTTTTAAAAAAAAAATCAATAATTTTTTCAACATGCCCCAAATTGAAATATTGGGCCATTTGAAGAGCCGTCCACTGGCACAAAAATACTCCAAGGTTGAAACACCGTGGTCTACTCCTAATCTGGCAATGAGCGCATGCATGACACCGATGCCACCCTTAGCATAATGCAGAATCGCAGTCTGTCCGTCCTGCACCCAAGAAACCCTGCAACCCCATTCGTGACTCGCGTTTAACTTACGTTATCTCCCCGGTAAACGCCGCAGTAAGATACACGAGACGCCGCGCTCACAGGGCCCAGTGCGTCGTTTGACACGTCTACGCCCGCCGCCGGCGGCCGGCGGCGGTTTGCGGCTGGAAAGGTCGCCGCCTCTCGCCACCCCGGAGGAAGCTTCTGCCCCCCCCCCCCCCCCCCCCCCCCCCCGGACGGGCCGGACGGCCTGCTGCCTGCCTGCTCCCCCCCAATATAATTCCTCCTAGCCATGGTCGCTGACGTTGACCCGGCTGAGCGCGCGTGCGTTCGCGCGCTGAGCCGTGCACGCAACAGGCAGCCGAGTCGAGCAAATGTCACGAGCAACCGGGGTGGCGGCCTTTTAGCTGTAGGGCCATGGCCTCTCGCATCAGAACGCACCGAGTGATCATCATCATTCTCGCGGCGAAATTGAAACCGGGCCTGATTAGTTTACTTGTAAATAAAACTGCCGTCGTTTCAGTCTCTGATCTTGCTTCTGGGCTAAGACACTCCCAGCTGGGGACACAGGATGGTCGAACTCAGAAACCCAAGGGCGAGCTCACTCTCTCTGTCCGACCAATATGCGCCAAGGCCCATGCTGGCCGGCAAGATCTCTCTTTTTCCAGAAAGCGCCTTTCGGGAATTGTTAAGGTAGCAAGGAAGGTTGAAGACGATGGCTAGCTTAGCTCTAGCTGCATGTCCCGCTTTCACCGCCTACGCAGATCCATGTCAGCCTCGTGGATGTTTGCAGCGCAAAGTCGCCACCTATGACCTACCTGCCACTCCCCTTCGTTCTGGAATGTGCGTGCCCATCCGTCTGATTCAGCGCTGAAAGGATCTCCCTCGCCTACCAAAAGGTCCTTCTTCGACTTCGACCTCCAGCCTGTGTCGAGCTCACGAACTTTGTTTTTTTTATTCGGAAGATCTGGGTTGGGTGGATTAGATAAATGTTTCGGAGGTCTATGGGATGGAAGTTGAGCAATTTACTATTGGTTTCTTGAGAAAATTTGCTCCCGAAGTGAGACAGCACGCATTGTTTCCAACAAGGACAGTGTGCCCAGTCAAATAAAAGCCAGATAATAAGCTAGATGATGCAGACAGAAATGTGTCGGTCAAAATGCACAGTGCCTAGCTGCTTAGAGATAGAAACACTGTCAGTGTCTCGGACTTCCAAACCCTTTCCTGGAATAACCACAGTTTCAGACAATTAAGTAAAACCTAGTCGTGTAATCCTGGAACACTATCTGGGTAGACTAATAGATGATCAGCAGCTACACCGCTCACGATTTCAGTAAGCACTCACCTTAAATTCTTTGAAATGTGTACACGATCTGATCAGCAAGAGACGCGCGTAACCGGTGAAGTACTCAGCCATCTTTGTGGAGCCATCAAATGGACAGGGGAAATGCAGCCCAACCATTCGTGCAAAGGCTCCCATAATTTTCGTCCTAACCACAAGTTTCCTTTCCTGAAATGACACAAAGTTTTCTGGACACGCATTCTCGACCGCCTAATCAGCCTGAAAACTACGCTTATCGACAATCGGTGCGGTGTTATCAACATCGCTAACAATTTTCTTGAAGGAAACATCACTAACAATTTAGAAAGCAAGACAACGAAGAACCACACTATGAGTGGCGTGAGGTCTTCTTCGGTGCTCCATACTACCCTATGGTAGTATGGAGTATGGAGGGATGGGCAATTTTGTAATTAGACTGTAATATAATTTTCTATTGGAGCTCCTAACCTAAATGAACATATGTGTAAAAAGAAATAAATATATCGGACCAAATGAGTATAAAAATAAAAATAATTTTTCTCATAATACCCCTATACCGCTATATTACTCGTCTATACCACATTATATCACATGTTGAAAATAATTTTTTCCCATAATACCCCTATATTACTATACTACTCGACCTATACTACCTTATACTACAGGTGAAGGTCTAGTAGTATACAACTAATTTGGACCGTCAGATCCTTTTATACTGGTCCTTTTTAAGTCCAGTATAAGGTAGTATGGAGCACCGAAGAAAACCTCGAGTGGCGTACTGGGAAATGAACAGTTCACCACATGGTAAAGGCAGGCAAAAAAATTGAGTTGGGCATGGCGATTGTGGCTCACGACTGGGACGCCACGGGCAATTTAGGTCATGAGGGGAGATTGAGATGTTCCAAAGCTTTGGAGGAATTGCAATTCGCTTTAGTTAGTACGAAAAAAGATTTCCCGGAAAGGTACATGTACGCTTTGGTAGGGACCAATAGGTCGAGTACATGGCAAATCATGCATTCGATCTGTCCATTTTGTCCCTACGCACTAATGTTTTCTGTTGCCTGTTGGTGCTTTTCTTGATGGGCATTAGACAAGCGCACATTCTGAAACGAGGTGGTTTTCACGTCTGGTCAGCTGTATCTGTTCATCCGATACGGATTTCAAGTCATATTTTGAGTTTTCCTTGGAGAAGATATAACTCTAGCCCTATCTGAAAAATAATGAAAAAGCAAAGATATGGCTCGGCGTATCTAGAGAAAGATTTTGCTCTAGTGGAAAAACATGGGCTGAATATTCAGGTGTTTTAGTCCGACTTGAAATTTAACTTTCTACTTACCTAACATAAAGCTTGACTATGTGGTTTCAGGCCGTAAAAAGGGTGTGTGCCATCTAACAGTTATATAGTGAATAGCAGTTGGACCATGCTAAAATCGCCAACCGAATCCCATTACCGTAACCTCGCATTCCCTATCATGCAAACAGCAAAGTGAATAGGAGCTGCAGCATGAGAGAGGTCCGAGGGATGACTCAAAAGTTACCTTTTGATGCATGTCCAGCGTGTGATGCCGGTGGTTTGCAACATCTACCAGTATCATGCAGTACCATGAAAAGAAGCCGACCATTTCCTTTCCTTCCATGTATATTCTTCTGCAACCTTTGTAGTATCTACTAAGATTAGTTGCAGCATAGACCTGCCATGATAGTTAACCGAAAGGTCTATACAGATTAGTAGAATCTCACCAAGAAAAGAAATGCTGCTATGGAACTTTACGTTGCTAAAGCCAAAGTGCCAGAACAGATTTGCCCATGGCTGGTGCACACATCTCGGCAGCAACCTCCAAGGCTCCACGATATCTCTGGGGATCTCGGGCGTATTTGACCTGAGCCTGACACGTTTGGGCCCTCATGGACCGGCCCCCTTCGTCCCAAGGAATCCGACGACGCCTCCGCCATCGCCGCTCCCACCGGCGACAGCGACCGAGAGAGAGTGGCGACACTGTAGGAGGACGAGAGGATCCCAGCCGGCGGCAGCCCACGCAGAAACTGTGTGAATTTGAGGGGGTTTTTTCTCTCTCAGAAAATGGATAGAAATTAGAAAAATCCAGCCAACATCCATCGTGCGGAGGGCTATTGCACCAACCATATCCTATCCCTTTCCCGCGCCCACTTCCCCTGCTCCCTCTCCTCCAGAATTAGTTCTCGTCCAGCGCCGGCGTGCTGTGTCAACGGAAATGCTGTCGCTGTTGGTGTTGAATCAGTGGTGCGTGCACAACGCACAAAAAAAATCAAACGGGGGCTCGAACAATACCCAAATGCGTACTGTATGTGCGCACTGGAAATATGGCATTGGCACGTATGACCAATGCCCAAACTTTACACGTAGATGGTGTCATGGAAGAGAGTGAGAGTGGGGTATTTGGTTTAAGCTTTTTTCGGTGAACTGGCCGGAGTCTGTAACTCAAAATCGGTGCCGATGAGGTCATTAGCCAGGCATTTTTTCCAACACTGGCACAATGTTAGGTATTACTCCTACTTGGCATTTTGGCAAAGAAAATATCGAAAGATGCATTTTGGCAATTATATTGTCATCATGCTGGCTCATCACGCAATGATATTCCTGAAATTTTGTCCTGTAGCTAGGAACTTGTTTGATCTTCAATTCAAGAAACCATTCGGCCAAATCAATGAAGCAGCGAAACCGCCGAATCTTTTGTTGTGTTGGTGCATAGCATGCCATGTGCTGCCTCTGTTGCACCGAAAGGAAACGAACGGCGCGGCAGTTTTATCAGGTACAGTGATAACCAAACACTAATCACAGGTCTTTAGCCCACGTACACTCAGAAAAAAACATCTGCTGTTAGAAGTTAGGACAAACAGCAACCTGTGTCCCACGCTGGATTGAATAGTGGTCTCAAAGAGTTGTCAAGCAAAATGTTTAAAGTTTTACGTTATTTCTATTTCTGCCCAAAGGTGATGTAGAATTAATGTAAGGAGATGTTGTTCTATTCTATTTTCTGCCCAAAGGTGATATAGAGTAGAACATAAATGTTTTGAAGTCTAACAAACATTATTATTGATTATTTTCTCAGACAAAGATATCCATGCTTTCATTCTTGAAAGCAGTAAGAGAAGAGATCTGTGTACTTGTGACTCAGAAGAGATCTAGGTACTTGTGACTCAAAAGATGACAAAAGAAGAAGGCCATAGCACAAGGGACAATGTTCTTTTTAAAGAGCGCCTTCAAAAGAAAGCATTCTTGGAGAGTGATCCGAGAAGAAAGATAGATCATTGAGAAGTATTTTCATGTACTCTATAAAGAAGAATGTATTTCAATTATCATGATGAGAAATAATAATTGACATGCATGTTTATTTTTGACCAAAGTCGACTAAGCATGTGTGTTAAAGAACATTCAGATTTAAATATCTGAATTTGATGATTGAATATGCATACAAAAGAGTCAATTCTTGTATTTATGTCCTCATGGGATATACCCGTAAGGGGGAGAAATTTAAGAGCAGAGCCCGCATAGCGGGAAAAGTTTGAGAAAATTACCCGCATGGCGGGGTAAAGTTGAAATAATGCTTATGTTAGACAATCCCTCATGCCGGGAGAAGGTTGATAAAAGACTTATCCTGCAAGGCGGGAGAAAGTTGCTATAACTCATGTGCTTTTTTACGTATCCCATAGTGGGAGGCAAGCAATGAGCATGAATTACATGCGAGTGTGACTTGCAAGTGGACTAAGGATAAAGAACTATGTTAAGTTCTTGAAGAAAGATGAGGAAAAGGCACTCCCGTACGAGCTAAGTAATAATTCTGTTTTGCATGACGTAATCATGCAGTTGAAGAAGATAAATAAAGTTTCCTCACTCACATTAGTTCTGAAAGGATTCGAAATTGTGGTAGAAAGATTCTAACCACATTTCGAGGGGAGAAATATGAGATCAATTGAGAAAGAGAGAAAAAGATGAAATTTCCTCGATATTTCAGATAATGTGATGCATGCTATACATTTAAAGTGATCTATAAATGATAAATGATGAATGTGATCGTCAGGGGGAGTACGACGATTCATAATAACGATACCCCTAAAGTAAAGAAATGGCTAAAATCCTGAATTCTGTCAAGTTTCAAGGAAGATAGCGTAGTTAATATAAGAAAGCAACCATTGGGATTGTGAATGGAGGTGCTAAAAACCCTATTCATATTCTCAATAGAGTACAAAGTAAGATATGTTGGGATACAGATCCCAAAAAGTTGCCATCTCATTGGCTAACCTGAAAGATCAAAAGGGTGAAAAGATAAGGGGGAGAACGGTGACTCGAAAAACTGATCTTGAGGAGAGGTACCTACTTCGATGATTCAGGAGCCGTCTTGGCGGTTATACTCGTGGCAACAATGAGCGAAAATCTAGAACCTGTCTTTCAGGAGCCGATAGAAACCCATTATTGTTCACGAGGAAGAACGTCACCAGCCCCACATGAAAGAGTTTGTGCCATGAAGGGCGTTCACTTATCAAAGTGGCTCGTGGCCATGGAAAATGAGTTGAACTCGATAAGTTCCAACGTGTTTTGGGACTCGGTAGTTATTTCCTAATGGAGCCAAAACATCAGGCTGTGATGGGTCTGACAGTCGAATTGTGACTCCAAAGGGAACATGTAGAGAAGTGAAGTCTGTATAAATCGAAAGATTTTGCACAAAGTAATGGCACATCATTATCTGAGTTACATCAGATGAAAGTAAAGACAACATTCTAAGATGTGATTTGTGTCATAACCCAAAGGTTTTGTCATGAGAACATAAGGAATGCTGCTTGAAGAAGTTATTTATAGGCTAGAGCAAGTCTCTATACAATAGTGTTTGAAGTTAAGACTCAATTATTTTTTTGGTTAGAGAAAAAGAAAGGATAATTGTATTTATATAAAGGTATGGAATGGGAAGATCTTTTTCCTAATTCAAGTTCATGTAGATGACATTTCACTTACTAACAGTGATGTCAGTCTGTTAATGAAAACAAGGAAGTGTTTGTCCTCAAAGATTCAATATTGATGAAATTCATCAAGATGAAAGAAAAAGGGGTATTAGGAATATCGCACATGCACGCTAAGAAATGTTTCTGATAAAATGTGCATGCGAGAAAGCCTACGCCTGTCCTTAAAGTCAAGGGTAATGATTTTGGGAACTTTAGTGTTCCAAGAATCAATATGATTTGGTTGTGAGAACTATAGTGTTCCAATAACTAATAAGAAGATTGAAAGAATATGGTACCATATGCTTCAGCTGTTGGAAGCTTAATGCAAAAGATGAAAAAGGATAACATTACCTTGACATAGTTCAAATATCCGGGTTATTTTTGGCAATGACCAGTCCAGATATAGATCACTGGATTGGAGTTAAGTGTATCGGTCTCATGCTATATTAAGAAAGAAATAACCAGTGCTCTCAAAAGATTGTGAGTACAGGGTAGAACTTGTGAAATGTGTAGCGAAATCCACAATTGTCGCTAACTTTCATATTTTGGGGTTTTTTGTGTGGAAAATCTCCAAAGAGTTGAACAATTATCATCAATGTGATGTAAAGATATAATATAGCATGACATGAGGCTGAAGGACAGGCAAAATGGTTGAGAAAACCAGTGCCCGGAGTTGATGATGGTTGACAACAGTAACAACCATCTAAGTATTTCACTCCTGTGACAACAAGTCAAGTGTGGTGCCAAACACATTGACAGAAAAACATACGTCGTAAAGGAGAAAGTCCGGAATCATGTTGGAAAGCAACAATCAAGTACTCACGGATCCGTCTATTAAAGGCTTACCACCCAGTGTGTGCAGAGGACACAGAGTCGACATGGGTTTCATGGTATTGCCTATGACTTCCGGACTATAAAGGCCCAAAGTTATGATCCTTCAAAATAGATAAGTGTATTGTGGCTGGTTAATCCGATTGAAATGACAATCATGATGACCCATGCTCAATGTGCTTGTTTGTAATGAAGTGGATGCTAAGCGAAGAGCTGAAGTGTAAGAAAACTTAAGGTGAGATCAAGGGGGAGATTGTTAGGTTGATCTCCAGCCAGTTGGCCCAAAGGCCAACTGGGCTTTTGACTCGCGTCCTGATCGGGGACGCCCAGCCCAATAGAAGGCTGGTGGGCCCCCGTCGCGCAGCCCTATATAGGAGGTCGGGGGCTATGGCACGGATACGAGGTTCGTCACAGCCGCCGCTACCCCACCGTCCTAACCCTAACCCGATCTAGAGGGGTGGCTGTCAGTGACGGGAAGCACTACCAAGCCGCCGTCGTCGCTGCAACATCCGCCCCAACCGTCGCTGCCTGTGCGCAGAGCTTCACCGACGAACCAGTGATGGCCGGAGCGGTTCCAGGTATACACACCATTCCATGTTGTACCCACACGATCTACACCTAGTCGATCTGTAGAGCTATTCTATCACATAGTTAGTATTCATCGCATAATAAGCACTGGACGAGCTAGAAACTGCTCACAATTCATCCACATGTTCCTCATTGCTGATAATAAATTGATCGCCTCTGGAGCCGCCAGTCCTATGATCCGTTTGATGCGCCAGCGCCACCATATTATGTTATCACTAAATAAATTGATTTGTACGTACCAAGAGCACTAAAAGAATTGTATACATTATCGTGTAATCTGGATCGTAATCAAAATCATCTGGAGATCAAATGCTGATCAGAAAACACAAGAGTTAGGCCTCAACAACTAAAAAGCATAAAAATAGCTAGAATAACAAAAAGGAGACTAGCAGCTGTGGGTGTATAGATGCATGGTGACGAGAAAGTTCAAGGAATGGTACGTACGAAAAGTTCACGATCGATATGGATATACATGTCTAGTCGAGACTCGAGAGTCGTACCTCCATTATATTGTTAGGTCGCCGTACGGCTTGCTTATTATATTGTAATTATCAGAATCAGACTTCCCCTAATCGCATGCACTTAGCATCACACTTTGCGCATTGTTAATACGCAAAAGTGCAAAAAGAGTCCTTTGAAAATGGGTCAGCAGCATACAAGTACCCTTTGTCTTTTCTCATGGCGCATTTGATGATCAGCGTGAGAGTTTATTAGTAAGGTTTGACGTGATCACACAACCATATCTCCTAAGTTTCTTAACACAGGGGCGTGTTTGGGCCAATGGTTTCAGCGGTTTTTTGTCCCATTCTGCTCAGATAAGAGTAACTAAATTGGCAACTGACGCGAGTGTTTAGTTCGCCAACATCTCAAGCTCCCTGTTGCTCTAGTTTAACGCTGTGCCCAGAAGAAGATACCAGAGTTTTAATCTGCTACATGTGAAGCCATGCACACCCCATGCATTACCACAAGTGATTAGCACAAAGTATATACATGTGTAGTGTGTAGAGCATATCTCGGAGATTCTCAGGTGTCAGATGTTTGTACTGTGTACAGCAAGGTAAAGCACAACCACAATCTAGGCTAGCCTTTTTAATCAGAATTTGGGTTGCATATTCTAGCTTTTTGTAGGCGTGCGCTCAAGTAGAATAAATATAATACGTACGTAGGATGGAACAACAGTAGATTAGGATGCATGTCTGATGTTGGTGGTTACAAAAGCCCAAACAGTACGTTATGGGCCCTAAGGCGGAGTAAACGCCTAAGAGGGCTTCTAGGGGACTGAGCGGCCAGGTGTTCTTATAAGAGTCTCTTCTGGCCTCTGGCTGAAGCCCTTGGGGCTCTATTTATAATGGCTGAGGCCCTGCCCTAAGCTAGGAAAAGACCGACGTGCCCCTGGTACGGTACCGGGGCTCCCCCCGGGCCCACTCCGGTCTAGGGGCGCTATGGGGTTATGAGCTCCCCATGTGGCGGGGAAGAAGGGGGGCCCGCCGATGTCCTTCTTACTGAGGTCGTCTCTGGGAAAGTGGCTTGGGGGCCCCACAGCGGCGGTGACGTCCTCCTTGGATCTTCATCTCCCCCGGGAGGGTGCCCGTCATGTCGTGTGTCTCCCGTTGGAGGCTCCGGGGCTCCTCCGACTTGTCGTGTGTCTCCCGCCGGAGGCCTCCTCCCGTCCTCGCTCTCTCGACAGCCCCGCGTCCCCACGGTGGGTGCCGGTCTTCCCGGGAGAGCCCCGGTCGTCCCGGGACTTCTCCGGAAGTTGGGCCCGACCTGCAGGCCAGGGCTCCCTCCCCTTTGTGGTCCTGACCTGGCGGGTGGGCCCCGCGCGTTTTACCCAACATCTGATTTGCCTTAGTGCAGTAGATTGAAAAGAACGATGATTATATTGCTGCCAATTGTGCTGCGTACGTACGACTATCAGAATTATAAGTGGAAATGTTAGGTAACTGAATCCACATTTGGCCATTCACGCTAACGAATTGAATAAACGCCCCCACCAGTCGTAAAACACAACATGTCATTTCGGCAACGATATTGTAATAAAAACATAAGTTTGATCGTTAATTAGTTTTTATTTTTGGTACTATATCAGACAAAACAGTAAATTTGTGAGGATATACCTTTAAAGACAAATTTCGAGTTCTGATAGAAAGACGGAAAGCATGCATAAAGCACGTCTTCGGCTTTTGCATCACATCTGTTGCGATAAAAAGGAGAGAGCGCCACTCATAAAAAAAAAGGAAGAAGAAGAAGAGAGCGGGTACCGTTTGCACCGGCCTTGCTCTCCGTTGATTCTTCGAAATAATATAATTACGAGAGGGCGGCAATGCCGGTACATATATATGTTATACAAGCATCTCTGAATGCCCCCGGGCGTTGAGGCCAGCCAGAGGCGGTTCTTCAAGTGATGGCACGTGTGAGGGGAGGCTGGTTTCCAATTCTTAAAGGCTGTGCTGCTGCTTGTGCATGCATATGGTTTCAGTTACCCTCCCGTCCCCGGATATACATCGATCGTTTTCTCCGTCTCGCTCAGCCAATGCAATCACATTGCGCAAAGCTGCCAAAACTGAACAAGCTAGCTTTGACTAAAGCCAACTTGATAAGCATGGACGAAGCCTAATCAGATGCGGTAATTCAGGTATATTTAAATCAGCAGCCAATGAGAGCGATCTCCTAGCTACCCAAAAAGAGCACATTTTTAAACTTCCCGACGTGTATGTCATCTCCTACAACTACACTCTAATCAAACAATAATTTTTGTAAGCAAGCGTGCGTATGCAAAGCGCAAAAGCACTCTTCCTCTTCCGTTTTGTATATATACAAACAGTTGCACCACGGCATCCGGCATAATCATCCGCGCTGTACTTACAACAAGCAAGTGGCGCGGCGGTAGAGTACGTCGCGTTTGGTTCCGATGAGTGCTATGATGTTTTGTAGCGGCTTCAAGCTGTGGAGGGCGATGGTGAGGGTGCACTCCGCGTCGCAGGGGCTCGACGCGGCGGGACAAGCCGGCGCCGTTGCTCCTCCCTCCTCTGATGATCAGCCAGCGACGACGACCAAGACGGCGGCGGGGAGCGAGCAGCCGGAGGTGTTCACCATCTGGATGAAGTCGCTGGTGCTCAACGGCAGCGGCTGCACCGTCTACGACGCCGGTGGGAGCATCGTCTACCGCGTCGACAACTATGGCGCCCGCCGCGCCGCCGACGTTTGCCTCATGGACCTCGCCGGAAACGTCGTCCTCCAAATTCTCAAGAAGGTAAGTCATATGTACAAACAAACCTTATTAGAATTAAAGAAACTATCAAGAATTATTATTAATGGAACGTAACGAACAGCTAGCTAGCTAGCTAGCTAGCTAATAATTCTGGCACGCGAGCTTGAACTTTGCTGGTTGTTGATCTGGCTGGAGCACAGAAGCTTGGGTTCGGGAGGAGGTGGGAGGGGTACAGGTGGAGCGAGCAGGAGCAGGAGCAGGAGCAGCGGCGTCGCCAGCCGTGGTTCAAGGTGGCGAGGGCGTGGGCGTGGCGCGGGCCCTCGCGATGCACCTGCGAGCTCAGCGGCGACGACGCGGCGGCGGCGACGACCGTACGCCGCTACAGGATGGAGGACGGGAGGATCGTGGACGGCGCCACGGGGCTCGCCGTGGCGGAGGTCAAGCGGAAGACGACGGCGGCGGGGGTGGTGCTGGGCGCCGACGTGCTGACCCTGGCCGGTGGAGCCCGGCGTGGACAGGTCCGTCATCATGGGGCTCGTGCTCGTGCACGGCCTCATCAACCGCGCCATGTGAGGCAAAAGCGAGATGATTGATGATGATCAGCTGATGAACCATACTAACTGCATGCAGCATGCATGTATGCACACAGCACAGATCGAGATCGATGTTGGGAGGAGACTGGCTGCTCTCGATCGATTTTGTTGTAAACACAAACAAACTTTTGAGAAGGGCTGCCTACTTTGGTAATTACGGAGAGGAGAGTGGTTATGAGTAATTAGGATATACTACTGTGTACAAAATGAACGGAGATGATCAAACTAGCTTGCAAGTTGCAACGACGACTTTCTGTCTGTTCTGCGCTTTCTGGCACTTACATTTTCCTTGCATTTTCGGGTTGAAATTTGGGCTTTTGGATATATTAGTTTATTCTAACAGTTCCACTTGTTGGGTTGGAATTTGGACTTCTGCATATATATCGCCCTAGTATAAGCACGTGAGCCAGGGCTATCCCTAAAGCTCCAATGCTGTGTTCGACGGCTGCAGCGTTCCATCCGATTGGTGGAACCCACTTGGCGGGCCATCGTCCAGCTCTGTATACCAAGACTATGTTGTCAGGAAGGAACCTCATGCGTACAGAGTTCGATCTTCACCACACTGGAGCGTACAACAGAGGTCAATTTTGACGGTCTAGTGGTCGGATTTTTCACCCACTGGAGCTGGCCAAACGTGAATGGGATAATCCATCCAATCTTCCCGTTTCCGCAGGCCAAGGGATTACCACTTAAGAATGCCATCAGTTTTTTTTTTTAACAAAATGCAAGCAAGGGTTCATCGTACTAGTGCAAAATCCCGGATGGCCACTTAAAAAGGAAATATGACGCGATGAACGTAAAACACTTTTAAAAAAATCAACATAAACAATTTCAACTGTTAACTCGTTAATAAATAGAGCCATGGACCAGTCGAGTATGCAAAGATATCCATAGCCAAAGCCAGCAGGAAAGAATGACCGCCGGTTACAACTTGTAACCAAGTGAAGTTCCCAAGCTCCAACAAATAACATTCCGCATATCCAAGGCTACCTGTATTAACAAATTTACTATGAGAATTAAGGGTATCTTTAATGGGCTGATAACATATAATCCTCAAAAATATGATACTAGATCCATATACCGAACAACCACGGGACATATTAAACGATTCTAATTAACTAATCAAATTGAATTAGGCACTGACCATAATAATAAGTTAATAGGCCTTATGCTCATACTGTACACTTGCACAGGCTCTACATCTTACAATCTAAATGATAAATTGCTTTTTTTATGATGGAAAATGACGGTGGGCCAAGCCGCCCTAGGTCATTACCAGGCTTCAAGGTGACCGAGTCACCGAGTGCAAACAATGTGACCTATTTTTCATTCTTTTTTCTGATGAAGCCCACTGCAGCCAAAACTGCAGCAGGGCAACTAAAACCAGACGAGCCGTTCTGTCGAAACCCATTTATGCATGGTCAGCGTGAAGACTGCAACCAGATATGTATTTTACCCCATTGTGCTCCACCTGAACCATCGATTCTATTATCTGTATACGGATGGCTCTCTTATCTGTTTTCCAACTGTGCCAAACCTGCACGGCTGCACCGCATTTTGCCTCCAACCTTTGTTTTGCGTCATGGCTCATGATATATGTGCAACATCAGCTACATAAAGTAGCTTAGTGTTGTCTTCTTCCTTGATCCACCATCTCCATAGAGATCGTTCCATTGTACAAGCTCGTTCATGTTAATGGAATCTGAGGAAACACTTGCGCAGACCTACAGGAAAGACACCACATATGCTGTGAGCAATGTTACTAGCTCAAGTTGGAATGCTATAGAATATTTCATCTCAGTACTCTACTAATGTAGACAATGAACCATCATAACAGCTTTGAGAGCGGATTGAAGTGCACCACAGACCTTTAATGTGACTACGCTAGTTTATGTGTTCTATTCTTAAGAAAACTGTTATATTACATTTCTTTATAAAAAATGAACGGTCACGCAATGCATCAGTAGAATATAACACTTTTGTCCATAAATCTGTATCGTCATTGTAATACTCCCTCCATAAATTCCAAAACATAGATTGTGCTTAGTTTTGTCCTAGGTCAAACTTCTCAAGCTTTGATCAAATTTATAGAAAAACATATGAACATCTATAATATCGAATAAATGCACTTGAGATGTTGGTGCATTTTTCTATTACATAGCCAAAAGTTAAACAAAACTATAACAACTTACATTTTGGAACAGAGGGAGTAACATTTAATTATAATAAAGTATTACTTCTTTTTTAAAGTAAAATAATAAAGTATTACTAGTGACAGAAACACATACTAGTGTATCTCGAAATAAATGAACTAAGAAAAAAGGACATACCTGTTCATGTGCATCTTTGAAATCACTTATTCTTAACGCACGGACATCATTGCTTGAGTGCGATGGAGGCAACGGTCTATTTTCTGCTTCTGCCGCTGCTTTCTCCTGCAGATAGAAAAGGAACATGAACCTCAAATGCATTTCATAGGAAACAAAGGATCCATCAGTGTATACTCCACCCCTATCAAAATATTTCTAGCCTGTTGGTTTTATCACTATTGATATATCAGAACACAAAGGACTAGAAACCACAAAAGAAAGGGAAAAAAAAACTGCAGAAATTCAAGTGGTTAAAACAAACCTTCTTCTCCTTTTCAAGAATCTCTCTAATAGGACGATGAGCAGCAGTGACACACAAATTCTGAAAATTGATTGCAGTCAGCAATAAAAATTTGATTTTAAGAATAAGTGCAATAACAAATTTATAACATTTCTAGTAACATACCTTGAGATCACTACCTGAGTACCCATCTGTCAAGTTAGCTATAACTTCAAGATCAACATCATCTGCCAAATCTTCCTTGGCTAGTATTACACTAAGAATTTTTCTCCTATTTGATGCATCTGGCAAATTCACCATCAACCTAGAAAAAACAATGCCCAATAAGACTCTGCTGCTAACAAACTATTAACAGTTGTTGTGAAAGATTCTAAAATATGTTAATCACCTCCTGGGAAGCCTCCTAACAACAGCCTCATCAAGATCAAATGGCCTGTTAGTTGCAGCAAGTACTAATACACGTTCTTTCTCCTTTGTTCTTAGACCATCCCAGTTCACCATAAACTCATTTTTCATCTTACGCATGGCTTCATGCTCTCCAGGGTTCTCACGCCTTCCCAACATGCCATCAACCTAAAACGAGGGCAGAAGAAGATGAGCTAGCATGCACCATATGGTATTGACAGCAAAGTAGCTAACTACAGAGATGGTGCCCTGGTATGTAGAAATCAATCAAAAATGTTGTTTAGCAGACTATTTACCTCGTCCACAAAAATCACACTTGGAGCGATTTACTTGCCAATGAAAACACAGCTTTCACGAATTTTTCTCCTTCACCAAGCCACTGGAAAATTGGTGATTTAGATGCAATAATGCAGATACTCAATTTCCCAAAAAAAAAAAGACATAGCAGACTATCTGATGAATAGTACCTTTGAAGATATGCTCGACATCGATATGTTTATGAAGTTAGCACCAGCCTCAGTTGCCACAGCCTTAGCAAGCATTGTCTTTCCCGTACCAGGAGGGCCAAAAAGCAAAATTCCTTTGCATGGCTGGGGACATATAAAAAAAATAGTCAGCTTGCTATCAGCTAAAGGTAGTGTTCCAGCATTGCTGGCCTGACATTAAAAAAACAGTGGTATTATTAAAAAAAACATTCCACCATAACCAACCAAAAAAAATAGTAATAAGTAACATGCCAAAAAATGCATTTCCTTTTCCTTTTATTCAATCTAAGTTGGTACAAGGCAGCCTTTATTAGTGTAAGATTGGTGTATTGTGCGTGGATTGATTGTATTGCATTGAGCCCCTAGGGCGGTATATATGAGAGTACATGGCTTGAAGGGCAAGTAGCCTCTCCTAGAGATAAGGAAGGTTATCCCGGGATTACATGAATCCTAATCTAACTATATCCGGAGTTGCCTAATACTCAATATACGCTAACAATTAGGTTGATCTGATGCATAAGGTGTGCCAGTTTTAATTGTCCTACCTCAAATGGGTTGCAATACATGGTCAAATTTGCCTCATTTGTTAATTGTTAGCAAGGAGTAATAAAAAGCTTTACAGAAAAAAGAATCAATCACAATTCACAAAAGTTGCTCACAAATAGTGCAGCTAAAATATAATGAATATATCCAACTATCTACCTTCATAAGTTGTCCTCTGTTGAAAAGTTCAGGTCTTTGCAAAGGAAGCATCACTAACTCCTTCAGAGTATCCTTGACACTTTCTAAAGCTCCTATGTCCTCGAAGGTAACACCAATTTCATGTGGAGGAATAACGTCAGCAAGGAGCCTCTTTTCAAATTCATTTTCCGTTGCAATATCCTGATGATGTTCAAGACAAGAACAGTAAGCTTTATGCAATAAAACAATTTCCTAAATTGTGAAAGACCAACATGGTCAGAAATAGTTAGTGGTTTTGTATTTTTTTTCCGCTGGGTTGTTGCAGTTGCAGTTACAGTTGGAACAGAAAATGAGCTGGAAATAAATATCAAAAGAAAGTGCCAACCTTGAGTGATTTCCTTTAGAATTGCTCTTCGAGCCAGATTGGATACTTTCCAACATGTCAACTCCATGCTTAAGGCTGCAATGGTAAATGCTAGAACAATAAACATTTTTGTGCGAATAAAGTAATTTTATAGACAAGTTCACTGGATTAGATCTGAAACCTTTCACTGGATAGGGTAAATTGCGCACTACTTGAAGGGTCTGGAATTGTACAGTTCTTAAGTTGATGGCTCAAAGCAAACCCAATTATTTTATCAATGCCTGAAAAATAACAATAAGGCCAGTGTGACATTGGGAAATTTTGATATATTTCATGAACATGAAAAAATGGCACTCACACTCATTTGTAAGAATGCGATCCTTAACCAATATTGCCTCAAGTTCAGCGCACTCCAAACCAACCCTTGTTAGAAACTGAAACCAATGGCAGGAGGATAAGTTGTAGCTAATGATACAAGTTCAATGCAGTAACAAAAGTCCAAGATGCAGCTATAATCAAGTTCTGTTACAGATCTACAAACACTTCAAAATAGGATATTTCTCAACCCCAGATATCACTAAGAAAACTCAAACCCTCTGGTTCTTCATCGAGTTTATCGAGGTTTGCACATATACAACATATAAATCGGCAAAAGAAAAAAAATGTATAATGCCATTGGGACTGATCCCCTCAGGTCTGTGTATTTACATTTTTAGTTTTTGCGGTCACCTAGGTGCAACTTTGAGCATTATTTTCTATTAGGATATATCTAATAAATTGATGAGGTGGTTAAAGTACTTTTCAAGACAAATCTACAGATATAGTTCAAAATTGAATTAATCTTATCCAAAATGTCAAAATCGTGACCACAGGGAGTAAAGCTCACAGATTACATTACAGAGATAATAACATAAGATTTCTCTCAAAACTCATGAAAGAATATGCACTGTCTAGAACCATGTAAACCACAAATTACTTGAATTCATAAATGAAAATGAATAGATAACCCATACATAATTTAAATAAGAAATGGGTTTTAGCAGTAATACTTACAGAGCATATTTTTGAAATGTTCGCATTTCCTTTAAGAACTTCAATATCTCGGCTTAACATCTGGTTCCACCGTGAAAGCTCCATTTCATCCTGTAACATTTGTCCCGGATATATTAAAATTAAAAGCCAGCAGCTATTTTAAATTAATCATCCTCTTGAAAATATTTCCACAAATAACATACTTGAGGTGCCTGGAGTGTCACTTTATTTGGGAAGAGTTTGGTTAGATGCTTCATCGCCTTTGAAGTTTCTTTACTTGCGTCATTTATCGCGTCAATGTCCTGCATTTCCTTGCATTAGGTTGTAACAAGAAAATGCACCAATAAAGTGGACAATGTATGATTAGTGCAAATGGCAAGCACCTCTAGTTTAACAGTAAGAATCAGTGGAAAACAGAAGAGAAAACTGAAAAATAAGAATATAAACCCCCAAGCAGATAGGGCAAAAATGATTGCTTGAGTACGACATGAAAAATATAAGAACCATGCCAAGTTCAGAATGTCAGCTACTTTTGAATGGATATAATCTCAACTTTATTGAATTGTACAAGATTAAAAATAGAAGAACCTTGTCAAGTCCAGTAGACCAACTATTTTGAACGGATGGAATGTTGTGATTAAAATTACCTGTATGCAGTCAAGTATAGCTTGGCTGTACGGGAACTTTGAAAGAAAAAGAGAACCAGAATTTGCCTGTAATGTATAACTCATACTTTGTTAGGTGCAAGTGTTAGTAAACAACATGACAGGCTTACATGAAGCATCCAATCTAGTATCACTGGAATTACAAAACGTACCTTCTCTTTGCGATTATCAGGCTGGATTTGAGATCCAATAATAAAAGCACCAGCTGGAAAATGCTTAAGCTTGCTCTTCAGACCATGATAGGAGTCATTATTCCCACAAATTTTCTCTGTGTCCTTCAGAAAAAGGATTAAAGGGCCATGTTGAATTTCTTCAGAGATAAACTGTACAACAAACACAGTAAGTGTAAGGAAAGCAAAATAGCATAATAAATAAAAAATAAAAAAATAAACACAACTGTTAAATACCTCAACTATCACGTCAAACGGATGTTTGGATCTAACCTCCCATCCTGGACTATCAGGGCATAATGAATCAACTGAAAAAGAAACAGGTAGGAACATTAACTGAAGTGAGGATAATGCGTGAGTAACATCACGCAGTTTGTTTTCATGACATCAGTTGTCCAAATGCCAAGTACTAACCTGGACAGAACAAACCATGATCAACTTCACAATTGCCCCCAAGATCATTAGCTCCTTGAATTTGTTTATCAAATCTTACACCAACCTTTGACAATCTATTTTCTTCAAAAGGAAGACATATTTCACCCTGTGAACCAAATTCTGGAGGGCTGCAGATTGAACAATTTATCAGAAGCCAGAAGCATATTAATACATCAAAATAGTTGTAATATGAACAATAATAAAGTTTATTTGATTTCAGCAACAAAATGACCCCTATCTTGCCAACTACACAAACTATAAGTCTCAAAAGTCATATGTCGACAAAATAATCAGATAAAACAACAACCACCCCCTTTTCTTCTACTTGTCATTTGAAATAAATGGCTTATTAACTAATATTTGTGAGAAGCACATATAGAATCAATCTTAGGCAGCGAGTTGTACCTCTGTCCATCAAGAATAATGCCTGCCGACTGTAGCGAACCAATGTACCTCACTCGATCACCTGAATAAATAATAATGACAAGAATAAAGCCATTTCGATAACGTTGCAAAACATTAGAACCTTATCACTGCATCTACAAGGCTAGCTGCATTGCCACTGGTACACTGGCCAGTGCTGTGGATAAAATGCAGAGTCCGCTAAGATTCTGTTAAGACTAAAAGGACATTGACACAATTCCAACAGAAATAACTTAAATTACTCAGCATTTAAAGTCACGTAATATCAATGTTCTCACCCTTTTTGTATGACTCTGAGTCCTTGGAACCCTGTCCCTGAACAACAAAATATAAATGAGTACCAAGTACAAGAAACATCCAAAGTAGTCTTAGAGTGCATACTCAAAGCGTTTTTATTTTTAAATAAAATACAGGAAGATGAGAAAGACCATCTGTACAAAGAGAATGGCCAAATACAGAAAATATAGCAGTGCCATGATGCTTAAAGCCTTGGAAACATATTAGTAGAGAAAAAATGGAAAAAAGGGAGGTAAATGCTAATGGGTCTTACACCAAACAGCATGGAAGAATCTACAGTGAGCAATCTAGCACCAAAATATTTTGCAAGTGCTTTCACCAGATATTCTTGATAGATCTCAGTTCCTATAGAAAGATAAGTTACCATGCTTAGTTACAATAATTGTGGGTTTTAAAGCTGCAATAAAATACAAAGTTTACACATATATATACCTGTTGGGCCAGATAGCAGCACTCGTTGACTAAGAGAAGATATATCTTTTGTAAACTTGAAGTAGTTCTTGCATTCTAAATGTACATATGCTGATGACATGAGAGCACATTTGGTATGCTCACTGTAAGGACAAAAAGTTGTTAAAAAATTCTTAACGAATGGAGAATCACTTAAAGACTGGAAAAAGGTAGAGCGCAAACAGTAAACTTCCTATATCAAAGTATTTGCACATCTCAGATGAGGACAATATTGTAGATTTCTTCTATCATCAAAAGCAAACTCTATATCATCATGGTTTTGATTATTTTCTTATATACAACATAGTAATATCAAGAATAATGCCCGCTTCCTAAATAAGAAAGTAAATCACACCATAGACTAACTACTACTATTCTACTGCCATGACCAGCAGTATCAACTGATGTTAGGTACGACTATTGTTTCGAGTACTGACTAAAAGAATTGGTATGAGCACAGTGCACAATGATATAATTTTTCACAAAATATTTTCTAGAGATGGAGGATTAGGGAAGCCAATTGTGTGGAATAGACTGGAGTTGTACAATTTTTGTTCATGAATCATAGTTATTTCCTAGAGAAAAGCAACTCAACAAAAAAGAACTAAAATCTCCTCATTGCACTTGTAGTCCCAAACTTATCATTTCGAAGATTATTAAAAAAACTCAGCCGGTGGGGGAAGACCACCCCATGGTATTTCAGAGACATACTGGTTGTGCAATTTTTAGGTACAGGCATATAACAATGATAAAACTACACAAGATTAAAACATAAGTATCAAATGATCTCTTCTCAAGAGTTCAAATTATGGTGTACGCATATAATAACACATGATAGACCAACTCAATGTCCCGATGCACGGAGGACTAGTATTGCATCTCTTAGCCAAACCGGTTGCAACGAATCTGAAGCACTCACATGAGACAATGAGATTGCTGAATGTATGCTTACCTTAGATAATAGGGGCAACTATCAAATGACTCAGATATGTTACTTGGATCAACCATTGCATTTACCAGATCCTCCTTTAGTAGTTGTGACCGTCCAAATGAGATATTATCTTCAGAGTTAAACTGGCTCCGCTCATCCATTGTTTTACACAAATTAAGTAGAACCGGGTCTGCTGATGAACCTAGAATAGTTTTTATATAACAAAATGTTAATCAAATGCGAACTAAAAATACTGCTCAGTTAGCACAAAAGTAGAACAATGAGAAAGGGAAAAAAAAAAAAAGGCACAATGTTTGTACCATCCTGTATTGCATCTAAGAAGCTACAAACTTAATGACTCAGGACTAGCAACTAAAAGTTTAAAAAGAAGTTTGACAAATATAAAGGCTAGCAAGCAAAAGTTAAAAAAAGACGCAGAGGTGATCAATACAAATAGGTCTCACCACTAGGCATCAATGAAGACCGGCCTTTTCCAAGGTAAATGGTTGAGACCTTGCGTCCTTTGGGTGATAAATGATCATGGGCATCTTTGAAATGTGAATGTTGCCCCTGCTGGATACTACTGCAAGTAGAGGATAATGCTGGAGTGCTTGATTTCTCCTGCTGAAGTTGCTCAAATATCTACCATCACATTAAGGACCTTCAATGCGAAATAATTACTTGTCTAACCATTATTTATACACATTATCTATTTATATCTATTACAAACAAGTAGAATACAAATCAAGTTGCTTCATCTGTGTTTAGCCCCAAACATAACTGCAAGGTATTCGGTAGATGAAGCAGTAGGCAATAGAAAAGGATACATAAGCATGCCTCACGGGTGAACGAAAGATAATTTCATCTCCCCCGTTCAAGGCAACTTTGGTACCGGTAGCCTTGTCCACAGATTTCCCATTTACACGAACGACTTTGGAGTCAAAGATTTCAAGGAGAGCACCTCGCTAATACAAGATGTTAGAATGGAAAAACATACAATGAGTACAAATGCAGGAAGAACAAAGAACTTCAGAATACCTTAGCCTGCTTCAGTCTACAAACAGGTGAGGCAGTGGATGGCTCCCCCAGTCTCAAATCATGATGCGCTCCATGACCAATAGTGAAATGTGATCCATAAATAGGAAGGGTAGGATGCTGTGGAAAACAATAAATTAATTAAAGAGCCATCAGCCTGATGGAATTTTTCAATCATTTTAGCTGCAACCTAAGAGCTACAGTTAACTCACTGAACGACAAGCTTAAACATGTATATACAGCAGCATGCACACACAAGCACAAACAATGGAACGTTAAAATTTCCAAAATAATCTAGCCCATCATCACATATAACCTAGCAAATAAAGAAAAAACAAACACAAAATGCAAAAAGTTCCTTGTATCATACAGCATGAGATTTGAATTGCTATGTGGCTTGCTAAATGATCAAGGCCTAGGATATACTCCCTCCATATTTCTAAAATGTGTATTTTGCTAAGACAAGCCTTTGAATGACAGTTGAATTAATGTTCCATTCATGTGCTACAAAATTATAACCATAAGACGATGTGACTAACAACATGTTCTTAAGTTGCTCCTTGTCAATCTGGCTGACCCGAGTAACCAATTATTAACTAGGACAATGTGACTAACCATGGGCCATTGAACAAGTGGCTTGTTGTTGCTTCCGTGCAAAGAACTAAATGTTGGTTTCAAGACAAGTAACTAACAAACTCAATACCTACATCATGATGTTATCCTCTCAATTCCATGCTGTATTGGTATGTGTGCTTAGCTACAGCTAAATATTAGTACACAGCATACCCTGAACACTAATAAGACTGTATGTTGTGTTTACTTTGCTTTACAGCGTAATAACATTGGCTAAATGGACTACATATGAAATTTCTTTCCCACGATCTTTAAGTGTACATTGCAAAATGAATTGGAGTTGAATGATGCCTTCTACTTTCAGATTAGAATACTTGGAGCAGATAGGTAATACCATAATACGTTGTGTTTACTTTGCTTTACAGCGTAATAACATTGGCTAAATGGACTACATATGAAATTTCTTTCCCACGATCTTTAAGTGTACATTGCAAAATGAATTGGAACTGGATGATGCCTTCTAGTTTCAGATTAGAATACTTGGGAGCAGATAGGTAATACCATAATAGGTTAGTATAGTCCAAGGTTCTATTGCAAACTCCTCAGTTAGAAGATGAGTTTTGTAGTAGTATAACATGGAACAATTATCACAACTGTTGGTAACTAGGGTCTCATCCGAAACAATGAGAGCTCATGAGTTAACTCATTGAAGAAAGAGTGAAAAGAGCATCAGAAAAGGCGCACCGAGGCATATTGGGAAATTAGCCTGCACCAGGGCTCCTGCCGCCTGCTGGTGGCCGCGACCTGCCGCTTATTCAACATCCCAGCCATTTTGTCCGACAAATCCTTCAAATCCTTGGCTTTCTTTATCTTTGCAGATAAATCCTTATCATTAGCAGCGCGCTTATGCCCTACAGCAACAGGGAAACTCATCATAACCCAAGGCCCCAACCCCAACCAGACATGCTGGGCACATCAGAGGGGAGAAGGCTCGTACCGGCCGAATTCGACTGCGCCTCCCTGGACCTCAGGAGGGCCTCCAGCTTGTCCATGGCGCCGGTCAGCGCCTGCAGCCCAGCCGTGTCCGGCAGCGTCCCCGCCACGGCTCCGGCAGCGGCCGCCCCATCCTCGGCCGCCGCCGGCTGCTTCGCGATATCCGCCTCCGCTCCCGCAACCTACGACCACCGAGGCAGCAACAACACCAACAACGAGAACCAGATCAAAAACCAGAACCCCGTGACATCAGAGCGCTAACATGCACGAAGAGGCGGATTGAGATCCGGACCTTGGCGCGCTTCGGGGGCTGCGACGATGACGCGACCCCGACCTCGTCGCCCGCTCCCGCGCCCGCCGCCGCGTCCTCCGCTGGCGCCGGGGCCGGCGACGCAACGGAGCCCTTCTCCTCCTCCTCCTCGGCCGCCGCCGCCGCCGCCGGGCGCTTCGCCGCGGCGCTCCGCCTCGTCTCGACCATCTCGACGGCGACGCGAGAACACACGAGGGGAACGCGAGCGAGCGAGCGAGAGAAAAGGCGAAGAGGACGACGAAAGGAAGCGGAGAAGAATACAAAACCGAAGGATTCGTTGGATTAAGTATAGCACTAGATTAGAGGGGCGACGCGGAATATTATAAGGCGGCCGCCGCGACCACCAATCACACGGTAGCGGCGCGACAGGTGAGACTGTGCTGTCCAGTCGATAGGGAGAGATGGGGGCGCGCCCCTCGTGCAGTCGTGCAATTTGCCCAGGAGAAAACCCCTCCTGCATTTCGCAGAACGGCACGAACTGTTTTTTTTTTTGTGGCGACACGAACCGACTATTTGAGGCGAGGGGAAGTACCCAACCTTCTTCGTTCACCCTGTGATCCGTCTAGGATTTATGATGCAGATGGTCTTCTCGTGTATATCTGGACGTAAATTTCCATGTTATATTAAAAGAGAAATTTTAAAATGCTTGGAAATAACGAGAGTCATCTATTCCGACAAATCGGACGGTGGAAACAAATAGAGTACCTAAAGGTACCTAAATAGAGGTACCAAGAGATACCAAGAAATACCAAATCCATACCAAAATAGGAAAGGTACCTCTCGGTACCTCCTGTTACCTTTACCAGAATAGGAAAGGTACCTCCCGGTACCTTATGGTACTTTTCAAGCATCGTAAAATAGTTCATATTAAAAACCGTCTGGGACTTAGGAATTCAGATCAAATATAATATGGGAATGAATGTTTAACATGTGTTCCTCAAAAAAAAAATGTTTAACATGTCAAAGTTATCCATGATCTCTATCCCAATCATCCGAAACTTCTCCGGGTACGAAAGTGAACAGAGGTATATAGTATGCTTCATGATCAATGGTTATCTTTGTTTTTTGTCCTTAATTAAATTATCAACAGAGACTCAATTTGGCCCTTAAATTATCCAAACGGCCATTTTAGTCCTAAAAATTATCTACTTAATCTTTCTAGAATTTTGTTTTCTTAGTCAGCTTATTTATCATTTTGAATAATGTTATCTCGGTGTGCCGATCCTTTTACATCTCGGCTTCTCGGTTCATTGCAGGGTACTTGTATGTGGTATGCCGACATGCCGTCACTATTGATTTTAACTTGCCACTAATGAAAATCCCAACATTATGCTTGTGTTATGTGGTTTACATGCAGAGGCGGATCGGGGCCACTCACACACACACACACATCTATTTTATAGCCATGGATGAAGGAGAAAAGAGAAAGGAGATCGAGGCCAATAAGCAAGTGTCATCCACGCCGGCCCACATTGTAGGTTTTTCTTTCAAAACATTGTACAAACACACTCATCCATATGAATGAAGGTTCTACCACAAGAATCTTATTAACTAAGCTACGTTCACGGTCCACATAGTAGTTGTAGGTAGAGCTTCATTTTTCCTTTTTTCCCATTCCTTTTCTTATTTAGCATAATTCACGCTAAACTGATTGATTAAAAACATCGGTATCCTCTCTTCAATAATTTGTGAAAACACTTTAAATACTGAATGTGTGGAATATTAAAAATATATTGAATTGTCAATATAGTATACCTAAGAGCTAAGTTCTCCTTACAAAAAATGCATAGATATATCCGTGTCAATTCTATTTTTGCTTAGCACAAGATCTAAATAGAATAATGATTATAACGGTTGTGAAAATGGGCGAAGGGTTTGAGAGAAACATGTATATAGAGCCTACATGTATATGATAGGTTCAAATCAAAAGTTAGCACAAATTTGAGTCATTGGTTTAAGATTTTAAAAAAAAACTAGGATCCTCGTAGGTTCAAAACACTTAAAATTTTGAATAGATGCCCCACAATATTATTACACTTTCTATTCACAAGGACGTGACTACTCTTAAATGCCCATATTTGTTCTTTTTTCTTAATCCAACCATCACTATTGTAAAGAAAATAGTCCTATCAGGCCATCATTGTTTGTGATTTTATTGATTAAATGTCGATATAATCATTGCGAGTAATGTGCTTATCAAGATTGTGTATTAGAAGGGTTTACTATGTCCCAATGACAAAATACAAGCAAAGCAAGAAAAGACGGCGTAAAAGAATGGAGAAATTCAAGTGAAGTCCAGAAATAAACAATATCGGATTATCCGACATTTGTATACTGGGCTGATGCTTTAGTCGAAGCTAGAACGTGTACACCAGACTATACGGTGTAAAGCAGGCTTACATGCTGAAGGTCCTTGAGGCATCTTCCACTGCTCCTCAGGCGATGCTAGAGCCAGCCATGGGATGTCCACCCCACCCACACACACACACACATTTAATTGAAAATAAGACTTTCATTAAGAATTGTCTAAGTGCATCAGTTGACGGCACCAGTTTTTCTAGTTAATTTGTCTTCAGATATTCTGACAAGATCGGACTCATAGCCAATTTTGTTCACTTTTTATCTGTGTGTTATCCTCAAACTTTACTTCTCTCGGCGTCGCGGAAAGCGTCTGCCGGCAGACAGCATCCTGGCGTTGCCGGAACCAGAAGCCACGGTCACACCCAACCCAACACCAACAGCAGCAACCACACAACCGGCACTAGCTTGGCTCGCTCTCCCGGCGTCACCGTCACAAGTTAGGCCTGAACCGGCCTCTGATTTTGCTGCAACTTGGGGGAGGAAGGGCCCTTTCGCATGCCCAAAGGCCAGCCTGCTCACCAGGTAGCTCGCGTGAAAGCGTGCTCCCTTGGACCGCCAATAATGCGAAAACTCGGATCAACAACAGACTCCTTTTAACAAAGACAATCTGCAAAGCCATGACGTTACCTGTCACTCCTCATTCGTCAAGAAACAGCTGCGGGTGAGCCTTGTAACTTTCACAGAACAACGTGGAAAGGTTCAAGGAGCACATCTAATTCAGACTAAAAAAAAAAAAAGGGTGTCCAGCAGAGCGCAAAAAAAGAAAAATAGCGCAAACCAAGTGCACTGAATACTGATGATTGTAGGTCACATGAGTCGCACATCGGATTCACAGAAATCCAGATCATAAGGGCATTGTGGCCATGGAAATTTCAGGATAATATATCCCATCCCCGTTGTCATCTCGTGCTGATCATACTATGAGCTTGGCTAGTTCAAAACTTCAACCTTTGGGTCAATCAAAATAAGTGAACTATATACTAAGTACTAACAGTAAATAACTAAATACCAAAATATGGCCTGGAACTGATGAGAGGAATAAGAATGACTTCGTGGAAAGCGTGTGTTAGCCCTCATCAAGACACCATACACGATATTTTGATGGCCCGTGCTCTAATCTATGCTTAGCCAGTAAGACAAGTTCCCCTTGGCTCTTGACGACCGTCACCATTGACGATCAGGCGCTATTGTTTAGCGACAGCTGTTTCCGCCCCCTGCAAGCTTCGAATAGCCTGCAATGTCAAACCAGAGGTCAATAAATATTCACAGTTCAGGTGATGATATACAATTTGTACTGAAATGAAGACTTGTTATAATAACGCCAGCTACTGAAGAGTAAAAAAATCTTACTAAATATTGATGTTCGGATGTTCCAATGTATAACATCACATTATATCAGGGCGTCTGACTCCAGCAACTTTGTCCCACTCATCTGGGGAGAGCATATCAGCCATGTACTTCTCCTGACCACGCCAAAGGATCTGCAATCACACAACCTTAAGAATCTACCCGTTTGGACAGACCAAGAGTCCGTATGTAGCCAATATGTTTTAGCGCATACCACCAACATGCAATTGAAAGTTCATCTTCTAATAGGAAATAGATTTGAATTATGTTTCTATACTATGCAAATTTGTAATGCTGCCTAAGCAATAAATAACAACTATGTGTCCATACTTCAGATATGCCACGAGCTAGAAAATGATAAGGTTATAAAAATCACTGTAAGAAATACGATTACCTTATCAATGACCCCAAACTCCTTTGCCTTCAAGGAATCCATGTAAAATGGTCCTCTCATTACCTTGTCTATTTTCTCTGGCGGCTGTTACAAAAGAAAAATATGTTCACTGACAGAAACATACAGTGATACAGATACAGATACAGATACACAGTAGAATAGGAAATACGCAAGAAGCACTACATACATTTCCTGTATGTCTTGCTAAAAGTTTGACCAACGTGTTCCTGTTGTGCACGACCTACAAGAAATTAATAATGTAAAGATTAGACGTGATTAAAACAATGTACAGCAATAAAAGTGATCGTCTGTAACTAAAGAGTGTATGGAAACAGATGATTAGCATACACCAGTGTAGGAAATAGTATTCAAGAATACAAGCTGATAAGAAATGAAAATCATGCCCCATACCTCCTTTGCTCGAATAACAACATCTGATGCTTGCATCATCCCATATGAAGGTATACGAGGTTGCTGAATCATAGCTGACATGCAAGTATAATCTCAAAAATTAGTAGGGAATGACCAGCAAAAGAGAGTATTTCTCAACAAACCCAACAGATGTGGAAGTTGGCATGTCAATACCTTTTGCATGAGGGAACATATAGCGTTTGCCTTTCTTTCCAGCCGCAAGCACAAGACAAGCATGGCCTGCTGCAGCTCCTATACAAAGTGTGTGGATCTGCACAGCAAAAAGTAAATTTTACCAGGAGAACTATATATGGATAAAATAGATAGAGTTCGAATAAAATTCACACTGTGGAGACTGTAAGTTCATTTGCTACAAACATGCCATCCTAATCTTGCATTGATAAAAACAGGGATCTGCCCAGTTCAAAACATCATTTCCCAGTGCGAAGCGAGTGTTTATGACTATTCTCTTGAACAAAAAAAAGAGTATAAAGAAGAGTGAAAATGAACAGTTTGTCTTTGCATGCTCCATCCATTTCAAACAAATACAAAAGGTTATCCACTAATAATCTCTACCAAACAAGACACAGTGAGACTCCAATATAGCATGCATGGTAAAAAAATTCTTCCAAAAGAAGCTATATGTTCTTCACAAACAGTAAACGTTTCAAGAAGATTTTAGTGGATGCCAGTCTGTACCACATGATTAATATTGAACTAATGACTAATGAGCTGCAGATAGTAAATGTGTAGCACCTCAGCTTTCATACGCATCATTGCATCATAGATTGCAAAACCTTCACTCTCCATCCCGACCTGGGAAATGTAGACAATCACATTAAAGATCAATTTCACTGTCATAACAATGAGCAAATGCTACATGAGACTTCAAAGTTCATCCCATTTAATCTAGAGACACTTAACCACAATGTAAGAGACACTTGACAGCAAGTCACCAACTGAACAATATTGCTTACCGGTTCACCATCATCACGTGCCGTTCCTGTTGAGTTGATGTATATATAAACAGGCTCTTTACTGTTCATCCATTCAAGGTACATCAGCTGAGCAACAACAAGCTCAGTCACTGCTGGCACCAACTAGAAAGCAACAAAAGATAATCGTGTGAGGTTATGGGACTGGGTGAAAGAATTATCGATCCTACTCTTACAGAATACCATATAGAACTCATGTGTTATAAATATACCACTTTGTTTCATATTGAAGAAAGATTTGTTAATTTTATAATAAAATGAATACACACATACTGAAAACAGAATCTGTCAGACCAAGTGACGATCATAATCAGTGATCTTTAGCAATTGATTTGTAAATAAGCAAGGTTCTTCTGCAGTGTTGACAAAACGCTTGGCATGCTTACAGGATGTAGACTAGAGCTGAGTTAAAGTGACAACAGAGAAAGTAAAGAGCAAATTTTTGGTATGAGTGTCGAACTAAAGGCATGTGTCCAATGTGAACTATGTTGGACATGTGGCTGCTATTATAGCCACACCACTAATTCATGTGTTCAGATGCATGCCTGGAGGGTGGGCAGAAAGCTTATAGCTAGGAGTGTATAGGTAGAATAGAATCACAGATTTCAATGCAACTTGTGTTGTGTAGATAGAAACAGAGGTAAGGTGTACAGTGGTAAACTGGTATATCCACTCCTAAATTAACACTAATAAGAATCTGGCTATCCAAAATTTTGGTTAAGGAAGTGGTTGCCTGTGCTTCGCAAAAGTTTGACAAGAAAATGTATAGGGTGTGCCCTAGGAGCTCCAAAACTTTGGTAGCCATCGGGCAAGTCAAATAGGTACCAACTGCCAAACTTCCTGGGGCTTGCCAGATTTCTTCACATGTTGTCAGATTTATGCAGGTCGCAATCTGAACATTTTACAGCTAACTCACTAATATAAACAATTAAACATCCCTTTACAAATGACATCTTCTTGTAATACAAACCGATAGTATGGAATGGTAAAACACTGTTGAGTATCACTAGTTACCAACTTTTGCCCAGCAGAACCCATGATACCGCACTGTCCCTTGCTTATACATTAGGTGTGGAAAGATGTGATGTTCAAACAATGAACTATAGTTGGTAACAATTTTACAGCTCAGAATTTAGTACTGAGTCAGATTGTTTATCTAGCCTAATAGAGCTCCGCAAAGTTCATTGTCTTTGGAAGCGGCACATGCAAAACAAAAGGTTGCTACTGAGAATTGAGAACCTTGGTGCAAATTCATACCGGCATTCCAATATAAACAATTCGACCATGAAGAAGCAATGAAGGCAAATCTGGTGGAGGCCTTCTGGGTCTGTGTTGACTGTAAGAACTGCTAGAACGCTCCACCTGTCGATTACAAAGCATACGCTAGAGATCATTATGTGTAAAATGTGGTTCATAAATTACTGCCAATACCAAAGATCAAGACGTGTAGCAAAGGTTGTAAATATGAGCATCTCAACCATTTCAGAAATCAGAACCAAAGTTAAACATGAAAAATACTAGTGGTAAGGTTCATACAGTATTTATAACACGATTCATATCTTCATCTGGATATGCTTTTACTTCTCAATTGAACCTTTTAGAACTAGCGGCGAATACCAAACCTAATTTAGCATGTCCATTGATGCTGAACCATAAATGAGCACGGAGCTGATACGTATTAAGCTTCGCATGTACAATTACAATATCATGAAACTAGCAAAAGGGAACACTGAAACAATATTGATTTGCTGCTAGAACCTATAAATACTCGAACGAGCATCAGCGTTTCATACTAGAGCAATCGGTTATTATCCCTTGCTTAGACCTGCATCGTATATAAAATAACAGAAGCTTCATTTCCCAGACCAAACAAGCGCGCAACCCTCACCTGCGCGGGCGAGGACATGAGCTTGGCGTTCTGGAAGATCTCGAGGAACGGCAGGTGGTCCTCGCCGCGGCGCTCGCCACCGGAGGCGGCCGCAAGGTCCTCCGGTGAGGCAGCCGCGAGGGTGGACAGGAAAGGGTCTCCCCTGGGGTTGAACAGCGGCGACGGAGCTCCCGGCGCCGCCCGTGCCACCAGAGCCGAGGACGCGGGGCCGCCCCGCGCCTGCCGGAGCAGGGCAAGCGGGAGGGAAGGCGAAGAGGCTGCGTGGGCAGGGGATGGTGTGGGGAGGCGCAGCGAGAGGAAGGAGGACGTGGAGGCCATGGCGGCGGCCGCGGTGGTGCTCCGCCGCGGCGTGCGTGGGGAGCTCGGGGGAGTGGGAGGCGGAGCGTGTGGATAATTTGGTCGGCAGATGAGTGAGTTGTTTTGCCGTTTGTTTGTCGTGGGCTTGGAAACAGTGGGCCCTGTGGGCTTTTGGGAGGCGTTATAATTGTGATCTGGGCAACCGCTGGGCTTTAGGAAGATGAGGCTCTAGAGGAAATTACCTTTCCATTTTCCTGTCAGGCAAACAAGTCATTCGATACCGAATGTTTATATTGTTCAATGTGATCAAATCAACGTAGGGTAATTAACATTACCATCCCTGTTTTTTTTGTTCCACCAGAAAAAATGGCTGGAAACATTCAGTAATTGTAATCAGAAGATTGTGAGCAAAATGAACAGCAAAGAAGAACAACAGAAAATCAAGAAGATGAATAAAACAGATAAATGCTACTCGTGTATCATTCTGCGGCGTGTCCTGTGCGATTCAATCGTGGAAGAGGAACGGGATCGATCCAACACTGTATTGCTAAGATCGGCGCAGGTGCTTAGCGGCCATGACCATGAGCACAAAAAAAAGCAGTGCAGCGTATATCACACATGTGGTGAACAGAGACAGTCAAGAACAAATCACTAATCAGGGAGCTGACAGAAATAACAGACAAACGAACAAAAAAGGAGCTTCCAATCTATCTCATCAACAATCAGTTTTGTTCACCCGCGTAACAACAATCATAGCAGCCATCAAGCAGATGGCCAGGCGAGCGAGCGCGCGACGGAAAACAGAAGACGGCGAGGCGGATAGGAAGCTGGCTAGCCGCGGCACTGGGTGATCTCGGAGCAGCCGCGCGAGTAGGGGTTGGCCTCGGCGCCCGGCTGGCAGTTGTAGTAGGACGCGCCGGGGATGGAGCACGGCACCGTGTCCCGCATCAGCGTGCTGTAGCTGATGTACTGCGCCGTCGGCAGCAGGTTCGCCGCCGTGTCCGCGTCGTAGTACGCCTCCTGCAGCCGCATCCGGGCCCTCGCCGACGCGCCGCCGGCGGCGCCATGGCCGTCCTCGTGGTAGAAGACGGGGCACTCCTCCGGGGAGCCCCAGCACGAGTCGTCGTCCGACGACGCCGCCGACCACGCCCACTCCGCCGCCATGCGCCCGTGGAGGGACGCGAACTCCGCCGCCGCCGCCGCCGCCGTCGCGGACCCCGCGAGCGCCGCGACGAGGAGGAGCAGCGGCAGGGCGTGCCGTGACGAGGCCATGGGTGTGCGCGGCGATGCTTTTGAGACGCGCGCTGCGGCGAGCCGGCGACTGGCCGGTGCTCGGTGCAGCTGGCGAGCGGCTTTGGGCGGTGGAGGGAACAGAGCACAGACGGAGAAGGCTTTAAACTGGAGAGGGAGTGCTGGCTGCTGGAAGCGGGTCAGTAGGAGATTACTCCTAGTAGAGTTAAGAGTGTGGTTTTATTAAAAAAAAAGCTAAGAGTGTGCTTGTGCACTAACGTTGACCTTGCTCCAGCATCGTCAGGAAGAAAATTACAGAAGAAATTGGCATGTAAACCCTGCTTCTGCTATGAGGCTAGTATGAGGTAATGCGGAAGGGACGAAGAGCGACGCGACGCGACGGGCTTCGAGGCTGCGTGGTCGCGTGGCGATGCACAGACATCTAGCAGTTCTGCCCTTGCGCGCGATTCTTGCTGCAGGTTGACCTAGAAATCTTCTCTTCCAATTTTTTTCTTCTTCAGTCCTAGTATTGCACTGCGACGCGCTATCACTAATCGACGACCGCACGGGGAAGATCTGCATCCGATCCGTTTTTCTGCAGAAATATTAGCACCACGCAAAAGAAGCACATACACTAAAAAAATCCCCTTTTCAGAAACTGAGAAGACCTATGCCATAGCTTGATTAAAAGACCACTACTCCTACTTAGGCCAACTTGAGGTGTTCACACAAACTGCAAAGCAGCATCCTGATCCGTTGTGAATGCAAATGAAAGACGAGGAAATGGGGCCATTCATTTCGGACAATTTAGCGGGACAGCATGTAGATTCCAATGGTGTGCCAGGAGAGCTGCACGCCTGCACCAAAACATGGCCTGATGCAGGATGCTCGGAAGAATCAAAACTCCCATTAGTAAAAGGAAGCAGTTTCCATGCCAGATCTCAGTTTCTCTTCACCGTCTCCCAAGGCCAGTTAAAGCGAAACACCACATTGTTTAGTGACAAACTGCTACAGGAACAGTCGTAAACAAACCAAATTGCCACACATAACAGAGCTTCACGAGTGATGGCGAAAGGAAAGCTACGCTGGCCATCGTATAAAAAACTCCACTGAGATGTTGGAACATGGGAAAAGGATCGGCAACAAAACCCTTTCCCTCCCTGAGGTTTGCAGCAATGCGATGATGGCATGAGTCCGGAACGTGCTCACGCAGCCCGGCGGGTACACCGACATCAGTACAAGAACAAGTAGACGCCTGCTGGTTGCGCACCTAAAAAGCATTGGGGGTGTAGGCAAATTGTGAAGAAATCTGAAGTAAGTTGTTTATACACAAAGGAAGAAATAAAAATGTCGTTCTTCAAAAAAAATAAACATGCCACTAGTCTAAAACAAGAAGAAATAAACATGCTACTTACGCGAATCAGAACAAATCACCTTCGATTTCTCTACATCATGGAAAGAAATGTTAATCACACACAATTGATACAGAGAGCTAGTATTACCGTGTTAAATGAATGTGCAAAGTTAGTCAAAGTTGTAAACTACTGCTCTACAGGAACTACGAAGGGCAAACGACGAGCCTTTGGCTAGTTTTTTAATCCGTTCATCCACTACAACTACAAGCATTTATCCTCAGTCCATGTAGTGAGGTGTTGTTTGAACTAGAAGCTCCTCGTCTTCGTTGTCATCGTCGTCGTCGTCAGCACCTACCCAGTTGCTCGGGTGATGCTGCGACCTTGGGATAGCACTGAGAACTGCAACGACAAAAAAGCAAGTTAGCTAAATGTTATCAGCCACTGAGAAAAAAACGTAGCGTGATGGATGATGTTGTAGAGATAATTAACCAGGATGCTCTTCCAAGGGATCCATTTGCAAAGGCTGCATTCTGTGGTACAAGTTAATTAAGGAAACACAAAACAAATAATATCACTCCATAATCTTATAGCTACCAACTTATCATTAAACCAATCAAAAATCTGTCAACATCCAATCGGCTGATGACCGGATTTTTTCGGCGTCAACAACATCAAAACAAATGCATGATCTACATCTCTATGACCTCATTTAATTGGTCTACCAATTCAGAATGTTAGACACAACAGACCATTTTGTTCTCAGTACGACAGTAACCATTTCCCCACATATTATTGGGGATGTAAGTTTTTTAAGGAATCAACACATTGTCTGAGAAAGTTTCTATTCATGAAACCCAGTGACTGTATATCAACGTAGCTTCTTCATATAGACCACTCACTGCAACTATACAACTAAGATGATTGTAAGTTCACTCCTACCTTATAAATTTGGCACCATCCAAAATGATTGCAACAATTTTTCCTTCTGCAAGCCAGAAGTGTACACTAACTTTAACTGGCTAATGTAAAATTAGTATAAACACATTTACTCTGCATGCCCAAATAGACTATTAGGCTTTGTTCTGTCTAGATCTTTAAAACACGGATAATCACAAATAAAGCATGTATATAGTTTTTGATTTCCTTAAGGCACAGATAACAGAGAAAGACATTTCTTTTTAACATGGCCAATGAGCTACCAAAGTACTGGTAGGTTTACCTTAACATATGCTAATGCTTATTGGAGGATTGGAAAGAAATACAATAAACTGAAAGTTGTGAGTCCATAATTTCAGTTGGCAAAAAATTATAACATTGAATATAAATTAGCAAGAATTAAGTGGAAACGATATAGGATACGTATTGTTTGCATTATCTGCAACTGGTGGCTGGCGTGGAGCATTTGCAATATTGGGCATTGACGTGTCGTTCAGCATACTAGTGCTTGCATTATTCTTCTTCTGGGCATGTGTTTCTCTGTTAGCTTCAAAGCTTTTGGGAGTATTACCTGTTTAAGAAGGCTTTGCTTATGGTTAACTAGCCTGATGGTGTATCAATAAGACAGTGCTATGATTCAGATATGAAAGTAATTTTGCAGTCACCAGTTAGTTTGATTACACTAAGGCATGTCAAAATCCATTCATTGTGGTCTGATACTGATGATGCACCAAAAGTGGCCACTATGTTCTGTACAGGCCCTTTGGTCCTGCCATGGTTTCCATCAGATCACAATGGTGCCCACTCGGACACAGGAAGGCATGCATGTAGTGTAACCATACCAACTGTTACTTAAAAAGAACACTTTGCTAGAAAGATACTCACCTGAAAGCTCTGACCATATTTTAGTATGGTTCGAGACTGATGGTGGAGTAGCAGCCTTTGGTTCTCCGTTGTGTTGTGCTGATGTAGCTGGCTGCTGGGCGTCATTGCTGTCAGCTAGTTGTGATACAGTCATAGTGGCAAGAACTAGAGTAGCTTCAAAATCAGAGGCTGATCCATCATCCACTCCAAATCTCGGAACCAAAAGAACAGGCCTGCAATTCAATGAAAACTCATGTAGACCAATTCAAAAGGATAAAGAAATACCATAAGCAAGGCAACTTACTCGCCAGTCTTCTCAAAGAATAGGAGAATTTCGACGTCACACCCTTCACAGAATGTCAAAAAGCCTAGTATGGAACGAAAAAAAGAAAGAAATATGTGAAGACTCCATTAATATTGACGATAAAAGTAAACCAATTATCAGAATCAAATGTCAAACACGATGCATCTTTTCTCAAACAAATCAACAACAGAACATTTGAACTTTCTAAGCATGCCACTAGTCATGAAGAAGCATATTTCAAGCAACTATGAGATATAAGAACTAGCAAACTTCTAGCAAGGAGAAATCCGTGGTTTTACAATGGCACTGAATGGAGCTTTAACTTGCTATTATGTTTCCTGTATTCACAATAGTAGAGAGTTGAAAATGAATGCATATGCTGACGCAGGCAAACATATATTTCCATAAATCCTCACTGCTTCTACACAACTATTCCCAGATTCAATCAAAGGCACACTGTATTCTAGTTCATGACAAGAGCAAAAGTCGGATCATAGATCACCTTCAGTTCTTTTACCCCAAAGGTTACATCCACTGGATCACCAGCGTGGACATACTCCACGAACTCCTCGGAAGGGTCAATCCACAGCTGTGTGTGCAGTCTCGTGTCACAGTCATCTGCAACTCCATAAACCATTCCAATTCAGAACCTAACCACCAGCCTACAATTTCTTTTTGAATAAACACAGCCTACAATAAAGAGAACTATATATACTGAACCACACGACACCAGAAGGAACTACCTTTTGCAGGGTCATTGTAGCTCCGGAGCTCAACGGCCTTGCCCCCAACGTCCCCGCCGGCATCAGGCAGCACCGCAGCAGGATCTGTGGCAATGATTGTGAGCTCCTGCAGCGAGGACTGGAAGTTGGAGAGCAGGCGCGCGAGCTCCCGTGGCCGGATGGCGAGGCGGCTCGGGAAGCGCCCCCGGTCGAGCGCCAGCGACTGCACCTCGGGCTCCGCGCTGCACGCTATCCAGTACGTCTTCCTGACACCTAAGCAACGCAGCACAAGAAGATTTGGGGAAAATTACACTTCATCACCACAGCTACGAATTGGAAGGGGCACCCGCCAAAACCGTAAAAAATGACGGGAATGCAGAGAGCGGCGCGCGCTAAAAGCACGGAATTCACAAAATTGGGGAAATGTTTCGCGATCACAGAAAATTCCTAGTGCAAAACCCTAGATAGGGATAGCCGGATAGGAAGGGAGGGCCAGGACAGGCGTGTATGCGCACCATTGAGGCAGTGGAGGGTGAGTTGGAGCTTGGGCGCGTCAGGTTCCGGGAGGGAGATGGCAAGGCGGTCGACCGCGGCGTGCGGAGTGCGGAAGACGGCGAGAATGGACTTGAGGAGAACGCTGCACTGCAGCGGCGTGGACGACGGCGCCGAGGCCGCGGCCGCGGCGCCGAGGTGGTAGTGGTCGAAGAAGTCGCGCGCGAGGGAGACCGAGCCGTACGCCGACCGCGAGCTGTTGAGCGTGTGCAGCTCCAGCTGATGGAGCGTCAGAGGAGGAGAACGCGTCAGAATCAGGTTGGGGGAAGGAAAAGAGAACCCGAGCGGCGGTCAGGGGGGTAACGAGAGGTGCGGCGGAACCTTGGCGGGGTGCGCCTGGAGGACGAGCTCGGAGGCGACGCGCGCGAGGAAGGTCACGCACCGGCCGAACGTCCGCAGCGAGTTTCCGCTCATCGAAAGCTCCATGGCCGCAATCGCCGCCGCGCCGCCGCCTGCTCCCCTTCCGCCGCCGCCTGGTGGTCTCTGCTTTGGTTGGGGAGACGGGAGGGAAACGGAACGGGAATGGGGGAGAAGGTAAGGTAGAGTGGGCCGTTTTCTTGTTTGGGCTGGGCCAGTTACTGACGAGCTAATTGGTCCAAAGAAAGCTGGCCCAATTTAAGGAACGCGTGACGCTGCAGGTGGGTCCAGAGGCAAAGGCTAGGGTTTACGACCCGCCGTTTCATATAAATTGCACCAGCACCAGCACTCGCGCCCCGAACCCTCTCACGCCGCCGCCGCAGCTGTCTTCGGTCTCCCGCGCTCCCCTTCGAGAGATCAGGGTGCGGCTCCTCGCCTCTTCTCCCCGCCCCTCCGATTTCTTCTCGATCTGCTGCGTAACATCATGCTCCTGTTCGTGCGCTTCGCTGATTGTTAGCCAAGTGTTGGCTTTGGGATCTCCTCCTGGTGGTTTGCGAGGAATCGGTGGTTTATGTTTTCTTGCTAGCGTTTCTAGTAGCACGTGATTACCGTGTCTCGTGCCTTAGATGGAAAGGATTAGTGAACTCTTGATGTATGATGCTTTAGTTGCAAGGATGAGTTCATTCCAATCATTTTGTCGAATTGCTAAGAAATGCCTTTTTTACAGATCCGATTAGTCTTGTACGTTTGGGAGTCTTTCGACAGTAGTTTTTGTATGGTTACTAATATCTTCTAGAATTCTCGTTCACAGAGTTGAATTGTTACAGTAGTGAAGAGATCCTCTTTTGCTTCCTAATTATATAGAGATATATCAGTGAATCGTGCTGTTGTTTTTGCTACCCATGTGTCTGATTGATTGTTCTCTTCTGTGCTCTGCATTCGCTGCTGCCGTAGTCCCCCCCAACTGTCACCATGCAGAACGAGGAGGGTAAGATGGTGGACCTCTACGTCCCCAGGAAGTGGTACGCTTGCCTCATCTCCTGTTGAAATGGTGTTGCTCTTCATTGATGGTATGTGGTGTGCTAAGCTTGAATTTCTGTTCTTGCAGCTCTGCCACTAACAGGATCATCACTGCCAAGGATCATGCCTCTGTCCAGATCAACATTGGTCACGTGGATGAGAATGGTCTGTATGATGGCCACTTCACCACATTTGCTCTCTCTGGGTTCGTCCGTGCTCAGGTGATTGCCGGATATCCTTATAATCCAGATTATGTTTATTGCAATGTACAGTCTTAAAATCAAATTCAGAGCTAAAATGTTTATGCCTGCTTGTAATTGCAGAGGCACATTGTTTTCTGTTTCACAACACATTGTTTTTTTGGGTCATTATCTACTACATGGACACGGAAAGATCATTTCAGCGTCTGTTTCACTTATCAGCTGCATTATCCTTTTCTTGATTGGTTTTATATGGCCCCATATCTGTTTTAAGTTAACTTATATGTTGTTAATTAGCATTTTCTGTTGTAGTTCAGATCCAGAATCTGTATTGGATAAGGCATGGATTCAGATACGCTGGTGTCTTCTTTTGGCTTTCTTTAGTTGGTTCATGCACTGATACACTATGCTTTCATGAACTCAATACACTGAAAGCTGTGCTGTTAGCTAGTGTCATATTTAGTCTTTTTTTGTTTGTGTAAAATGTATAATTTGCTGGAGATAAACGGAAGTGACACTAGATCTGACAGAGTGACAGTACAAACAATTTTTTGTATCCTGTTATCTATTTACTCTGATAGACCCTGTAAGGTTCTGATTTTGTGTTTTATGTCGGCAGGGTGATGCTGACAGCTCGTTGGACAGGCTGTGGCAGAAGAGGAAGGCTGAGATCAAGCAGTAGATCTTACCCGTAGTTTCACCAAGAATCAACTCTTGAGGGGTCCTGCCTTAGCTATGTTTTGATTCCATGTCTCCAGACCATTTGGATACAATGCTGTGATTTCAGTTGGTACCTTAAATCTAAAGACTTATGATCGTTTGTTGGGTTCCTTCTGAGTTTGATGGATCTTGGTTACATGTTGTCAAATGAAAGTTTCTTAATTCCCCTGTGCTGTGCCATGAATTTCTGAATCTAGTATGTGTGGTGGTTTTGGATTCAATGTGTTTTAGAATCAGGGCTCTATCTACTTTTGTTCTTGACGTGGTCATGCACTTGCACATAATTTTATTAATGAACTAGGTTTTATAAGATTATCTCTCCATGCTTTTTTTTGCGGCATTCTAGAGCTTGTCTTTAACTTTATATGGACGTGGTGGATGACGTTTGGTCGTAGCCCTGTGCTGAATTGCAGAGATCCCCTGCGGCCCTGCCTGTAACTTGCTTGCTTCGGTTGGTTGGAACTTGGAACCCACGGTCGCCTGATATACTCGCTAGACAACTGAATAGGATATGCATAGCAGAGAATTCGAATGTTACTCGTCGCATGTGTTCGTTTCTACTCCTGTTCTCGAATATATGACGTTTAGAACAATCACTTTAATTTAATTTCGAACTAAGAACGGTTATTTTTCTATTTTTATTACCGTTTGTGATTTCAATCTGGACTGGGCCAGCTTGCAATCCCTGTTTGGGGTTTTGGCAGCCATAGAAAATAGGTGCACATACTTTTAAGTAGTAGTACTCCTAAATGAATTGACATCAAGGTTCACAATACATAGGCTTCATATATTTGAAGCGAACTGACATACTGAAACAACCGCCAGTTCGCTTCAAATTAAGGTTCACAATACATAGGCTCATATATATACAAACCGATGCTTATTTCACTTGATTGACGTCAAGGTTCATTATTCATACAGAGATACCATCTGAAGCTACCAGATCGAGCTTGCTTAGTTTCCAGGCGACTTGTTAGCACCAAGGAACGACCAGGTGATCCTGCCGTTGGCGCCCTCCGGGAAGAACCCGCCGGGCACGCGCTCATCGCCGGTGAGGTAGAGGATCCCGAGCAGCTGGGCCGGCGTCCGCGCGTAGGAGAGCGAGTCCCTGTCGGCGGAGAGCACGTTGGTGCAGATGGCGCCCTCGGCGCCCAGCTCCCGGGGCACCGTGAGCCCCTCGTCCTTCGCCCCGCACCGCCCCAGCCGGTTCCGGAGCTCCGACACGCGGTCCGTGAACTCGGCCACCGTCATGCCGTACGGCGCCACGGCCTCGCCGCGGCGCTCGAAGAGGAGCGCCCGGATCACCGCGTCCTGCCCGGCCTCCACCCCCAGCAGCCCTGCCACGAGCTGCACACATACGCATATAGGTTTCAGTCGCGTCACCTGCCTAGCTATATTGGCCTTGGCCGAGCGATGCTGTTGAAGATAGGTGCTCAGGTGGTCACTGATCACCTCCTTGGTCTTGTAGCCGTCGATCATGGAGTTGGTGCCAACGTAGCCGTTGATGCCGAGGTAGGGGATCAAGTAGCAGGCCAGCAGGAAGTTGAGGCTGTTGGCGTAGGGGTCGAAGGGCGGGTTCAGCGGGTACCCAAACGCCATGTCCATCACCCAGGCGAAGTTGTCGGCGCTGAGGTTTATCAACGGCCGGGGAATCCCTCCGACCGTGCGCGTGATAGCCCTGCCATCATGGAACCAAAAGCTCATCAGAGAATCGGAAAGAGTTGGTTCACGTACAAGCAAACAATCGATACGATTGCAGAGTTGCAGATCGACTTGCCAGAGACCTTATGTGGCCAATTTCTTGGAGCGCAAACTCCTTCACGACGCGCCTTGTCTCCTCGTCGAGGTTGGCCTCCCTGGCGCCCACCGGCGGCGGGCCGCCCAGCGCCAGCCACGGCGCGATCTGGTCGAGCCCCTCGCCGTACGCCCCGTGCAGGAAGAACTCTGCCTCGGTGAACTCCAGGTTCAGCGCGAACTGCACCGGATCAACGTCGTGGGGGAACACGGCCACCGGGATGTACGGCGGCGGCGGTTTGCACACGGAGGGTCCGCCGTAGTTGGAGAACAGAGCCACCGCTGGCGGCCGCTCTGGAGGATAGGTCGAATCGTCAACGAACTGATCGGGCAATGTTACGCCCGAAGAGCATAGTTGTTGGAGGAGCAGCAAGAGCAAGAAGAATGGAGCGGCGGCATGTGACGATGATGATGATGCCATGTTCTTGCTGGAGCTGCTTCAGCTAGCAAAAAGCACGCTGGCTTGGGAATGAGCTTCTCTACCCCCAATTTATAGTGTACACCGCAGCGTTCAGTTACCTGGCATCAGCTACTTTTTTTCCGTGTCTTTTAACGAACCAGCATGAGAGCTACGTGATTGTTTATGTTGGACCGAAACGTCGACTAATAAATAGGATGGTTTCTAATGATATACTGTAAACCATTTCTCCATAGGAACTGATCAATGCGTATTGTCTGACTAGGACATATATTGACATGAGCCTTTGGCCAACATTTTCTATGAAATTACGGTGTTTTAGATAAAGATAATTAAATATTTTTTAAAGTACTTCTTACGGTGAATCGCGCACGCAGATATGTAACAGGTTTGGTGCTAATTAACTTCCTTTTTTCTACCATATTCATCAATGAAGGAGAATTTTGCCTAGTTAGTGGCGTAATCATCATTGCTAATAAACGACCATTAACTATCATGAATGCATCTTTCTATGAAGGAAAAGATATGGCTGTGAAACATCCCAGTGTCTCCTTCAAAGTTTCTACTAGTACATTAGCAATCCTTGCAGTTTTCATCAACACTTACTGCTGCTGAGAGATATATAGCTAGATAAAAGAGACATATTATCCCAGGTCTACCAACAGAAGCTTTTAGACTCCCTGTGAAAAATGCAAGCAGTGAGTTGGGTCCCCGTCTATTTTCATAACGAGTTCATGGATGTCCACGGGCAATTCATCCAGGTTGTTTCAAAGTTTTAAACAATCAGACAAACAAGCCCGAACCAGGAGAACATCCCTGCTGTTTTTTTAGACCAAAGGAAGAATTGTACTATATCAAAGTTGAGTACATCATCACACATACAACACTTTAAAAAAATTATTTAAGAGAGGAAATTTTGTGTCCCCGCCTTAATTGTTCGTCCTTTAATTTGGCAAGTGGGAAGGGGTTTGAAGGATCACAGAGAAAATTAACATGGAAGTTTTTTTAGTTTTGCTCCTTTGTCCCGTTTGTGTGGTGAGGATCGATAGGGGTACAACAAGGAATTTGTACTGGCTCTAGGATGACTGTGGTGTAAAAGTTGTATCATAAGGCACAATGAATGGTTTTGATACAACGTACATTTTCTTGTTATATGTTCATTTTTATCAGTTTGTACATTATGAATTGAACCTTAGGGTTATTAAAATAGGTGAGCCAAGAAATTTATAGTAGCCAACTATTTAAAACATTTTCAGGTTCAAATATGTTTTAAACAGTGGGCCAAGAAATTTAGCGCCAAGTCTGTGTAAACAGCTAATAGTCAACTAAGTGGAGTTGTAGCGGCTAAATTACACATAGAAGCAAATAATTGTATCCTCCTCGATCAAGCTATAGCTGGACATAGCAGAGGCTATATAGTAGCCAACTGTTTAAAACATTTTCAATACATGTATATATCCTCGTAGACGTACATATATATATAGTCAAATACCTTTGTTATTTAAAACAGGCAAACATGCTTGTGCATGCTCCAAATTAAGGTTACATGCATTATAAAAAACTTCACAGTGTTCATAATCTTCGTCCCCTCGAAATTAAGGTTCATTATTCATAGAGAGATGATATCATATGAAGCTACCGTACCAAAGGCCCGGCAGCAAGCTTATTAGTTTGTAGGCGACTCGTTAGCGCCAAGTGGTTTGCCCAGGAACGACCTGGCGATCTTCCCGTTGGCGCCCTCCGGGTAGAACCCGCCGGGCTTGCGCTCGTCGCCGGTGAGGTAGAGGATCCCGAGGAGCTGGGCGGGCGTCCGGGCGTAGGAGAGCGAGTCCCTGTCTGCTGAGAGCACGTTGGTGCAGATGGCGCCCTCGGCGCCCAGCTCCCGGGGCACCGTGAGCCCTTCGTCCTTCACCCCGCACCGCCCCAGCCGGTTGCGCAGCGCCGACACGCGGTCCGTGAACTCGGCCACCGTGATGTTGTACGGCGGCACGGCCTCGCCACGACGCTCGAAGAGGAGCGCCCGGAACACCGCGTCCTGCCCTGCCTCAACACCCAGCAGTCCTGCCACGAGCTGCACACACACGCGTATATATAGGTTTCAGTAGTGGCGTCGATCAGCTGCCTACTTACTGCCTGAGTGCAATGGTGGCTAGCTAGGTGATATCGATGACGATTACCTCCTTTGTCTTGTAGCCGTCGATCATGGGGTTAGTGCCGACGTAGCCGTTGATGCCGAGGTAGGGGATCACGTAGCAGGCCAGCAGGAAGTTGAGGCTGTTGGCGTAGGGGTCGAAGGGCGGGTTCAGCCTGTACCCAAACGCCTGGTCCATCACCCTGGCGAAGTTGTCGGCGCTGAGGTCGATCCGCGGCCGAGGAATCCCGCCGACCGTGCGCTTGATAGCCCTGCCATGCATGGAAACAAAAGCCTAGAGCTCCGTACAAGAATACTAGCTAGTATAAGTTCACAAGCAAACACGTACTGACAGAGATCGATTGCAATAATCGTTGCACACAGACCTGATGTGGCCAACTTCTTGGAGGGCAAACTCCTTGATGACGGGCAGCGTCTTCTCGTCGAGGTTGGCCTTCCTGGCGCCCACCGGCGGCGGGCCGCCCATCGCCATCCCCGGCGCGATCTGGTCGAGCCCCTGGCCGTACGCCCCGTGCAGGAAGAACTCAGCCTCGTTGTACTCCAGGTTCAGCGCGAACTGCACCGGGTCAACGTCGTAGGGGAACACGGCCACTGGAACGTGCGGCGCCGGCGGCTGGCACGACGGCGGCTTGCCGTGGTTGGAGGACATGGCCACCAGTGATGACAACTCCGGAGGGCAGGTCGGGTCGACGGAGTGACCGCCAGGCAATGCATCACTGCAAGACCATAGTTGCAGGAGCAGCAAGAGCAGGAACGAAGCGGAAGCATAGGATGCCATGGTTTAGCTGAAGCTTTAGCAATGTCTGGGGGCAAATAATCGGTATGTTTGCTCACCAGATATATAGTGGGAAGCGTAACGGCCAGTCATCTGGCAGCTACTCTTCTCTTCTTTTCCTGAAGCCCGAGCCGAACAGCTTAGCTACCATTCTCGGCAGTGCTTGTTGCCAAGTGCCTCAAGTCTTTCCGATCCTGCAAGATAAGATTGACATATCTAACTGTTCAAATCGGGTTGCTTGTATATGAAAAGCAAGCCGTCCAAGTTAAAATGTACTACTTGATTGTTGAAACAACTTTCTGCAAAGATATGATTGCCTTGGCTGCATCCTGAACTGACAGTTCAGCTTCTTTTTCAATCCTCCACACGCGAGCTGCAGCTGTGCCATGGCCAGGTGGAAGGTAAATTAGGTAATAGATAGGGCCTTCATCGTCGTTTCTTAGAAATCCACACCAGTTTGTCAAATTCCCCGGTGATGATGGCAACATAAAGATTGTAGTGTCCTTCCATATCATCATGGTAAGCGGTAGCTCCTCCTCCAGGCTGGCATGAATGCCGTACACAAACCTCCTAGGGTGGTCTAGACAGTGAAATTGATCAGTTGCTGTCAAGATATCTTGAGAATACAAGCTTTCCTTATCTTCAGTGTCCCATTGGAATCACCATTTCCTTTATTGGTTTTCTTGAGTTTATGGCAACCGTGTCTGTAGTTCCAGCCACATGCATCAACTAACTTTAGAACTAAATTTACACGCAATTTAATACCAACTAGACTAGGCTCATCACGAGGGTCCACTGTTCAAGATACATGAAACAGGCCAGCCGCTGCACTTTACTAGCTCAAACAGTTCATAAATGTAATCATGATATGCTTATACCTTAAGAATGAAAATATCATGGCACCTTGATAAACAACCAAACCATTTCTTCTTTCTTTCCCCCTTCTCTCCACTCATACATCTTGCACAGCTTTAGATGTGTCCAGAAAAAGAGCAGGATACATGGTTGCACTACTTAATTGGAAAAATAATCAATTTATTTAACCTTTTGTTCGTATAAGTTCAAATCATTCCGTGCAATTATATGATCTAGTCATCTAGGCAAGTCAAATTTCTCTGTCAGGTAAAGAAAGAACTATTATACACACAAACTCCATATGAACAAGAGCATCTCCAAGAGCTCTTGTATTTTGTTTGTTAAATATGAGAATTGTACCCCTTTGTAAAAATAGAAATCCCCCCTAATTCAATGGCCTAATCCAAGAGACATGCTAAAACGTGGCCTCTATAGCAAACGGATAGCGTTGGGCAAAAATAGCAAGCGAGGACGGTAGGATAGCAATCCTCGATTTATAGCAAAGCAGATAGAAGACCTGTTGGATGAAGGCTTTTTAAATCCTTTTATTATTTTAGCCAAAGGAAGTCCATATACAAGAGCTCTTGGAGATGCTCTTAGATGGGTAATGTACCCATCTTGACGTAAAAGTTTCGCAATGCTAGCCACTAAAATAGCCAACACACTCGCTAAACTTGTCTGTCCATGAAATGAACCACAGATAAGAGTTTTGGTTCTAATTTGCATATGAAAAAGGAAGATGAAATAAAATAGTGCACTACATTTCCATCTGAAAGTGCTAACCAAATTAGATTTTGTTTTGTCGTACAATGACATAGCACTACACTTTGAGTTAAATGGATTATTTACTAAACCCACCAATACTTTGCAGATATGTCCCTCAAAGAACATATCTGCAAAGTATTGGTGGGTAGCACAAGTACATTGATAACTATCACACTAACCAGCTACTCAGTTGAGACCTAAGCATCGTGCCCGTGTTTTGTAAGTGGTAGCTCCTCCAGATTGGCACCAATGCCGTATCTAACCTCCTAGGACGATCTAGACAATGAAATTGATCGGTTAATGTCAAGATATCCTGAGAATGCAAGCCTTCTTTGTCAGAAGTCTCCCATTGGGATCCCCATTTCCTTTATTAGATTTCTTGAGTTATCTGACAACCGTGCATATATAGTTCCAGCCATATGCACCAGCTAACTTGAGAACTGAATTTGCACGTAATCTAACACGAAACTCATCACGAGGTCCACTTTTCAAGACACGTGAACAGGCTGGGCACTGCACTGAAACAGTTCGTGAATGTTTCATTCAGCTTCTTTACCCCGTGTTTAGTTTCTACCCAAATTTTTTTCACCCGTCACCTCAAAGGAGAATCTTAGATGCGTAAAGTATTAAATGTAGACGAAAAAAGTGAAAAGTTATATGGATAGGCTGTAAATCACGAGACGAATCTAATTAGCCTACTTAATCCAGGATTTGCAACAATAATGCTACAGTAATCATCCGCTAATTATGGATTAATTACCCTCTAATTACCATCGTTAGATTTGTCTCGAGATTTCCACCATATCCATATAACTTTTCACCTTTTTAGTTTACATTTACTACTTCTAAATCGTTAAAATTAAAAACCCGAAATCTTTTCGTGAACTAAACACGCCATTAGTTCTTTTTCTACGAACTGTTTCAAGAAGTGTAGCTGCATGCCGATAAATAACCAAACCACTTTTTTTCCCACCCTCTAGTCTTACATGTTGCTCTTCATTAAGTTTAAAATGTGTCCAGCAAAGCAAGGAGATGAAATAAATGGTTGCACAGAATAACTGGGAAAAATATTCAGTTTGTTTAAAATTCTATTCACAAGTGCAAATAACTTCTTGTGGCTATATATGGTCTAGGCAAGTCAAAATTGTAATATAACTTCTGCTAGGTACAGAAAGAAACACGGTACACACAAACTCAATATGAACCAATCCTCACATTGCAATGCTCACCAAGTTTTAGTTCTAAGTTTCATATGAAAAAGGGAGTTCCACCACAAAATATCATATTAAAGAGCTAACCAAGTTAGATTTTTTTTTTTTTTGGGGTGTGTGCGGTGGCGGTGGTGGGTGGTGGGGGGTTATAAAATGGCCGGAGCTTCACTTAGCAGTATGTCCCTGATTTTTTTTGGAAACTATAAGGTATTCTAATATTACCACAAATCACAATAGTCAGCTACTCAGCTAAGATCCAGTTTGTTCTGTAACTGCGGCAAGCATAAGGAGTAGGCACAATAGCATGGCTGTTGCTTCAAGTAGTAACTGAATGTTCAGCCCAAGCCCAACACTGAAATGTGAAAATCATTTTCGCATTTTTCATCGTCAACGCAACCGTTTATCAGAGTACATGATTTGGCTTCAGCTAGGCTGCCTGAGTAACCAGCAGGAATGCAGCACGCCATAATACTCTTCTAATGGCATCAGAACAAGCTAGTGCACTGTGCATATGCACCCGATTCAACAATCATTCTTCTAAACTCTGAATCTCTTATCAAATTGCAGTGGGCCGGGCTCAACCAGATCATGGAACAAGTTAAGATGCATATACCAGCAGTCCAGGACGCGATCCCCATTGGAAAACTGTAGATCCTGACTAAATAACATTCAAGGGAAACACAGCCAAAAAGCAAGCGACAAACTCACTGTCATCGCCGGGCGCGGGATGCGATCGGGGTTTGGCCGCGTCGACGAACGAATGGCCGGCGAGGAGAGGACGGCAGGGCGACGCGTCCTTGTAAAGGCAGGCGGTTCACATAGAGGAAGCCGTTGCGGTGGGTTCTCGACTTGTCAGGGGCGGGCGACAGCGGCGAAGGGAGGAGCGGGATTTGCGGAGGCGCAAGGGGGAAGGTGATGACGGCAATGCTTTCCCCACGCGGCCACGCTTACCTCCATCGGCGCCGGAGGCCGGACAGCCCGGTGGCCGCCGGCAGCGGTCGCGGCCGCCGTGACCTGCTCGGGGAATTCCCTGCTCGGGTGGGCTGGACAGCGGGCTGGTGTAATTGCCAAGCTGGGCTACAATGTAGGTGAATCCATAGCCAAACTGAGCTATATTTTAGCCTGTAGAGAAACTAGGGCCATGTTTAGAGTCTTTTACCCCTACTAGCAAAATGGTGTGGCACGTGTTTTAAAAAATTACTAAATTAGAGATGTAGTCAACATGTTTAGAGTCTTTTACCCCTACTAGCAAAATGGCACGTGCCACAGGCACGTGTTTTAAAAAATTACTAAATTAGAGATGTAGTCAACATGAACTATTTATATTAATCTAGAGCGTTCAATCATCATAAAATCTCCGAGTAGTAATTGATTAGTATTCTACTCGAAACCAACCTTGTAACCCTGCCCGCCGTGAATATAAGGGACACATGGATTCTCTCCTGACAGAGTCGTACCAGGCGTGAAGAACAAGAGTAGAGTACTGCAAGGACTCTTCTCGATATGGAAATTAGTCATATGACTTATAAACTATTCGGATTGCCTTGAAAAGCACTCTCCGAGTAGTAATTGGTTAGGATTCTACTCGAAACCAACCTTGTAACCTCGGATTGCCTTGAAAAGCACTCTCCGAGTAGTAATTGGTTAGGATTCTACTCGAAACCAACCTTGTAACCTCTGATTGCCTTGAAAAGCACTCTCCGAGTAGTAATTGGTTAGGATTCTACTCGAAACCAACCTTGTAACCCTGCCCGCCGTGAATACAAGGGACACATGGATTCTCTCCAGACAGAGTCGTACCAGGCGTGAAGAACAAGAGTAGAGTACTGCAAGGACTCTTCTCGATATGGAAATTAGTCGTATGACTTGTAAACTACTCTGATTGCCTTGAAAAGCACTCTCCGAGTAGTAATTGGTTAGGATTCTACTCGAAACCAACCTTGTAACCACTGATTGCCTTGAAAAGCACTCTCCGAGTAGTAATTGGTTAGGATTCTACTCGAAACCAACCTTGTAACCCTGCCCGCCGTGAATATAAGGGACACATGGATTCTCTCCAGACAGAGTCGTACCAGGCGTGAAGAACAAGAGTAGAGTACTGCAAGGACTCTTCTCGTTCTCGAAATGGAAATTAGTCGTATGACTTGTAAACTACTCGGATTGCCTTGAAAAGCACTCTCCGAGTAGTAATTGATTAGGATTCTACTCGAAACCAACCTTGTATCCAAGATTCTGTGGACCCTCAACCTGATTCTTCGATTGAACTTAAAGCTCGGGGGCTACTACATATGGAGTGCGATTCTTATCGCACACCATATAATATTTTGAAGACTACTGATTTAATAAAAATAAACGGGGCTTAAGCACCTCATGGCCTCGTGACCACCAAGACCTGTCCAAGACCGATCAAGAACTCGAAAAAGCACTCGATTGGCTTGGCAAGCACTCGGTTGATGATACTCGACGATGAAGCGCTTGGGGGCTTGTTGGAGGTACGACCATGGGCCCACAGGGACACTTGGATTCTCTCCAGACAGAGTCGTACCAGGCGTGAAGAACAAGAGTACAGTCTTCTCGATATGTTAATTAGTCGTATGACTTGTAAACTACTCGGATAGCCTTGAAAAGCACTCTCCGAGTAGTAATTGGTTAGGATTCTGCTCGAAACCAACCACTCGATTGGCTTGGCAAGCACTCGCCGAGTAACCACGACCTCCTCTGTTTCGCTACTCTATTGATGGTGACTCGAAACCAACCTCCTGCCCGCCGTGAATATAAGGCTGGGCAGGGACCCTCTCAAGAGGAACCGAAATCGTGAATGTTTTTTGTGGAAAGGTGTAATTTCATGCAAGGAGCTAATTCAAAGGAAACTTTGCTGGCCTTGTAAAAGGAAACTTTGCTGGCCGAGTATTTCATGCAAGGAGTACGTTGATAGGAAACTTTGCTGGCCGTGTAAAAGGAAACGTAGCTGGCCGTGTAAAATTGCACATTTCAAGAACAAGATGAAGATTCAAGATTGTATGGACCCTCAACCACTCCATATAATATTTTGAAGACTACTGATTTCGAACAATTTTCTCCTTTTAGGGCATTTTTATTTCCCCTTTTTAAGGAATCTTTTCTCAAATTCTTTAACTCGGCGTGACTCCCGAGTCGTGTCCCACGACTCAGCTTGACCATATGGTAAATCAACTTCTCACACGATTTATACTTGTCAGCACTTGACCCAGATTTCTGAGTCAATTTAGCGATAGTATCGTATGCCTTACATAAAAATCAATTGCAAGGTTGCAATATTAATTGTAAAAATAAGCCTGGCCGTCGACTAATTTTAGCCTCACGACCGAGTGGTTTCTACCCCTGAGCATTTGCTCAGGAACCCACGTAATTGTTAATTAACAGAACCGAAAGGTCGTGCTATATTTTAGCCTATCAAAGGCTTAAGTCAGCCCATTTAGGCCCATCAATCCTGTTTAAGCCCATTGTTTCCTAGGAAAACTAACGGTTGTCTCATGAAGCCAGAATATCGCGAGATATCGCGACTCCAAATCGCATCTTTGAATTTAAAGCGACGCGACGTGCTAGCGTCGGTTAAGTTCCCGAGACGAACATCCCGCCGCGCGCGGGAGGAACGGTTCATTCCATTATAAGCCATCCCCGCCGCAATCTTCTTCCTTTCCTCGCCATTTGCCTTCACAGCATCCAAGTTCTCCTTTCTCGCTCAGGCGCAAACCCTAGATCCACTTTCACATCATCAAATCTTCAATCCACAATCTCTGCTTGTTGCGGCTATGGCGCCGAAGCAGAAGGAAACGTCGCCAGGGAAGAAGCGGTCGGTCAGGGCCAAGACCGCCATCGATGTCTCCGTGGACCGTGCCGCCGAGTGGAGGAAGTCCTCTACCTCCACCAAGCGTCTCGAGCAGCATGTCATCGACGGCATTCTCCCGGACCAGCAAAACGCCGAATAGTGTGCAGCCTTTGGTGAGTCTTTCCCCACCCCAAATTCCACTGATTTGGTGGTGTTCGAAGTCCTTTCTTTTGCACGGATTTGGTGTTCCTGCACACCCTTTTCTCCGCGGCTTGCTCCATTTCTACGGGATCAGTCTCTGCGCACTGAACCCGAATTCCATCCTTCACATTGCTATTTTCATCAATCTCTGTGAGGCCTATCTTGGGATAGAGCCTCACTTCAATCTTTTTCTCCATCTTTTCTTGCTGAAGCCTTATCCTAGCACCGAGCGCCCGCGTGTAGTCGGAGGCGCCGGGTTCCAGCTCCGTGAGGGTCGAACCCAAGAATATTTTGAAATTCCTTTTCCTACTACCAATAAGGGGTGGCAATCCGAGTGGTTTTACATAGGGAACCACTCGCCTGCCATCTCTTCTGAAATAGATTCCCGTCCTGTCCTCTCCAAGTCCTGGAGCTCTCTCTCCAAAGACAACGAGATGGACGAGGTTCGGGAGCTGCTGAGCCTCATTGCCGAGCTGAAGAACAGAGGGTTGACTGCCGTAGGAGTGGCAGCCAACTTCGTGCTGCGCCGGATGCAGCCCCTCAAGCAGCGGGCTCATCCGGCATATGAGTATTACGCCGAGGGGGACAACACGCGTGAAGCCCCCGAGCGTGTTGATAAAGGCCAAGCTGCGGCCCGGGTTACCAAATTTTTTGCGCCAGGGACTCCCCTGAAGACTTCTGATGGCCCTCCGGCATACAACTTGTCAAATCCTCGCCCTGAGGTAATGAATCAATTTGTTGCTGTTTATGTGTTCAATTACCACCCATTAGGTGTAATCTCGAGAAAGAACTGAACCCAACTTTGAAATGCAGGGTCGAGCTGCTTATGTTTCAATCCCCCTCCTGCCTGAGATGCCGAAGGGAGTGGACCAGCCGGTGGCACGCAGGGCCGGTACTGGTGAAGAAGCACTCGGAGGAGCCGAGGATGACTTGAACGACTCCGATATGAGTCTGTCATCCTCACCTTCCCAGGATGTGTTGTCGCCGAGTGGTGGCAAAGCTGCCATCGTCCCGAATGAAGCGAAAGAGCTCTACTTCAACGGGGGTCGTGATTGGGGATGCACCGAGTCGTCGTCAACTAATCATCACCGAGTCGTCAGACTCGGATGATGACGAAGGTGGTGATGCCGGGTCGTCAATTCCCTTCCTCACTTATTAGCTCAGAGCATTCTCCCCTTCCTATCGTACCTTTGCATACTGCAAGTCCAAGGGACCTTCCTTCCCCAACTCGGAAAGGAAAGCGCCTGAAAGTGCGCGTATCTACTCGGTAAGAGATATTGTCAACATTTTATTGACTTATATTTTTCTTTTCGTTGCTCCTTATGTGCTTTGTCGTGCAGCACGCCGTCTACTCCCTTTGCGGACTCTGCGCCGCGATCAGTCGGCGAGACAGAGATCCCAGAGATCCGAGCGCCAGAAGAATCTTCCCACGTGGCTGATCCTCCTAGCGATCAGCCTGTGGAGCCGCCACAAGAATCACCGCGCGCACCAACCCAGCGCCGAGTCCTGCTCAGGCGTCGCCGACCGTACTGCCTATTCCTCCCCTTAGCAGCCCCCAGCCTGCTCATATGATTGAGCAGACTGCGATGATGGAGGCGCCCCAGATTGCAGAGGTCGAAGTCACTCCTGCGACGGACGTGACTCCGGGTGATGGTGCCGCTCTGGCACCTTTGGCGGAATTCAAGTCGCTCCTTCGTCGCCTGGGACTGATGGCCGAGGTATTCCTGAGCCACCTTTCCTGTTTAAGTAAAGTACCGAGTGGTACACTTGTTTGCTGTGTCATCTGACGATCGTTTGCAGGAAATAACTGCCGATGCCGAGGCCAAAACCTCGGAGATTCAAAGGCTTGTTCCTGCAGCAGTGAAGGCCGACTCCCTGGTGACCCGAGTGGCTGAGCTTGAAGCCGAGCTGGTTCAGGCGACGCAGGGTATGAGTCAGTCCTAGCGTTGTATTTTGTACTATTGTTTCACTGACCATACCTAATATAAGTATATTATGTTAGCTCGTGAAGCCGCTGTGTCCCAACACCAGGCCGAGTTGGAGGAAGCCCAGCGCACCGTCCGCGATCTTCGCGGAGAGGTGGAACAGGCTAAGCTCAACAAAGCCCGAGCTGCACAGGAGCTTAGAGGTATACTATTCTTTTTATGTCAGACGTGAATATCCTCCCCAGATCTGACTTTCTGTAGATTACCGAGCCCGGACTTTGGCCCAATTTGCAGAACTCACTGCTAAGTGACTCGTCTGGAAGGTGAGGCAGAGGCGCTGCACACCGAGAAGTGCACGCTGGAAGATGTTGTTCGAGTGGTGGCGGAGGAGATTGAGCCGGAGGCAGCATCACCTTCAGCTTCCATCCTCGACCGCACTCGGGCGCTTCCACGTCTCTTTCGGTGCCAGCTTCGCTCCATCAGCCAAGCCAGCTGCGGTCATGTCTTGGCAATCCTGAAGTCGCTGTTCCCATCGTCTGATCTGGAACCACTCGGCAGCGGGTATGCTGCTGGCACCTCCGAGGATGATGTGAGCAGGCTGCTGCTTGAAGTGGATCCGATCGCCAATGTCTTGTCTAAGGACGTTGTCGATGAAACTGATGATGCAGGCCCTTTTGGTGGTGGCGACCCTGCAAGTTAAATTTGGTAGAAAATCTGTAGTATTTGGCAATAGAGATATTCTTGAACAATGTTTAATCCTTTGTTTTTGTATATAAGTTTTTATGGAAGTGCTACTCCCTTTCTTTCTGTGCTGGCCTTAATTTCTGAGTGGTTGACCTGTTACGGAGTAGATTAGCCTCGTTGGTCTTAGTCTCATGCCGCCGAGCTTTGTCATGCGTGTAGAGCTTTGACTTGGTGAGTACTTTCCCCCACGATTTAAAGTTTGTTCCACTCATACTTTATGTGCGTGACGCGAAAGAGGAAATTCGAGTAGTAGATATAATGTAGATGGAAGATGAAATCAACTTTTATTGATAACTCATATGACATTTATAATTCCGCCGAGTCGAAACTGGGGATAACTATCCACAAAAAACCACTCGGGGAAAAATATCTTAAAGAAATAAAAGATTAATACATAACTGAATCAAGCGTAGAAACGTTGTAGGTGTTCGATGTTCCACGGATTTGGGATGTCCACTCCGTCTTCCGTCATGAGGCGATATGAGCCTGGGCGACTAACTTTCTTCACGATGTATGGTCCCTCCCAGGGGGACGCAAGCTTATGCGCGCCCTTGCTGTCTTGCTTCCTTCTCACAACCAAGTCGCTGGCTTCAAAACACCTCTGTTTGACGGTTCGATCATGATACCGTCGAAGGACCTGAGCGTAACGCGCGGCTTGGATCTGTGCGGCCAATCTCTTTTCCTCCAACTTCTTGAATATACGGGCCCTGAGTGCTTTGATTATTTCGCCATTGGCTCTTTCAACCTGGCCATTGGCCCTTGGGTGCGCCACGGATACGGGGCATAACTTGATGTTTGTAAACTACTCGGATTGCCTTGAAAAGCACTCTCCGAGTAGTAATTGGTTAGGATTCTACTCGAAACCAACCTTGTAACCCTGCCTAGAGTACTTCAAGGACTCTTCTCGATATGGAAATTAGTCGTATGACTTGTAAACTACTCGGATTGCCTTGAAAAGCACTCGGATTGCCTTTAGATTGCATATTAAAATTATTCAATAGCATCTCATATTAAAAATTACATATTCATACATCAAAAGCTTGGGCCTCCGGCGGAAACAGAAGCAAAATATTGACGATACATGTATCCATGAGCAACTCGGCACCGCAGCCAGCTTTTTGATGACGGGGAGGCCGAGAAGGTTGCTCTCCTCGTCGCCGGTGTTGTGGAGCAACGACGCCACGCACTCGACGGCACCGGACATCGTCACAACGCGGAGCACGTTCCGCTTCTACCTGGCGAGATTGGACACGACGAGCGTCGTGGCCACCCTTGCGCCGCGCTCGACGCCTACGCACTTGCAAAGAAATCAGTAGTCTTGAATAGATAGATGATGAGAATGAAGGGAGAGATTGTGTGCTTTGAGAATAAGGAGGGGCGCCTTATATAGGGGGTAGGAGGGCTAAGGAGATGAACCTGGACGCCCACGACTATGGTAAGTAATCGATATGATGTATGTTTATGGAAAGAACGATTTCGGTTCGAAATCACCTAACAATTGCATCTATGGCGCGGTAAATCACCTAACAATTCCATCTATGGCGCCGTTACCTTCTGTTAGCCTTCTTTCCATCAAAAATGGCACACAGGTAAAAGAAAGTTGAGCTCATGGCACACAAGTGTCTCCAAACTTTTTTATGGCACACATGTAAGAGGCAACTTTCTTAATGGCATAGGGGTAAAAGACTCCCATGTTTAGTTCCTCAAAAAAAACTTTTCACCCATCACGTCAAAAAGAGTTTTACTGCACCATGATGTGTATTTCACGATACAAATCTAATGAGTCTACTTAATTCATGATTTGCAGCAGTGGTGCTACAGTAACCATCTGCTAATCATGAATTAATTATCCCCATTAGATTCGTATCGTGTTTTCCATGCGAGAATTATAATTAGTTTTATTATTAGTCTACGTTTATTACTCTTAATTGGTAATTTTCTTTTCGAAAAAATTTTTGCAAAAATTTGCAAAAAAAATTTCGGAACTGAACAGGACCTCGGTTACATTTTGGCCCATCACAAGACTGGGTCACTGGGCTACTGCTTCTTTCCTTTTTCTTGTGATAATATACGTGACCTGAGCCGTTTTTTTTAGACAATATACATGCCTGAGCTTGCCCCATTTCTCACAAAAAAGAGGAAAGGAGAAGAAATGGTCTATTCGGAGCTCCGAGAATATCATCATAACATCATCCATGTATCCGATCTACGGGACACCCCACCTCTAGCTCTCCATCTTCTCAGCACAATGGAGAAACAGCGAGACACATTTACTCTTGCGTTGCATCCGAAGGCCATGTCCTATAATCTTGAAGTAAATGAAGACCGCGTTTAGATCTATCAAAAGTTTTCACCAAAAAGTTACATCAAACAGAAATTTACATGTATAGAGTATTAAATATAGACGAAAAAATAATCTATTATACGGATGGAATGAATTTCGCAAGACGAATCTAATGAGCCTACTTAATCAATGATTTGCAACATAGAGTAAACATCTGCTAATTACTGATTAATTATCCTCTAATTACCTGTCATTAGATTCATCTCGTGATTTTCAGGCTAGATCTATAATTTGTTTTATTGTTAGTCTATGTTTACTACTCCTAAGGTCAAAACCACTGTTGAAACCGCTTATAAGGTTGAAAAGAGACCAGATTTAAGAGTTTGGGTGTTAAATATCCGGTTTTGAAGATGAGGGGCCAAATCGAGATCGGATAATAGTTAAGAGGGTCAAAAAGGACTTTTTCCTTCTAGAAAATACGCGCCACCGTTTACCTACGCTGAACGCTGGCTCTCTCTCGGCTCTCCGTACGAATCCCCTCCCAGCTGGGCTGCTCCGTCTCCGTCCGACCGCCCGTGCCCTCGCTCTCCTCTCCACTCCTCTGACGATTCGTGCTCGTCCAACTCTGGAGGGTGGTGGTAGACGGCCGGCGACGAGGTGGGTCCTCTTCATTCTTCTCTCGGATCGAGGCATGGTGATGGCTGGTTAGGGTTTCTGGTTCGCCGGTCGTAGGGAGGCTCCATGGCCGGCGGGCTTAGAGGAGAGTCTGGCGGCGGCAGTTGGCACGGCGGTGGTGGAGGATCAAGAGTGGCGAGGTGAGGCGGCGTGGACGCCCGGCGGGACGGGCTGACCCGGGGGGGGGGGGGGGGGGGCTCAGTTGTTAGCGAATGGCGGGGTGGAGGACGGCCTGTGGGCGGTGGCAGGGGCAGTTCGGCCTGTGAGCGGCGCCATTAGCGAATGCATTGCTCAAAGACCTGGGTGGTGCACAGCATGTCTTAGTTTGGCAGGTTTAGGTTTGGGCAGGTAGCGAGAGGCTCGATGACATATCTGATTTTAGGGTTTAAAATGTTTGCTCACTGGAAATTTACGTCGTAACTAACTTGATTGATTTTTGGGAACTAGTCAAGTTGTTTTGTATAATTTCAACTGCTTTTGAGATGTGCAATCGTGGCTCTGTTGTGGTTCCTATTCTTGATGCATGGTGTGTTGGTTTGGCTGCTCGACACGGTGGTTTGGTCTGAGTACTGTAGGTCTATTTGTGTACGCGTGTGGTGTGAGTGTGTTAATATTTGAACAGATGCCACAGGTGTACCCAGATGAGAGGCGTGAAAAAAAAAAGAAAATCTTGAAGTGACTTGATGGGTTCTGTTTCCTGATGCACATTTTGTTTGTGGGCAGGAATATTAGTGATGTGTCTGCAGCACTCAAGGGCTCGATTGTCTCCAGATGAGCAACTTGCTGCAGAGAAAAGTTTTGCCTTGTATTGCAAGCCAGTCGAGCTGTACAATATTATCCAGCGGCGAGCCGTAAAAAATGTAATTCACATATTCGTTCTTACTAGTAATTGTTATGTGTAAGTGCTGAGATACCAATGACGTTCTCTATATTTGGCAGCCCCTTTTTATTCAAAGATCCCTTCTATACAAGATACAGGCAAGGAGAAAAAAGAGGTTCGGCCCTTGAATAAACAGTAATGTACTTTAAACTTTGTGCACTTCTGTGTGTGCTATGTTCCAATCAACAGCTTGATAAGTCGGGCCAATATGGTAGTTATGCCCCTTTATTTAATCTCATGGCATGGGCTCGGATATGTGTGCTCAGCACCAGTTTATGGATTTCTAATTTAGTGTCATACAAGTATCCATGTGGTTCCTTTTGGAGTAACATGGTTGGATACAATCATATATTTGCTTGTGTGGGAAATCTGGAGTCTTTTATTGCTCTGGATGCTCGAGCAGCTGAAGCTAGCAAATTGCTCTAAATTTACTCAGTTTTTTTCGTTCAAGACCAAAACATGTTATAAGTGTCAGTTAGGTTTGCAGCAGATAAGCTAGAGAAATAAACAATAATTGCAACACTGATTGCTTCTGTTTTTTTTATTAATTCTGATTTTCAACTTTTGGTTAGGATCTTTGACTAGATGGTTGCGTCTTCTTCATAAGCATAGCATAGAACCTGAACAGTAGCTTTTTCAGACAAGATAAGAAATTACTCAGGTGTAATCTTTGTGATAAATTACCTGCATTGTTCAGAAAGGAAACTTGTTTGTTGCCAATATTGGCTTGCGTTTGACTGTTCATCTGTACCAATGCAGGATTCAGCTAACCATATCACTCTCTGGATGTACAAATACCCAAGCACAGAATATCTTTCCTCTTTATGTACTTTTAGCTAGACCTACTAGTAATATAACGCTTGAAGGGGTAAGTGTAGCCCTCCCTGGTTTTTGACAACAGAGCAAATGGACTTTCTTTATTTCTGATTGATGACGTGATTTTGCAGCATTCTCCTATTTATCGATTCAGTCGGATTTGTTCACTTACTTCTTTTAGCGAATTTGGAAATAAGGACAAAACTGAAGCCACATTCATCATTCCTGATCTGAAGACTTTGTCAACCTCTCGCGCTTGCAACCTTAACATTATCTTCATTAGTTGTGGTACAGTGTGCATCCTACGCTAGTATTTGTTCTTTTTACTCATTCGCTGGTCATCAAATTCTTCTTTATTTCAACAGGGCAAGTAGGCCAAATTATTGGTGAAGATAATTGCTCTGGGAACAAAGTGGAAGGCTCTTCCCTCCAAAGTAAGTTCACGTTGACATTTTATGACTGTTAATTAATCAGCATCTGCTGCAATACATTACTTTATTCTTTTTGCAAAACGGTGCAGTTGGCTGAAACAAGAGTCATAGCAATCAAGAGAGCACCAGATCAAATCGCAGAAAATTATCAAAAAATCATTTCACATGTAGTTAGTGTGACTGAACCATGGCCTTAGTGGCAGAAATCTGACTTCCACACTGGTTGAATTAGCCGTTTGTGCATTAGCATAGCTTCTTTATGCTGTAGAAGGTCTAGTTTTGCTTCTCAAATATCTAGCTCCCACACTGCTTGTATCCAAAAGGCATAGGGAAAAGCTTCTTTCTGTTGTCTCATTATGCCCTGAACCTAATTCACATATCTGGCAACTAGCCCAACCCTTAGAAAGCTGAAGTTACCTAAAGTGTTTGTAAACCGCAGTCGCAAAGCGTTCTCGATCATGTGGACTTCTGCAAAGAAACCAATGTGCTATGCACTTAGCCACTTATTAAAAAATGGAAATTTTGAGAGTGTTGCTTCCATTTTACAGAATGTTTTTTCCTCAGTTACTTTAGCAAAAAATTGTTATGCTTGCTCATCTGTAATGTAGTTGGAAAGATCAGATGAATAGAATATTCTGACACTATGTAATCATTTATCCAACATGGATGCATGTTGATAAGTCCCTTTTAATTATTAGTAATTGGATTAATCTTTCTTCCTGGCAAGAGGATCCTCATTGTCATTATTACCATTTTTTTAGAAAGTATTGATTCAAAGTGTGTGCATTTTGAAACAATTTTAAGCATGTAGGTGGTTGAAAGTAAACCAACTGTAGACGTAATTTCCTATTGAATTTACAAACTACCATTTATGTCATGCATTTTAACAGAGCTTGAAGGGAAATGTGCTTGGGGTAAAATAGCAACTAAGATACTTGCTTCCTCTTTGGAGAAATGTGTGACTTTAAGTACGGGGGTAACTGCGGAATTGGTTTCTACAGTTACAATGAGCCCGGGCTTCTTAGAGGTATGTCAAATTCAGGTATTTAAGATACAATTCTCTTAAGCTGGTACTATAATATAACCTCATTTTCTGAATATACTCCCTCCATCCCATGAAAATTGCAATTCTGGTATTTGAAAAAAAAAAAATCCCATAAAGAGTGCAATCCTAGGAATTGGATCTCAACTACCTTCCCAATTAAGCGCTCAGATTTGATTTGCATGCCAAAACTAACTATTTATGGATAATAAATGAGGGCATGGGATTTTCACACAACCACTAATCTCTGAAAAAAACTAGAATTGTAGTTTTCATGGGACGGAGGGAGTATATTTTTTTTTGTTCAATTTATAATTATATGGGTTATTAGATGAACTGTGTATGTGAACTTGTTTCAGAAAAGAATTTCACCGCACCTTGAATTTGAATCTTGATGATTAACTCAACATTCTCTCTTGTCCCGGAATCCAAGCGTCCCTGAAACTGTTTGGGTCCGATTGGTTGCCTGTTGAGCCTAGCCTGATTCGTATCTGGGAGCCAAGTTCTGCCCACCTCGATGGATGCAATACCAGTTTGATTGGTTGTCTGAATTTATCTAGCCAGGTCACACATAGAAGCTGTTTGGTTGTCTGCATGAGATAAAATATTATAAACAAGTATCATTGTGATATTTATTTTGTATTAATATATTTTAATATTCGTTAGATTATCTCATTAAACCTTAATCATCTTTGAAAAGCATTAATATCACTTAATATATGCCAATCATCTGCTTAATACCCTCATTAGCCGGTGACAACCCGCATCCAGCGAGCCAGGCCCGTGGGAAACGGACCCTATCTGCGTTTCCCGGGAGCCTGGCTTGGTGGTGAGTTTTGCATGCGCAGGGCCTGGCTCACCTCGGTCTTCAGGCAACCAATCACAAGCAGTTGTATCCCGGGAACCTGGCTGAGTCTTGGTGCAGCCAAGGAATCAGGCCCTTTGTGCCTCTGCATTTCATGTAAATTTATTGTCCTTCAAATTAGCATAACAAGAAAATTACAGTGATTTGCTGATTTTTTTCCTGTGTTAACTAAAGAGGATGGATGGATTTGTGCAAAGAATATTTGTCATGGTAACTTAGGACCGAGTCAATAAAAAAGGCACCAACATAGCAAACCTGATAAGATAGCTTAAATTGACGGTAGATGTTGGAATATGCAGACCAGGAACAATTCCATCCATTCTGTTTGATCTTCTCCCTGTTTTGTTTCTCAATTCTCATGCTTCAGGTATTCTAACATCCTCTCTGCATGCAGCCAAAATTTCTGGAACAAGATAATTGCTTGACATTTTGCTCCCATAAGGTTGATGCTACGGTAAGGTCTTCCCTGTTTCTTCCTTCCATGTGTAATCTAATTAATTCTTCATGTATCTTCCTTCTAGATTCTGCCCTGAACAAACTGCTAACTGACATCTTTCAAATCAAATCGGTCCAAACTTTTGGTAAAATTTCAACTGTTAAGAGAGGCAAAATTTCAAATGTTAAAGAACTTTCTATGCTTGATTGAAATAAAGACAGTGAGATCAAATCTGCTGCAACCTAATTTGCAAATCACTGTGTAGCTATATGGGGGTGCTGAAACCAGTTGTCGGTAATTTTTTTTTTTTTTTTTGTTGTAAATATTGTTTGTGTTGGATTGCAACACCTTCACTTTGCCAAGATTATTAAGCTTTGTTTTTGCAGGGTTCATACCAAATAAAAGTACGCATGTCTGCAGAAGAGGCTGGTGCAAGAGACTTGTCTCTGTCTCCTTACAGTAATTACTCATATAATGATGTCCCACCTTCAATCTTACCAGAAATCATAAGGTAACTGTAATACGTACATAGTCCCCTTTGTATAATTTAATAACTTTTGTACCCCTACTCCTGTTCAATTTCTATATATGCATATCTTTTGCAAACCAAGTTTCCTTTGTTCACCCAACCAGTAGTGATTATACTCGCAGCATTCAATTGCTTGCTATTGTTGAAGAATATGATGTGAAGCTTATAATTAGCTTGTTCATTTGATTGCCATGACCATGTAGATATGTACCATGTACGTTGCATGATATGTAAACATTACCTAGTGTCTTAGTAATTGGTGCAAATACTTTCTGCTTTATCAAGTGCATTGTTTGATGTAACCAAGTTCATATTGGTAATTCAATTTTGTGTTCCACAGGTTGAGAGCTGGCAATGTGCTTTTTAATTACAAGTACTACAATAATACAATGCAAAAAACTGAAGGTTCTCTCCTTCCCTCGTTATTTGATAAACCTTATGTACGATACAAGACCAAATGGTAGCAACGTCTTGTTGATGGTGGTATTTTTATTGTTTTGTCAAATCACTTATTGTAACTACATGCTAAGAACCGCAAAGAGAAATAGCTTACTTTACTATTCATACTAGAATTATTAGGATGTATAATCACACTGAGAAAAAAACTAGTAGACAATGTGACAATGTTACACCTTTCGGTTGAGTGCTTAGCGGCATTTGTTATTCAAAATAAATAAATAAATAATAATCTGATTCCTAAATATTCTCATTGCTTCTCCTTCCTTGCTCTTATGTTCCACTTTTCTTATACGATCCATTGATCTACTCTTACCAGTTACTGAAGATTTTTCTTGCCCATTTTGTTTGGTACCATGTGGAAGCTTCAAGGTAAAAATTAAAGCAGAGCTTCTTTTTGTATTATTTTTATTCATTTATCACTTAGTGCTGCACTATGTGGTCAATCAGATCACATTCTCATCTGCTACTTTTATGATAAGTTCCTTTTGTTTTTTCACACGGCACAATTGATTTGTTCCCTTATATTTTCACTTTTCCTTTTATCAAGTTGTATCTAATGTTATTGTTTTTACAATTCTAGGGCCTGGGATGTCACTTAAACTCATCACATGATCTATTCCACTTTGAGTTCTGGGTTTGTAAACCTCTGAAATCTCCATTGCAAAATCTTCTTCCATCTTCATAGGTTGGTAATTAATATTTTTGTCATACACAGGTATCTGAAGAGTGCCAGGCTGTTAATGTTAGTCTGAAAACTGATGCCTGGAAAACTGAGGTAAATTAGGATATGAGATAGAGAGAATTCTGTTTCGATTGATTGGACATGCATTCTTTCCTAGTTGTATTGTTTGCCTATCATCATATATAGGCTTCCCGTTATGGATAGCTAGATATGGCACCAATCGTGATCCTGTATGATTAGGAAAACCAATCACCCCTTAGCAAAATATATATCAGGCGCCCCCAGCACAGTCGCTGTGTGCGGCATTGCCTTCATCTCTTCACTCCCCATCTCATTTCTACAATATAGGACTCAGTCCAAGCCACTTTCCCTGTTACTATGATATAATAGTGTCAGTATTGCATATTTTTAATGTGCCCATTAGTGTTCATCTATTGGTTTCTTTACTCCTTTGTGTGGGCCTGAAGGAGATGGACTGCACATGCACACTTTATTAATGCTCATGTGACTTGGGTACACCTTCTCAGCTAGGCGACAAAGCATAAGTAGGCTCTTGTGTGCAGGGGGGCAATTCATTTTGCTTGGTACAGTTTTAAAGCCTTGTAATATTTACTACAGTCCCTGGTACTGGATGTCATAGGGGGCGTGCTGTTGGGCTTGGGTTTGCAGTTGTGGCACAAACAGCGCCACATGACGACACATCCTTTGCTTTATCTGCTCTCTGCTCCCTTGTAGCCTTGAGTTCTGAGAGCACAGCAGATGGCTTGGTGATTGAAAAACGGGCATTTGTGTTCTTACCCCCATTTTGCAGTATAATTGTGATTTTGCCCTCAGTTTTTTTAACTTTGTGATTTTGCCCTTCATTATTCACAAGTCAATGTGATTTTGCCCCTAGTCAATGGTCAAAACAAGGGCAAATTCGCAAAGACCAAGGGCAAAATCACAAAGACTTGTACATATCCAAGGGCAAAATCACAAAGTTAAAAAAATGAGGGCAAAATCACAATTGCACTTCAAAATAGGGGCAAAATTGCAAAAACACAAAAAAAACCTTGAAAAATAGATAACTTAGCAATAGAAGTTATGGTGGTCGACTCATACCTGTTTTTGTATTTTTGTGTACAATTGGATCCATATTATAGAGCAATGATATGGCTTATACGTGATTAAAGATTCCATGGAAACCTTGACTGTTTACAGAATGCTAAAAAGTACTCCAACATAATTTGGAATTTGATGATCATGAACTGATCTACAATAAGCGAACAAAATGAAAGGCTGCTAATATAACTCAACATCTGAAGGCTTTGGGCTGCACACTATCTTCCTGCACACGCATGGATCAGCATCCCCATTATGCGCTACGGACCATTACTGCTACGCTTTTCTAAGCTGTAACTGTAAGCTAAGTTTTTCTTGCGCTCTTGAGTGCAGAGTCTGAAAGTGAGCCTGAAGGTGCCAGAACAATTGTTGCTTCACATCAGAATAATAAACTAACATTTACCTTCAAAATTATTCAAATAGTATTCAATTTCCTTGCTGATTTTTCTGTGGATAAGGTTTTACATGATTAGCATTAAGATATTCATGCATGAGCTTAATTCATTTTCCTATCGGTTATATTCAGCTTTTGGCAGAGGGAGTTGATCCAAGACACCAAACATTTTCCTACCGGTATGCTTGTTCTCCCCTCACCCCCACCAAAAAAATTAGTACTATGCGTAGCTGGCTAACTGTTTTCAATCAGCTCGAGGTTCAAGAAGCGTAGACGGTTGGAAACTACAGCTGAGAAATTCAGGCATGTACATTCACATATTATGGAATCAGGATCACATGAAGATGCTCAGGTGATGTCTGAAGATGACTATGTGCAGAGGGAGAATGGTACGCTTTCATCCTGTATCCTCTTGGGGATATTTTGCGGTTGCTGTGTTGTGCTTGCTGTTTCACCTTTTTCTAAGCTGTAGAGAAATTGTAAAAAAAAAAAACAGCAGTGACAAGTTGGAGTAGGTTAGAGTTGAAATCCCACAAGAACCACCAATGAAGATGATAAAAAGAGTAAGGTAGCTAGTAGCAGTAAGATTCGAAACCCATAGTTTTGTTTTCAAATCAAACAAGCTTAGACAAATTCTGCTATACAAGCCGCTCTTTTGTGACACTTAATATGTAATTTGAAGCATATTAAATATCTCTATTTACAGCTTAGATCCAAAGAAAAGCAGTCAGTTAAAACAATTTTATCGTCAACTGCACTTTCTTTCTACTTGAAGTGGCTTTGAAATCTGTCATTATCAGTTTCTGACTCCTGGTTGGGTTAAGTACATGTTGACTTCGATGGAAACATGCAAATCCACCATCTGTGTTGTCTCCTTGCTTTCTTACTTTCAGTTCAACAGTTCTTGGTTGGGCTTTATATCACATTGTGCATAGATTCTTGACACACCCGATGCACTGCATTCTAGGACCTTTTACTTTTTCTAGGCGAAAAGGGCCACTGATCAGCTACTGTCTGTTGAATTGGTTCTTTCTAATTATTAATTAATTACTCTGTATGCTGAGAAAGCCCTGCACTGTTGCTTCATGCCTGCTCTAGCATTTTCTGCATATGTAACCTCATGGTAAAATTTTCAGGTCTTTCTGTAGCAGATGCTTCAGTTGACCCTAATCACACTGTACATGGTAACAATCTTTCACCACCAACAGTACTGCAGTTTGGGAAATCAAGGAAGCTATCTGCTGAGCGATCTGATCCCAGAAAGTAATGTTTTATGTTTATTACCATGTTATTGGAGTGTTATATGAACGTTTGAAACTAACTGTTTGTTTTTTATATTGTTCGGCAGTCGACAACTCCTGCAAAAACGTCAGTTCTTCCATTCGCACAGGGCACAGGTTAGAGAAAATCACTTACCTATTTCTGTCTAGCTTGCGTGCACATACTCCTGTAAAGTCTAGCTGGATCACATTGTTAAACTTTGTTTTAGCCAATGGCACTGGAACAAGTCTTCTCGGATCATGATAGTGAAGATGAAGTTGATGATGATATCGCCGACTTTGAGGATAGAAGGGTAAGATGGATGGGACAACTATTTTGCTCTGCTCTTCAGAATAGAATATTGCCTTTTAATCATTACTTTTTCAACTTTGCTGAAATGCAGATGCTTGACGATTTTGTTGATGTTACGAAAGATGAGAAACTTATTATGCATATGTGGAACTCATTTGTTCGAAAACAAAGGTCAGTGTCCTTCGTTCTGGCTATAAACAGAAGATAGGAATTTTTTTTCACCTGCTATTGCTAATTTTAGTTTATTCTTCATTGTAATATAGATTATTTACCCCTATGACTTGTTTTAGCCATTTTCTCTGTATGGAACAACTACCGAGGATTTTGGCCACTGGAATGTTTCGAATGTGAAAATTTTGAATAATGTTGGTTAACCGTTGTTTCTAGGTATACAATAATATACAGTAAAATTTGCAGAGTTATGAATAAAGCCCCTGTTTTGTGCTTTGTACATTGCAAGGTGAAGACACTACTGTCAGTTATCACAATCCATGCTGGAAACAAAGCCTCCCCCATTGCTGTCCCTTGCAATTAACAACTTTACCTCCATTGTCACCACTGGACTTGTTCACTGATCCCACACCTGCCACGTTGCTATGTCCATGTCCACACATGCTTGTGTTCCGTGGCTGTATTGGTGAGCCTACCCTAGCGCCTTACTGCTGGTATTTCCTTCGAAGATTGCACATTACCATTGACACATTTGCAAGTTATAGTTTTGTGGTCTCCGATGGTGTGCCAGCAGTAGATTCTGTTGGCATGCATGTACTAACAAAGATTTGGAGCATTGCTCTCATTAATCTGTGGAAGACATCACAAATCACTCAAAATTTGAAATGACGAAATGTAATACAGTTTACATTTCTAAATTTGAAAAATTTCTAGTGAGATCGATGGAATAGTAGGACCGTGCAGGCGGCACGCCACACATTCTGTTGTGCATGAGGGGCAGCAAAATATTCTGGGGGCTAGCCCTGGGTAGGCACTTGAGTGCTTTTGAATTCGAATGGTTGGAGCAAGCATCGTCGCTTCTGACCGCTGCGCTACAAGCATGCACTCAGTGGCTGCTGTAGGCATGTATTGAGTGCCATTCTTCACAATTCTTTCCCCACACCAACCTTACCATTTTTCTTAAACATGTTCTATTCCACCTCAACATGATTCATTTAACTGCTTTGTTGTTTCATATTCATAGGCAGTATCTAATTGATTGTTTTTTGTTCACTTTATTGCTATATTAAGACTCAACAATGGCAGCCATGCCATTCAATCTTTGTGCTGGTTCTAACTAGAAGCGAAATTGCAGGGTGCTAGCTGACGGTCATATACCTTGGGCCTGTGAGGCCTTCACCAGGTCCCATGGCCAAGAACTTGTGCAAAACCCTGCCATGCTGTGGTAAGCGGTTGCTTTAGAAATATATTTAGTAACAATAATACCTCTTCTACACTATGCTTTCTTAATCTGATTTGCAATTTTCTTGCTTCATGAACAGGGGCTGGCGTTTTTTCATGATTAAACTCTGGAACCACAGCCTTCTTGATGCCCGGACCATGAATACGTGCAATATATTTCTCCAAGGCTACCAAGACGGAACTTCTGACCCCAAGTGAATTTCATGCGAAGAAACTGCTAGTCAACTTGTGTAAAATAGCATCGGTTGTAGGTCTGGTAATTAAAGTAACTTTCCGAACAAAAAAGGAATCTGTGGAATTGGAAGGTTACCAGAATGGCATGTATTTGGAGGGAAGGTTTAAGAGCAGCTCCCCTCCTGATAAGAAATTAAGGGGACTAGGTTGGATCCGTGGCCGAGACAATCATTGTTTCATTCATGACTATCTATTGTATTGGATGATATTGATTGTTTTTTTAAAAAAACAATCTTTTTTTTTAAAAAAAGGGAAGGAGCACTGTCATGTCATATAAGGAGGAGAAATCTTGGTGTTACATAAGTTGTATTACAAATTGATACTCCCTCGTCGTTTCAAAATATAAGTCATTCTAACTTTCTTGAAGAGTCAAACTTTCTCTACTTTGATCAAATTTATACAATAAAGTACTAACATTTATGATATCAAATAAGTACCATTAGATTCTTCATTATATATATTTTCATAGTATAGCTATTCGGTATCGTAAATGTTTGAAGTCGTGTCTATAACTTTAGTCAAAGATAAAATAGTTTGATTCTTCAAGAAAGTTGGAATGACTTATATCGGAGGAAGTAGTAAACTCTCTTGAAACTCTAGCGTTTCTGTAGACTGGTGGAGTGGTATGAATGATGAATTAAACTCACTGTATTTTCTTATTTCCTGTTAACGCTTGTGCATCGTTGAACATCTATTCTCTGTTGCCTGTGTGCGCGCGAGCTAGAAGTAGGCCAGCGCGCGTTTAAACCGCAAGGGAAACAAACGAAGATTGAGCGAAAGGTAAAGTAGGAAGCCAAGGTTGACTCTGTCATCATGGGAGAGCTCGCTGCTCTGATCTTGGGAGTCAGCCATATCTGCTTTAGATACTGCACCTTTCCTAATGGCCTGTGATAGCTTGTTGCTGGTCATGGTTCCCTGGAAGCTCCGGGCGGCCATTTCTGAACTGAAGATGATCCAACAGATACCAAGAGATCAAAATGTCACAACTCATAGTCTTGCAGCCAATGCAAAAGGTCAACAGGAAAGCTTTGTTATTATGTCATCCCCCGGCTCTTGTCGTTTCACACACATCGCACCAATGACCAAACACGCCACACCAGGTCACCGGCGCGGCGGCGCTTTCGCTTCGTCGTCGGCCTGACCTGGCGCTGCCGCACGCGCTGTCACTGAGGTTGAGAGCTCTGGCTGATGAGGGAACGCGAAACGAAGAGGGAGAGCAGCACCCCAACTGACCAACTCAAGCCGCGCGTTCAATGCGACGAGGCGGACGTCTCGCGCGCCGCCGCCGTCGCGGCCGGCATGGTCCTCCGGGGACATGGAATTATTGGGGGCACGGAGGAAATGCGACGACGACGACGGCCACGGCCGGCTTATTGGAACCACGATCGACGTCATCTCGCGTGGCTCGTGGCTAGTGCCAAAGTATCTTTTGGTCTGCGTTCGATATTTTTTATTTTTTTATACCTTTTCAGCGGAGATTGATCTGAAAGATCTCCAGGAACGAGAGGCAGCTAGTCATTTCGCGTCGTCAGAGACTCAGAGCGTATGTGGTCAAGTCAGGGAAGTACCATCATGTGATGCATATGTTAAGTTCAGGTTTAGCATGCCTTAATTCTTTCAAGTAGGACGTGTGGTAGAGGTACCAGGCCTCCCAGTACATGCATCATTGCACTGGACCTTTTTGTCTGAAAATTACCAGCTGAAAGCAGATGCTGGTTCACAAACTTCACATGCCGGAAGCGACGCAGTCACATGATTCAGAAGCAAATAAAAGCTACAAACACCGTACAGACACGGCGGCCCAGCAGCGCGTAGTACGTGCAAGAGCGCCACCACACAAACGCACTGCACGCACTGCACTGCCTAACCCGTGACTATGCTGCTGGCACAACTTTCAGCTGCAGCTCCGAGCATACTCCAGACAGCACGTACACGCATCGCTTAACGCTTTCCTCCACGATTCCACGTCTCCCACGATCAAATCCAAACCCCCCACTTAGTAACCTTTTCAAAGTCTGAACCCACACGGGGGCTTCCTGCAGGCACGAGCTTCCAATTTTTTTTAAAAAAAATCAATAATTTTTTCAACATGCCCCAAATTGAAATATTGGGCCATTTGAAGAGCCGTCCACTGGCACAAAAATACTCCAAGGTTGAAACACCGTGGTCTACTCCTAATCTGGCAATGAGCGCATGCATGACACCGATGCCACCCTTAGCATAATGCAGAATCGCAGTACTGTCCGTCCTGCACCCAAGCAACCCTGCAACCCCATTCGTGACTCGCGTTAACTTACGTTATCTCCCCGGTAAACGCCGCGGTAAGATACACCAGACGCCGCGCTCACAGGGCCCAGTGCGTCGTTTGACACGTCTACGCCGCCGCCGGCGGCCGCCGGCGGTTTGCGGCTGGAAAGGTCGCCGCCTCTCGCCACCCCGGAGGAAGCTTCTACTCCCCCGGACGGGCCGGACGGCCTGCTGCCTGCCTGCTCCCCCCAATATAATTCCTCCTAGCCATGGTCGCTGACGTTGACCCGGCTGAGCGCGCGTGCGTTCGCGCGCTGAGCCGTGCACGCAACAGGCAGCCGAGTCGAGCAAATGTCACGAGCAACCGGGGTGGCGGCCTTTTAGCTGTAGGGCCATGGCCTCTCGCATCAGAACGCACCGAGTGATCATCATCATTCTCGCGGCGAAATTAAAACCGGGTCTGATTAGTTTACTTGTAAATAAAACTGCCGTCGTTTCAGTCTCTGATCTTGCTTCTGGGCTAAGACACTCCCAGCTGGGGACACAGGATGGTCGAACTCAGAAACCCAAGGGCGAGCTCACTCTCTCTGTCCGACCAATATGCGCCAAGGCCCATGCTGGCCGGCAAGATCTCTCTTTTTCCAGAAAGCGCCTTTCGGGAATTGTTAAGGTAGCAAGGAAGGTTGAAGACGATGGCTAGCTTAGCTCTAGCTGCATGTCCCGCTTTCACCGCCTACGCAGATCCATGTCAGCCTCGTGGATGTTTGCAGCGCAAAGTCGCCACCTATGACCTACCTGCCACTCCCCTTCGTTCTGGAATGTGCGTGCCCATCCGTCTGATTCAGCGCTGAAAGGATCTCCCTCGCCTACCAAAAGGCTCTTCGACCTCCAGCCTGTGTCGAGCTCACGAACTTTGTTTTTTTTTATTCGGAAGATCTGGGTTGGGTGGATTAGATAAATGTTGCGGAGGTCTATGGGATGGAAGTTGAGCAATTTACTATTGGTTTCTTGAGAAAATTTGCTCCCGAAGTGAGACAGCACGCATTGTTTCCAACAAGGACAGTGTGCCCAGTCAAATAAAAGCCAGATAATAAGCTAGATGATGCAGACAGAAATGTGTCGGTCAAAATGCACAGTGCCTAGCTGCTTAGAGATAGAAACACTGTCAGTGTCTCGGACTTCCAAACCCTTTCCTGGAATAACCACAGTTTCAGACAATTAAGTAAAACCTAGTTGTGTAATCCTGGAACACTATCTGGGTAGACTAATAGATGATCAGCAGCTACACCGCTCACGATTTCAGTAAGCACTCACCTTAAATTCTTTGAAATGTGTACACGATCTGATCAGCAAGAGACGCGCGTAACCGGTGAAGTACTCAGCCATCTTTGTGGAGCCATCAAATGGACAGGGGAAATGCAGCCCAACCATTCGTGCAAAGGCTCCCATAATTTTCGTCCTAACCACAAGTTTCCTTTCCTGAAATGACACAAAGTTCTCTGGACACGCATTCTCGACCGCCTAATCAGCCTGAAAACTACGCTTATCGACAATCGGTGCGGTGTTATCAACATCGCTAACAATTTTCTTGAAGGAAACATCACTAACAATTTAGAAAGCAAGACAACGAAGAACCACACTATGAGTGGCGTACTGGGAAATGAACAGTTCACCACATGGTAAAGGCAGGCAAAAAAATTGAGTTGGGCATGGCGATTGTGGCTCACGACTGGGACGCCACGGGCAATTTAGGTCATGAGGGGAGATTGAGATGTTCCAAAGCTTTGGAGGAATTGCAATTCGCTTTAGTTAGTACGAAAAAAGATTTCCCGGAAAGGTACATGTACGCTTTGGTAGGGACCAATAGGTCGAGTACATGGCAAATCATGCATTCGATCTGTCCATTTTGTCCCTACGCACTAATGTTTGCTGTTGCCTGTTGGTGCTTTTCTTGATGGGCATTAGACAAGCGCACATTCTGAAACGAGGTGGTTTTCACGTCTGGTCAGCTGTATCTGTTCATCCTGATACGGATTTCAAGTCATATTTTGAGTTTTCCTTGGAGAAGATATAACTCTAGCCCTATCTGAAAAATAACTGAAAAAGCAAAGATATGGCTCGGCGTATCTAGAGAAAGATTTTGCTCTAGTGGAAAAACATGGGCTGAATATTCAGGTGTTTTAGTCCGACTTGAAATTTAACTTTCTACTTACCTAACATAAAGCTTGACTATGTGGTTTCAGGCCGTAAAAAGGGTGTGTGCCATCTAACAGTTATATAGTGAATAGCAGTTGGACCATGCTAAAATCGCCAACCGAATCCCATTACCGTAACCTCGCATTCCCTATCATGCAAACAGCAAAGTGAATAGGAGCTGCAGCATGAGAGAGGTCCGAGGGATGACTCAAAAGTTACCTTTTGATGCATGTCCAGCGTGTGATGCCGGTGGTTTGCAACATCTACCAGTATCATGCAGTACCATGAAAAGAAGCCGACCATTTCCTTTCCTTCCATGTATATTCTTCTGCAACCTTTGTAGTATCTACTAAGATTAGTTGCAGCATAGACCTGCCATGATAGTTAACCGAAAGGTCTATACAGATTAGTAGAATCTCACCAAGAAAAGAAATGCTGCTATGGAACTTTACGTTGCTAAAGCCAAAGTGCCAGAACAGATTTGCCCATGGCTGGTGCACACATCTCGGCAGCAACCTCCAAGGCTCCACGATATCTCTGGGGATCTCGGGCGAATTTGACCTGAGCCTGACACGTTTGGGCCCTCATGGCCCGGCCCCCTTCGTCCCAAGGAATCCGACGACGCCTCCGCCATCGCCGCTCCCACCGGCGACAGCGACCGAGAGAGAGTGGCGACACTGTAGGAGGACGAGAGGATCCCAGCCGGCGGCAGCCCACGCAGAAACTGTGTGAATTTGAGGGGGGTTTTTTCTCTCTCAGAAAATGGATAGAAATTAGAAAAATCCAGCCAACATCCATCGTGCGGAGGGCTATTGCACCAACCATATCCTATCCCTTTCCCGCGCCCACTTCCCCTGCTCCCTCTCCTCCAGAATTAGTTCTCGTCCAGCGCCGGCGTGCTGTGTCAACGGAAATGCTGTCGCTGTTGGTGTTGAATCAGTGGTGCGTGCACAACGCACAAAAAAAATCAAACGGGGGCTCGAACAATACCCAAATGCGTACTGTATGTGCGCACTGGAAATATGGCATTGGCACGTATGACCAATGCCCAAACTTTACACGTAGATGGTGTCATGGAAGAGAGTGAGAGTGGGGTATTTGGTTTAAGCTTTTTCGGTGAACTGGCCGGAGTCTGTAACTCAAAATCGGTGCCGATGAGGTCATTAGCCAGGCATTTTTCCAACACTGGCACAATGTTAGGTATTACTCCTACTTGGCATTTTGGCAAAGAAAATATCGAAAGATGCATTTTGGCAATTATATTGTCATCATGCTGGCTCATCACGCAATGATATTCCTGAAATTTTGTCCTGTAGCTAGGAACTTGTTTGATCTTCAATTCAAGAAAACATTCGGCCAAATCAATGAAGCAGCGAAACCGCCGAATCTTTTGCTGTGTTGGTGCATAGCATGCCATGTGCCTCCTCTGTTGCACCGAAAGGAAACGAACGGCGCGGCAGTTTTATCAGGTACAGTGATAACCAAACACTAATCACAGGTCTTTAGCCCACGTACACTCAGAAAAAAACATCTGCTGTTAGAAGTTAGGACAAACAGCAACCTGTGTCCCACGCTGGATTGAATAGTGGTCTCAAAGAGTTGTCAAGCAAGCAAGAGAGAATAGTAGTTGCATTACACATAGATAGAGGCCAAACACAACCAACACACAGGGCAGGGAGGAGCCCATCCAAGCCAGCAGCAGCAGGCATGCTTTTGAGTCATTGACAGGCACAAACAAACCACCAAAAAAACCAGAGCTGTGACCTCATCTACCTAAGCACATTTCCCAGTGGAGAGTGCCCTACTTCCATTCCATCCATTGTCTCCTCACCCCCAAGTGTCCAATTAACAACTAAGCACCAGTTTAGGCCACTGATTCTCTACTAATATCTGGTACAGTCCATGGGCCCCACTCCCCCACTGATTTGCCCTCCACTCTGCTCTCATCATGCCCCCAACCCACAATAATTAGATTAGATTAGATAATATGAGGGGTGCGATTAGCGACCGGACACTTATATAATCTTGTGATCAGCCTGGCTGAGGCACGCCGTGGTGAATCATTGGCATGTGGACACAAGCCCCACCTGGTGTATTCAAAGGCCTTCAAACAAACCGGCCAGCTTGGCCTGGCCTTGGAGGAGGAGAGGGCTGAAAAGTTAAAACTTCTCACGCTGAGCTATCAGGCGAAAATTAATCATCATTATCGTGCTGCTCGCGTCATGGATCAGGCGAAAAGATGAAGGGTTAGCATCACGGATTTAAATTATTATCGCGCGTGGTAGAGCTAGCCGAAGTCTATGGGACTCTGGCTCGTGTCACGTCTCTCGTGACATATACCCGGTCGCTTAGCGCATAAGGGGTTACGGCTTGCGACTTACGACTATGGGTGTTTGGATAGGAAGGAGGGATTGTCTGGGAAATTCTTGTAGTTTAGCTCAAGTTTACCTTATTATAAGGTCTTTTGTTCGATCTCAATGTTCTTATCCATGGTTGCATGAGATGTTACAGGTTTGATTCCTAATAGAATATCTTTGAGAGGACCAAGCTCCTCCAGAATATACTTCATGGCTCCTCTGAGCTACTCAATTTTGCCCTTTCCAGAAAGAGAAATGGAACCTGGAAACAGAGAACAACCACAGGCTTTCTAAAAATCTCCGGCTTACGGCAGCAGCAGGTCCAAGCCTGATGTCTCAACAAGAATATTCTCTAGAGAAGACGCCTTTTGCATTTGTTTCTCTTATAAAATCATTAGTAGTATGTAATATGTATTAGTGGTAGCTCATACAAAATTCTAGTAGCCGGCACGGACGCAGTGGAGATTAAAAACTAAGTAAAGGCGTACGTATATCTCATTACAATTTACATGCTCTAATTATAAAACAGTAAAAAAGATTAAAGAAAATGGAAGGCTCTGTCATGGAGAGAGGAGGGTTTGACCTCTCTAGTGGAAGAGAGTAATAACGGGCTACTCTACCTACAACCAGAGACAGGTCCGTCTCTATTGCGGTTGCGGTGCCGCCTCCCCAACTACTACTTGCCCACGCCCGGCACGGCGGCGGCCGGCGGCAAACCCCCTCACATGACGCTGCAGGAGTTGGGGTTCTCGTCGTCGAAGATGCGGTACGAGTCCTGCATCGGCGGCGGCGGCGGCGCGTGCATCCCCGGCGGGCTGTAGTAGTCGTGGTGGTACGGCTCCGGCGTCGCGTGCGGGTACGGCAGGTACAGGTACGACGGCGACCACTGCCGCATTGGCTCCTGCTGCTGCTGCGTCTGCTCGTGCGAGGAGTACGAGTACGCCGGCATCGGCTGCTGCTGCTGCTGCTGCATGGAGTAGGCCGCCTGCGGCTGCGGCGCGAAGTAGGAGACGCTCGCGCTCGGCTGCGCCGCGTGGTAGCTCAGCACCGGCTGCGGCGCCGGCGCGTAGTTGTTGTAGGGGTGGCGGTACTCCTCCTCGTAGTAGTACGCGTGCTTGGGCGGCGGCGGCGCCGCCGAAGCCGCCGGCGGCGCGGGCAAGGACCTCTCCGACGACGTCACGGCGACGGGCTCCGGCTTGCCCGCGTCCTTGGGCTTGTCGTTGTCGGTCTTCTTCTTCGCCTCGTCATCGCTCTTGGTAGCAGCGGCCACGGCCTCCGCTTTCTTCGCCTCTTCCTTTGCCGGCGGCGGCGGCTCTGCGGCCTTGGGTTTGTCGGTCTTCTTCGCCTCGCTTTCACCGCCGTCCTTCTTCGCCTCAGCTTTCTTCTCCTCCGCCTTCGGCTCTGCTTCCGGCTTCTTCTCTGCGGCGGCGCCCTCCTGCTCAGGCTTCTTCTTCTCGGAGCTCTCGGCCTTCGGCTCCTTCACCGCCTCCCCCTCCGGCTTCTTGTCCGCAGCAGGAGCAGCATCACCCTTGCCGCCGTCACCGGCAGGCTTCTCCGCCGGAGCCGGCGGGGCCTCCGGCTTCAGCGCCGGCGCCGGAGCAGGCGCGGCGGCCTCGGTCTTGTTGGCCGGCGGCGAGTGGCAGTTCCACGGCACTCCCTTCTTGCCGGACTTGTGGAGCCTCTGGACGAGCGTGTTGGCGTCCACCGTCCCCGTCACCGTCACCTTGTGCTGCGCGGCGTCCACCGTCACGTTCTGCACACCTGAAAAGAAAGAAACCACCGCGAATTCAGCCAAAAACGCCCAGAAATGCGTGCGAAACGAAACGAGACTCTGTTGAGAAGGTAGGTAGGCACGCACCTTCGATGCTCCTGAGCACCTTCCGGACCTTCTTCTTGCAGCCATGGCAGTGGATGGACACCCTCAGCACCACGGTCTGGAAAGGACGAACGGATCAAGAGGTTAGCATTCAGCTAGCAGCAACCATAATTGGCATCTCATATGAGACCGAAAGACGAAGAGCATTCGAGCTCTTGGGGGAGGGACTGAGGGAGGAAGGCATGGCCGGCGGTGCTCACCTGAACGGCAGGGGCCGCAGGAGCTCCTGACGCCATTGGAGCGCTCTGGAGACTGGTCGTTCTGTTCTGCTGCTCGAGGAGCAGAGGAACTTTGCTTTGTGTCTTTGGGGCCGTTGGAAGGGAACGGAGGCGGCAACCGGGGTGCCCGTCTTATAGTCGGATGAGGAAGAGACGGGGCCAAAGGTACGGGGTCCCTGGCATGTGGGCCCACCAGTTCAAATGGGTTCAACTCTGCAATGCTACGAGCTTAGGACACGCGGGCGGTTTGTTTTAGCTTTAGCGGGCCTCTCCGGTTAGCCCGCCGGGCTGCGGGCTGATAGTCCAACACTTAAACCCGGACTGTGGACTAACTGTGGAGAAGGCGGAACCGGGGAAACAAAAACCAGTTTCATATTTTCGAACTTGTTGAACTTTTTTTTTCTTCATGGTTACTAGAAAGTTCAGTTACTCGTGCATTTGGATGGATATAGGTTGATCTATACTGCTGTAGACTCCATTAAGTGCTCTGGAGACAAATGCCTAATAGATGGCTAAGCTAGTCATGAATATTGCCCGTTTTGACACTTTGTCATCATATTTTTCTGACCCGAATGGATATGAGGAAAACAAGAGATGATAGATAGTTCTGATGTTAACATAGCATGCCAACTTACTGATTGGGTATGTTGTCATCTTTTATCTTTTGAGTTCTCTAACATTACAATGCTTGGTTCATTGCATAGGTCCCCAACTGTTAATTTGTGACTACCTTGATGCTAATGTTGCTACTTGTAATATTGTCTAGGTGCAAAGAAAGGACAAAAGGAACTTATAAGTTTTCATCTGCAACTTTTACTAGGCATGTTCTGGTTTCTGAAAGGCTTTATTATGCACATCATTTGGCAAATTGCCGCAAAGAGCGGCTTATATGCTCGACCTTCGGTTCGTATTTGCTACCGTAGCTAGGGCAAAAAAGGGGAGGATTTGCATCTTAGCATCGATTCTGCCTTTCTTCGGCTCTTTGCCTCCAGTTGCCGCTCTGGCATTGTATATGGAGAGAACTTAAAGGATTGGCACCCGATGTATAGATTCCTTCATAATAGCTCAGGTCTAGTTAGGTTAGGGTTAGTTTCCTCTGTATTGGGATTGACAGTGCAGAATCCAGTTGTGCCCTTCCTCTGCAGCGACAATATCAACTTTAGCTTGGTCTCCGATGACGGTGGTCTTTGGTCTCGTTCCTCATTCGTACTTCGGTTGGGGTGGAGGCATATGCACCCTTAATTAGGGTTTTGCTTCCTCTAGATCACTGTCATTCTTTATTGGTTCGCAAGCGGCGCCGATGTCTTTCCCAACTCGTTGATTTCATCGACGTCATTGGTTTTAAACCTTGACATATCTACACCAGTGACAATGGAGTCATCTCATGGTTTTTAAAAGCAGGAGGTCTCATCGACAGGTTGGTTGGTCTGAGGACCTCAAACCCTGGTCATGGTATCTCTTCCACATCAGGAGGTGGCACATGCTTATGAACGATAACGGAGGAGATAAGGGACTTCCGTGCTATTTTGTGATGGTTCTTTGGGTTCTTATGACTTAGCACCTAGAGATCATGTTGTATGAGATTTTATGTAATTTTATCTTTTCAGAATTTTAATGTAAACCAATGGAAAAATACATGGTACCCCCTCCAAAACATACAATGCATGTTATTTAGGTTAGATCATCTCAACCAAGCAAGGCATTAACCTAAAATATTTTCTTGGGCGGGAACAAGTTAGGTTTGTTCATTTGTCTTCTTATACCGTACAAGTTAGCAGAAATTATTTGGCCTCCAATTGATTTCCTAAAAATCTGCAAATAATATTATAAATTCATTATTTGGAATTTAGTGTTTGGATATTTGTTCCACCCCTTCGATATGTGGTAAAATTTCGAGTTAATTTCACAAGGTACATGTCCTAAATATTTTTGAAAGGATTTGATTTTAAAAGACACACAAACGCATGCTAGAAAAAAAAATACAAAGCCGATGCTCATGGGTGCTCTTGCATGCTTGGTGAGTTGGTGGCATGGTTTTGCAGTTTTGGCTGTGAGTGACCCTGTGACAGAATGAGTTCCAACAAATGTTTCAGGCCACATTGAGCATGTGGCACACGATTGTTTTTTTTTCCTAAACTAAGTTGTCTATGAACAATCGATCATAAGAAAACCGTATCTTCTCTCCCTCCCACCGTGCTCTAATCCATTCCCGGCGGGGCGTCGTCTGTGCTCCACTCGACGGCTCCACCGCGGAACGCACTGGCCCCACTAGTACAGCCGGGCGATTACATCAGGCATCAGCGCTGGTGGCGGGGACACCCGCGCTGTCCAAGGACGAGGCTGACGCCATCCGCCACAAATGCGTCCGCGACGGAGCGATGGCAACGGATGATGATGGCGCGCTGGACTGCACTCCCTCCACTCGGCTCCGGCGGCCCAGCGAGAGCACCGGCAGCAGCCAGCAGCTGACTCCACCACCGCAATCCCTGAGCTCATCAGCTCGATAGGGAGAACTCGGTCTGAAAGCCCCCATTATTGCCGCCTTTTCTTTTCTTTCCTTGGCCCCTGCGACCTATCCCGATAAGGCTCGATCTCAGGTGCAGTGCAGTGCTCAACGACACATCCACTACTGCTACGCCCCTGCTCGTGCAGCTGCGCAAGGCATAGCAGGAGATAGAAAGGGAGGAGGCCGGAGGATTGATCAGGATTCAGATAGCACCTCATCTCCTGCCTTTCCCTCGCCACTGGGTGCGGCCGTGTGGGTGCCGCTCGCCGCCGCATCGGGTTGGGCCCGGTCCGGAGGTCTTGTCGTGGATCGGGATGGCGTTTTCACTCGTCCGGGGGTGACGGGAGCGGAGCGGAGCAGAGCAGAGCTCGTTCCACAGCCGCTAGCTTTTTTCACCCCCGGTTTTATCGTCTCGTCTGAAACCTGCTACTACAAACCTCACCCCCGGATACAACAAAACGGGGGTGTCCGTCTGACCGTCTCTCTTCCTGCTTGTCTCGCCCCTGGCTCGACGCCGACGTGTCGCGTCGCGCCGCGCCTGTGTATTAATTGACATGTCTGTATGCGTACTTGTTTCGTAGCGCCCGTCAGCTTGGCCGCCTTGTACGCGCGCAACTTGCAGCTGTTAGACCCCTAGGATCACTAGATGCACAAATAGCCGGGACTTTTAGGTACACAGAGAGAATCAAGAGATGCACATGCACGGGATCTACTACTAGGGGTAGAGAGAGGAAGGGGAAGCACGTGCATACCTTCGCCGCGGGGTGCGGCAGCGGCGGCGGAGGAGCTCGATGTAGCCATCACGTTCGGTCGGTGCAGTTTGCCCTAGGGCAGCGACGCGCAGTGCCGTTGCTCGTCGGGACGCCGTGGTTGGGGTGCTTCCCGCTACTCCTGCGCCACCCGGATCGGTGGGTGTGTTGGTGGGGGGGGTGGCGGCTCTGGTGAACCTCGTGCCTAGAGCCGCCCGGCCCCCACCTCTTTATATGGCGCAGTGCAACAGGGGCCCGCCAACCATTAGGGTTGGTGCGCCCCCGATCAGGGCGCTTAGATCTAGGCCCAGTGGGCCGTTGGGCCCACTGGAGGGAGATCAATCCTAACATTCTCCCCCTTGATCTCACTTTTAACTTTTGTACTCTGAAAGGACTCTTTTCAAAGTACTTTGTCTCATCACAGGTGAACTTGTAGAGCATGTTTCATCGTCACGGTAATTTCCGATAGAATCAACCAGCTACAACTTATCCCTCTGTTTTTGAAACAATGAAACTTTCTTCTTTTCGGGCCTTTTGTAATCCAGGAATCATAGGCTTTCCCTTAACCCCATGCCGGCTAAGTGTTCCTTGAACACATTGGGTGGTAAGCCTTTTGTTAGCGGATCCGCAAGCATATTCTTTGTCCCTATATGCTCGAGACTTATGGTGCGATCCTGGATTCTATCTTTCACAACATAGTACTTTACCTCAATTGGTTTGGAAGCATTACTAGATTTGTTGTTGTGAGCATAGAATACTGCTGCCTGATTGTCGCAGTACATCTTTAGTGGTTTTTGAATACTATCAACCACTTTCAAACCGGGTACAAATTTCTTAAACCACAATGCCTGCCCCAAGGCCTCATTACAAGCTATAAACTCTGCATACATCGTAGATGATGCAGTGATACTTTGTTTTGAGCTTCTCCATGAGACAGCTCCCCCTGCGAGAGTGAACACATAACCCGTGGTGGATTTTCTGTCATCTATATCTCCCGCATAATCTGCATCTGCATACCCCTTTATTTCCAAGGAATCAGATCTTGTATATGTAAGCATGAGACCTGTTGTGCCTTGCGCATAACGCAACGCTTTCTTTACCATTTTCCAGTGCTCCATGCCTGGATTTTCTTGGTATCTACCAAGTACCCCGGTGACAAAAGATAAGTCAGGGCGAGTGCATACTTGCGCATACTGTAGGCTTCCAACAGCCGAAGCATATGGAACCGCTTTCATTTGATCGAGCTCGTATTGGTTTCTGGGACACTGAAACCTCCCATATTTATCGCCCTTAACTATAGGTGCAGGTGTGGCTTTGCTTGCATGCATATTGAATTTCTTTAGAACTTTTTCTAAATATGCCTTTTGCGATAATCCTAATACCCCATTCCTTCTATCTCGGTGAATTTCTATGCCTAAAACATATGATGCTTCACCAAGATCTTTCATATCAAAGTTTGTGGACAAGAATTTCTTTGTTTCCAGTAGCAGACTGACATCACTGCTAGCAAGTAAAATGTCATCCACATACAAGATTAGGAAAATAAATTTCCCTCTCTTAAATTTTGCGTAAACGCAGTTGTCCTCTACGTTCACTATAAACCCAAATTTCTTTATCACACTGTCAAACTTTAAGTACCACTGTCTAGAGGCTTGCTTTAATCCATAAATGGATTTATTTAGACGGCATCCCTTATCTTCTTTGTCTTTCATGATAAAACCCTTAGGTTGTTTCATGTAAACTCTTTCTTCTAGTTCTCCATTGAGAAATGCCGTCTTTACATCCATCTGATGTAATTCTAGGTTGTAATGTGCCACTAATGCCATCACTACTCTGAAGGAATCTTTACAAGAGACTGGAGAAAAAGTCTCTTTGTAATCAATCCCTTCTCTTTGCGTGAAACCTTTTGCCACAAGTCGTGCTTTGTACTTTTCTATGTTCCCTCTGGAGTCATATTTAGTTTTGTAGACCCACTTACAGCCTACTGTTTTGGCTCCTTTAGGAATTTCTTCCAGTTCCCAAACATGGTTGGAACTCATTGACCTCATCTCTTCTTCCATGGCCTTTTGCCACTCCGATGAGTGAGGACTACTCATGGCTTCTTCATATGTCGTGGGGTCACCCTCCATATGAACTTCTATTAAATTATTTAGTTCATAGATGTCAGAGGAAATTGCAGGTCTCCTGGCTCTTTGAGACCTTCTAAGGCCCTCTTGTTGTGGTACATTTTGTGCTTGAATCTCTGGCACGTTTTGTACTACTATTTCTGGCACGTTCTGTACCACTGTTTCTGGCACGTTCTGTGCCACTATTTCTGGCACATTCTCTGTGGGTGGTGGCTGCGGTGGCTCTTCCTCATGTGCAACAGTAGTTTCTATCGGTTCCTGAAGGACAGGTTCCGGATTTTCACTGACAGTTGCCATGGGAGGAATCATAGCAGGCGCTGGCACCTCAACAGCAGGAGCTATCGGTGGAATCACAACCGTAGGAGCTGTAGGTGCAGCTAAAACAGGTAACTCGAAGAATGGTTCTTGAACCATTGGAATAGGTACATACACCCGTTTTTCTTCAAGATCAATCTTTCGAGCAACCATGCTCCCCCTCATCATGTGGTCCTCTATAAAAACAGCGTGTCTCGTTTCTACAAACTTTGTGTATCCGTTAGGACAGTAAAAACGAAAACCTTTTGACTTTTCAGGATAGCCAATGAAATGGCAGCTCACTGTCTTGGGATCTAACTTCCCAATCTTTGAGTTAAATATTTTAGCTTCAGCAGGGCTCCCCCATACCCTCAGGTGGTTCAGGGATGGTACTCTCCCTGTCCATAGTTCGTACGGTGTTTTAGGCACCGACTTACTAGGCACTCTATTTAGAATATGAATGGCGGTTTTTAACGCCTCCATCCATAATCCCAATGGTAAGGTGGAGTAACTCATCATGCTTCGCACCATATCCATTAGGGTACGGTTACGTCTTTCAGCTACTCCATTTTGCTGAGGCTCGCCCGGTGTAGAATATTGGGCTCTTATTCCATTTTCCTGTAAGAACCTTGCAAAAGGTCCAGGCACTTGGCCATATGGGGTATGGCGACCATAGTACTCCCCTCCACGGTCGCTTCTCACTATTTTAATTCTTTTCTCTAGTTGGTTCTCAACTTCTGCTTTGAATATTTTAAATTTATCCAACGCTTCCGATCTTTCTTTAATTGGATAAATGTAGCCAAACCGGGAGTAATCATCAGTGAACGTTATAAACGAGTCATAACCATCCACACTTTTCACAGGAAACGGTCCACAAATATCAGTGTGGATTATCTCTAAATTTCCCGCGCTTCGATTGGCTCCTTTTTTAATTTGTTTCACATATTTTCCTTTAATGCAATCTACGCATTGTTCTAAGTCTGAGAACTCTAGCGGAGGTAGAATTTCATTCTTTACTAATGTTTCTATTCTCCCCCTCGAAATATGGCCTAAACGACAGTGCCATAATTTCGACGATTCTGTTTGAGTTCTCTTTCTTTTCTTTGTCGCTTTCTCTGACAAGGATACATCAACATTCACATTACACACAGAATGCACTTTATCACGTATGGATAACAAATAAAGCTCATCATGAAGGTATGCAACACCAACACAATCATTATTCAACCAAATGGCACACTTGCCATCACCAAAATGACAATTAAAACCATCTTTGTCCAAACGCGAAATGCTAATCAAGTTTCTTTGAAGCGAAGGAACATAAAGTACGTCTTTAAGCAAAAGTGTAAAACTATCAACTAAGTCGAGGGAGACGTCGCCGACAGCTTCGACCTTTGCTTGTACTCCATTTGCGACTTCAACGCATCTTGCGCTTCTTAGCGTAGTCCTTGTCGAATGGAATCCCTGTAAAGAGTTTGCAACATGAACAGTTGCACCCGAGTCAATCCACCAAGTAGATTTAGAAAACTGTGTATACAAGGATTCATTTACAAATGAAATTACATTTACATTCTCACCTTTAGCAGCCATCACAGACTTTAGCCAGTCGGGGCAGTTATGCTTGAAGTGTCCCTCCTTGTGGCAGTGATGACACACATTGTTGTTCGGCTGAGGAGCCCTCTGCTGATTCTGATGCATAGGAGCTTTGCCATTTGCCTTGGAGGAGGATCCAGTATGGAAGTTCTTTTTCTTTTTCTCCCTCATGAAGTTGAGAGAGCCACCATTTAAGTTCTTCATCCTCTCCTCCTCTTCCACACACTGAGCAATGGTCTTTTCCATATCCCACTGCTCCGGGTGCATGTTGTAGTTGATCACAAAGTTCTCAAACTCCTTTGGGAGAGAAGCAAAAACCAAATGAATCATGTGCTTCGCAGAGAAGTCTAACTCAAGTGGCTTCAGCTTGGCATTCATGTTACTCATCCGAAGGATGTGATCTCTTATGCCCCCTCCATTATACTTTTCATTGACCAACTTCTTTAGCAGCTGTGTGCCATAAGTCTTTGAAGAGCCAGTGAACTGACTCTTTATCCTCTCAAGGTACTCCTCAGTGGAGACACACTCTTCAATCGAGCCCAAGAAAACTGGCTCAATCGTGTTCTTTATCAGTGCCATGCACTTCTTATTGGCATTTAGCCACTGTCTGTTTGAGAGGGTGTAAGCCATCTCAAGAGGGGCATGATCCCTCTCCCTTTTCTCCCAGTCTGCATCAGACTCATTTTCAGCTCTCACCGGTTTCGGTGGCTCTTCTGGCTGTGGTGTGGTGGTCACCCACTCAAGGTCATTGCAGATGAAGGCGAAATCAATCTTTTTCCTCCACTCTGCATAGTTGTCTCCCATGAGAACCGGAATTTTCTTGAGACTAGCCATTAAGTTGGAACCTCCTGAAATTCACAATTAAAGGTGAGAAAAATAACAATTACATGCATTAATCCAACGTTGGTCAAAAATAATACATACAACTGTTTATGCAATTTAAATCTACATCACCGTTGGGCAGAAATAGAAATAAAAGCATATATCCTTTTAAATCATGATACAATTATTAACAACGTTGGTTAGAAAATAATCATATCATAATCTGTTCAAAAAATACACTTTAATCATTCTTTCAAATTTAATTATCCCGTTGGTTCAAATTAAATTGAAAAGAACAACATATTTAACTTTGCAGCGGAAACATGAATAAAATTCATAAACCTTTACTATTCAGGGGCATAAACTTTCAATTTTGTACTTCTAAACATTTATCTCGTTGGTTCAAAATGCATAGAAATTCAAAATATACAAAAACTATCAAAATATGTGAAATATACCCCTGAAAAACATTTGAACAAATGAAAAAAGTCACTGTGCACGGTTTTCATTTTTGGCCCACGACCGAAAACGGCCCGTGGCCTGCTCACGCGCGCGCGCCTGGGCCTGCGGCCCGGCAGCCAACGGCTGGGCTGCCGAGGCGGCCCAGCGCCGCGCCCCTCTTGGGCCGTTTCCGGCCTGCTCGACCGAGCGACCGGCCCGCGCTTGGTCAACGCGTGCGCTTGCGCGTGCGCCTGGGCCCGCGGCCCGGCAGCCAACGGCTGGGCTGCCGAGGCGGCCCAGTGCCGCGCCCCTCTCGGGCCGTATTCGGCCCAGCCGACCGAGCGACGCCCGCCGGCCGTCCGATCGAAGATCGACGGCCGAGCGGCGTCCCCGGCGCTGATGGCGCATATAAAAGGCGTGGCCGGCGGGAGGGGGAAACCCTAGCCCTCATTTCTCCTCCCCCCGCCCCTCTCGAGCCCGCAGCGACGGCGCCGGCGGCGCCTTCTCTGCCGCGCGCGGCGGCCGCCATGGCGCTGCCGGCGGCGGTGAGGGGAGGTGCCGCCGGCGCTCGGCCGCGGCTCCCCTCCCTCCTCTGTCCTCCCCCTTTCCCCCTCCTTCTCCCCCACAGCGAGATCCGGAGGACCGGCGCTCGGCCGGACTTGGAGAAGACGACGGCGCCGCCGTGGCGCCCCTCGCCGGTGAGCGCGTTCCCCTTGTGGGAGAGCGCGCCGCCGTCGAGGAGTGCCGTGGTGGCTCCTAGCCCAAGCCCGCGCGCGCGCGGTGGTATTCCGCGGCCGCGGCTCGGCTCTGTCCGGCGGCGATGGACGCCGGCGGCGAGGTAGGTAGGGCCTGGCGGCCTCTCCCCCTCTCCTCTTTGCTTTGCTTTTACCCTAGATCTAGATCTAGGGTTAGGGTTAGGGTTTCGGGTCTTTTTGCTTTTTCGATTTTCAATCGATTTTTTTTTTTTTCTTCCTTTTCCCGATCTATTTCTACTTCTAGTAGGCGTCTGATACCAATGTTAGACCCCTAGGATCACTAGATGCACAAATAGCCGGGACTTTTAGGTACACAGAGAGAATCAAGAGATGCACATGCACGGGATCTACTACTAGGGGTAGAGAGAGGAAGGGGAAGCACGTGCATACCTTCGCCGCGGGGTGCGGCAGCGGCGGCGGAGGAGCTCGATGTAGCCATCACGTTCGGTCGGTGCAGTTTGCCCTAGGGCAGCGACGCGCAGTGCCGTTGCTCGTCGGGACGCCGTGGTTGGGGTGCTTCCCGCTACTCCTGCGCCACCCGGATCGGTGGGTGTGTTGGTGGGGGGGTGGCGGCTCTGGTGAACCTCGTGCCTAGAGCCGCCCGGCCCCCACCTCTTTATATGGCGCAGTGCAACAGGGGCCCGCCAACCATTAGGGTTGGTGCGCCCCCGATCAGGGCGCTTAGATCTAGGCCCAGTGGGCCGTTGGGCCCACTGGAGGGAGATCAATCCTAACAGCAGCAGCCCCGCGATCCCGTCGTTTCGTGGCTCCTGACGGGCATGCGTGTAGTGTGTACATCTCCCGCGTATCGTGCTTGTTAATCCGTTCTTCTGACGGGGGAGTTTTGGTTTGTCAGGGAGAGGGAGGCCTATGGCCTGGCTTGGAGTGCGACGAAAGCAAAGGCTCGGCGTCGGCTTGGCTGTGGACGCACGGGGGGTTAGGTTGGTTTCGCTCGTCGCGGCGCGGGGCAGGGGACGGGGAGGCAGCGGCGGGCACGCCTCTCCCTCTTGGACGCCGCCTCGTCGTCGTCGTCGCCGCCGCCGCGCGCGCGAGCGCATTGATGGAGGCAACCCCGCTGGCACGTTGTCCTCGCTTGCTCGCCTGCTCGGTGGTCGATGCCATCCAAGAGCAGTGGTACTGCACTGTAGCCCTGTAGCAGCTACAGAAAAAAGGTGCCGGCGGTTCAGGGTGTACCCCGCCGCCAGCAATCGCGCGCTGGCCCGATGCGTCGCTGGAAGGAGGCCCCGTTTACTGAAGGCGCCGAGACGCGTACAGGGCCACAGGGATTGGAGGACGGGCTATTACGTACGTAGTACAGTACTGGTTAGGCGGCGTACGTGGCGCTTATCGGCTGCGTCGTCAAGCAATCGCTAGAAACAGTGAACACAGCCGGGCGCCCGGGCGTGCGTTGGGTTTGGAGTGGACGACCTCGCCCTCGAAGATCCGTTTTGGCGGCCATGTGCGGCGTGATCACCGGTGCAATGGAGGAGGCCGGGAGCAGGGCAGCATCGATCTGGAGCCGGGTGTGGGGAATTGGAGGAAACGACGACGACGGCCGTGCGCGTGTGGACACGGGTACTGATGGCACGGGCACGGGCACTCGCCGCAGGCCGCGCACCGTGCATGCATCTGCTTCTGCGGCCGTCTCAAGACTAGCGTGGATACAAATTCCCGTCCCGAGGACGCAGGGGGAAGAGTGGGTTTGAGTTTGGCGCCGGCGGTCGGCGGCCCAGCAGACACTTATTACGGCTAACCGCCGTCACACTCACACAGTGTGGTTCGTGCATTCCTTGCGCCTGGATTTTACATGCTGCCTCGGTAAAACTTTTACCGGTTGTGTTTGTACTAGTGTGGTAGCTAGAATTTAATTACTTGACGCTGTTTGAATTGAGTTTCCACTCTTCCAGATTAAACCAGCAGACAGAGACTAGCCGTGGAAAAATAGTGACCGGGACAACTAACGCCAACAAGGTTATTTTTCTTTTCGAGATTGATAACGATTTTTCTTTCGAAAAATAGTTTGATAACGTCAACAAGTTGGATTCCCCTTTCAGCGCGCTGCGACGAATTCCTACGAGAGGCGCCGAAGGCGGCGACGGGGCGGCACAGGCAGCGCATGTGGATACGTACAACGGGCTCCCGTCCAGAGTGTTGCCTCCTCGCATACGTACGGACTCCGCCGGACCATTCATTCATTCGGCCGGCCGGCCTTGGGAAAAAAAATCCAGGGGAGTGGGAGACCGCCTGCCGGTGGCAATAGCGTCGCCGCCGCCCGCCGCTGTGGCTCCGTGCAGTGCGTATTGATGATGCTGGCGTAAACCGAAACGGGGTCTCTTTCTCTTCGATGCCGATGATATCCGTGCAAAGACCAACAAAAGAGAGATTCGGATCGACTCGTAAACCGTGCTGGGATGCGGAATTTTGAAGGCCCGCTATGGGAATTGTTGGATCCGAGACCGACGGACCGGATCTATACATACTCCGTCACGCTTTTGTCTGCTGAAGATTTTTTTGCTCAGAGTGGGGCTTCATCGATCGATCCTCGCTCGCACGTCCTACACATCACCACTTTGAGAGCAAGTGATCACCGGCAGCCATCTGTAAGCACGACGGCGCAGTTGTCACGTAACCCCCCATTGTCAGTCGATCGGGGCATGCCATTCGTCAAGCACGTACACGCAGCTTGCTTGTAGCACCGGCTGAATTGCAACCTTGTCTGTTGCCCCCAGCACTATCGATCCTCCATCCTAATAATTAAGCTCCTAGTGCTAGTTTCATTCCTTTCGGGTTATTCCCTGATAATCTATGTAATCCTAGTCTGGTCAGATGGCACCTGGGCGCGAATCAACCCGGCGGACAGTCCAAGAGCCCAAGATCAAGACGACAAGCTAGCATACAAGCATGGGCGGCGGTAGCGCTGCTGGATCTGGCTGACACGAATCGCCTCTACTGTTTCGCCTTCCACAGCGACGTCAGGGCGTCAGTAGCATTTAGCAGCTCCAGAGAAAAGGAGAGACTGCTCGCCACAGATTGCGTCGTGCCGGCGTCTGATGATGCTAGTGGCTACTGGCCAATGCTGCATATTATTTGCACGCACGCAGAGGCGCGGAGCCGTTCGCGGCCGGCTTGCCTCCCGCCGATCAAGTCAAGTCACTGCCCGAAAGACGATAGGAACTGGTGCATGACATCGACCGGGCTTCTGTAGTTCTGTACTGTTTCCCGTGGCCCCTAGTCCAGAAAGTAAAGGTGCCGGGATCGAGCAGAGCACTCGCGTACGTGTTGGATTTTCCCTCCAGATCAGTGCAGCTGCGCAACAGGGCCGGCGACGACGACCCAGACGGCCGAGGTGTTCCGTGCGCAGAGGCGCGCGGCTGCCGCTGCCACGGCTTTGAGCGTTGTTCTCTGACCCGCGCGCGCACCAGCCCCGCCGGCGCCACCGTTTCTACCCGGCCGAAAACTCCGCCGCCGCCGCCGGCCTTGTGGGCTCCGTTTGTCGTCTGCGCGGGCACGCGTGCATGGCGGCGCGGCCACATACATTGCGGATACTGTTGTGCGCATCATCAGCGCATGCGAACAAAGGAAAGCTCGTGGGGTGACGCCACGTAGACGCCGCATCATCGCCATGCCTGTACAGCATGGGTACCATTGCCGGCCTTCTTGACTTCCCCTCGATCGTATCATCTTACTTACTGTAGCTCATACTCCACGTCCGCATGCATGGCGTACGTTCTCTTTCCTCTGATGCTGATCGCCGAAGCGTAGGTGGTGGTGCCAGACAAATTCGGGACTCGTCCTAGGCAATGTTTTGGATTCGAAACCGACGGTCTGGATCAAGGTAGCCATCGTCAGTTTTTTTTTCTTCTGCTCCTCATCATTCAGTCATGCTTAATACCGGAGTATACGGTTGTATAATGAATGGATTGCCACCATTGTCAGATCGAGCTCTAGGCCCGTACGCAACCTGAGGCAACGGCAACACCTTTGTCGTCGTCCAACGCCAGGATCATCGACCGATCGGTCTAGACGCTAATCATTTTCCTGTTTCTCCTTTCTCGCGAGACAAGATGGATCCCAATATATCCAACCAACCCTAGTCTAATCAGCATGAACCTGGGAAAATCGACCGGCCATTAGCTCATTAGGCGCTAGGCCAAGGCCCGGCCACGCCGTGACGCGATGCCCGCCCGCAAAACACTGCTTCGCCTTCCACGGCGACCGCTCAGGGCAGCGAAACCACCGCACCGCACCGCCCTGGATTTAGAAAAAGAGGACGTCGTCGCTCTCGCTCGCCACACAGATTGCAGCCATTGACGTTAGTGCCCACTCGGCTCAAGCACAAGCAGGGCATGCCTGACTCCTCGCGTGCGTCTCGCTGAGCCGCAGCCACAGCTTTTGCTACGATCGCGATGGGCGTGTAGCACTGTTTCAGCGGCGGCGGGCGTCACAGCTGATGGGAACATGAGAGATCGTGTGTTTTTTTCTCATAGACAGCTGGTGCATATCCTAGTTACTATTAGGGCAAGGCCAATGTGATACGGAGACATAGCAATAAGTGTGGGACCCAGTTCTGAGGGCAATAGTTAAGGCCAACTCTACAATGTCCGTATCAATTAAGGTGGGTCCTAGTGGGTCCGTGTGGACTAAAAAAATCGCTTCCTGAAGCATCCGTGAAAGGTCATTCGCGCGAGAAAAAAATCCCTTCCCTCAGTTCCTCCTCCCGATCCCCAATTCCACCGGCGGCGCTGGCTAGGTCTCCGTCCAGATCCCGCAAATCCCGGCCATCTCCCACCACCCTCACCCGGCCGCTCGACGCTCATGCCTGATGGAGCTCCTCGTGGGGGTCGATTGCTCGCAGCCCCTGCAGCATACTCCTTGCACAGCCCTCCGTCTCCTCTGTTGTTGGATTCGTGGCGAGCGACGGCAACCATGAATCGAGGTGCTGGACTAGTGCTAAGTCGCTGAATAGGCGCGCAGCACGGCCGGCCTCACTCCCAAAGTGGATCCCGGTGGTGGAAGAGGTGGACAGGTATGTCTCAGCATGTATTAGCTTGCCTGTGATCCATCGTGTGATTAAACCTCGATCTGTTTGTGCAAGTGCTGCTTTTAGATGGGATAAATAATAGTACACACATACATCAGTTGAGTCCTTCGATGACATAGTAGTGCTCTGCTCACTTGCCAATCTTAATTAGACAACTAAGAAAAAATTACACGATGTAATGAAAAGTACATGTGCTTCACGATTGAGGCAATGGTACTGGTACACACTTGATGACAGAAATAAAACTTAGTACAATGGATGGATGATTGAAAGAGGTAGTAAAATAAAAATTTATCACAGACTAATAAAGTCTAGTTTTGTTGTGGCTGACCACCAAATTTCTGCCATATGTGCTCCATCAAATCAGCCTTGAGACGCCGATGGGCTGTTCGATCACGAATATTTGTGTCTAGCTCTAGGACCTCTGCAAATCCATGGATTGGGCCTTCAGAAAGTCCTACCATTCATGCAGAAGCTTGTGATTGTTCATATGTGTTCTCATCGGGTATCTCATAGGTGTCTCTCTCATCCTCAACTATCATGTTGTGCAAAATAACACAAGCATACATAATATCAGCAAGTTGTTCCCTTTCCCAAAGCCGTGCTGGATGACGGATGATGGCCCATCGTTTCTGCAAAACCCCAAATGCACGTTCCACATCTTTTCTTGTTGATTCTTGTTTTTGTGCATACAATTTAGCCTTGTCACTTTGAGGTCTTGTGATTGATTTGGCAAATGCAGCCCACTTTGGATAAATTCCGTCAGCTAGATAGTATCCCATGTTATATTTGTCCCATTGATTGTAAAGTTAACAGCAGGAGCTCTTCAATTCTAACGGCTTCTTTTTGTTTCTGACTCGTAGGGCATGGAGCAACTGACTCCGATCCATGGGAAGAGCTATTGGCTGCAGCCCCAATTGAAGGACCATATTACATTCCAAATAGTGATCTACCAGCTGCAAATCCAAACACTTGATTAGATGAGTGCCCTGAATTATCTTGACCACCTTGAAAGCTTGCTGGAGTAGGTTGCATCCAATTCCCATGGTTGTGAGCACCTTGAAAGGTTGGAGGAGGGTGGCTGTATGGCTGACAGTTGCTTGGAGGACCAAAAGGATGGAAATTCTGTAGATAATTTGGTGCAGAGTATTGGGAGAAGTTTGTGGGAAATTGGATAGGAGGGGAGTTGTTTTGGGGGCTATCACTCTCTGCTCCTTGGCTTGAGGAACCTTGAGTTGGCATGTAGGTGAAATTTCTGTTGAAGTGGTCCATTTTTGGTGAACTGGATAGGAGGGGAGTGTCGTTCACTGACCTTGCTTCTATTTGTAGGTGGAGGCACCGAAGCCAACGGCTACCTGGCATTGAGCATAGGAATAGGAAGCAAAGCAGAGCAACGGCTAGAGAAACAGCAAACAGAGCAGAGGAGTCACTAGCCAAGCAGAGCAACGGCTACCCGCCAAGCAGAGCAACGGCTAGCCCGGCGGGAGCAACGGCATGAGGGCAACGGTTAACTGAAATGTATACTTTATTGGTGTAAACAGTAAATGTCACGGTGAATGAGTAAATGCATTGTATTTTATTACCTTGTTGCCACACCGTAAGCTTGAGGTGCATTTTAGAAGATTCCTTCTTACGGTGTTGTTTCACAATGGCTATGGTCTATTCCTGTAGCTGATTTGATGGCTTAAGGTTACCTTTTTGCACACATTGAGGCTGCCCTTACTAGCGACTAGCGTTGGGCTCGTTGAGTTGGTGAGGAGAGACCTAAACCAAATTGGACGGAGAGGCCGGCTTTGCTTAACCAACACCGTCATCCCCCCACGTCGTTTCGTCCTTTCGCTCTTCGTTCCCTTCTTCCCCTTTTTTTTTCGATTTTCTTTTGCGCGTGTTGCTTCCTAAAAGCCTTCACTGAAGAATGTGTGTTAGGCGAAAAGGGCGACGATCGGTCGAGTTGACCAGGATCAGAGATCATGATTAGACCTCCCCCCGGCCCATCTGTCTCTGCCGGCCGCTTTTGGCGACACATGTATCTCGTTGATCTCGCCCGGCCCGCTCGATCTCTAGGATAAGCAATTAGCTAGGTTTGACGACGACGATAACAGCACAACGGCCTACGTGCTTAGGGTTTGACAAGAAAAGATTATCATTGCACGGGGTGGGAAACCCAGGCACCCACTCCTGGGCTCTCAACACCGCCTGCTGCCGGTCTGCCCTGTGGCTTCGTCAGTGTTTTTTTTAACTTCATCGTCAGGTATTATTTGATTTGCACCTGATGAGGTGACGGCCTAGCTAGCTTCCTAATCCGATAGCCTAGCTACTACTGCTAGCTTCGTTAGCTCGCTGTTGCACGGCAGTTTTTTTCCTTGGCCCCTGATGGCGTTTGTGTCCCATCTGAATCATCCCATCACCTTTAATTTGCTAGGGTTTAACTTCCACTGGCAGCTTAGTTAGGGGGTGACAAAATGCAACGGGGGGACTGGACAGGTCTTGGCCGCGGCAGCACGATCACGACGGTTGTTCAATAGAACCAGGCTCTTGATGGCCCTGACGATGTAATATCATTTTCCTATACGCCATGTTTTTTTTTTCACGCAACCTACACTTGTAGGCCTGAAAACGGCGACTCACGAAAGGCAATCATGTGAACGCGCGTTCGCAATGGTTGGCGCGGAGATTTGCCGTTTTCACTCGCTAGGGTATAGCAGGAAGAGGAAGAGAGGGGTTTTGCCGGGTCTTCTCAGGACTCCCGGGGCCTAGAAGGCTAGATCAGCAGGGCAAGCAGGCAGAATTGGCCTGACGGTTGAAGTGGACAGCGAGACGGCCGGGACGCCGCGGCTACGGGCAAGACGACGGACGATTGAGGATCGGAAAGGGCAGGGTGAATTGCCGGAAGGAAACCACATTACCACACCGACACAGCGCTCAACACACGTGCGCGAGGGAGAGGACCCGTACCAGAGAGAGAGAGAGAGAGGGTGCAAGGGCCCATCATGTTCTTTTGATCAGGATTCAGGAATCGTCTAGTGATATTTTTCTGAAAGAAAATAGCCACCATTCTTTTAGCGGAACACTACGCATTTCACTAGAGCGCGTTGCGCGCCATACACATTTTTTTTGTGGTATATACTACCCTGATCGTGTGGTGCGTGCGGTTACTCATGTGAAAAGAAACGACACGGGTCGATGTCACGTTGCCGGCCCAGCTTGTGAGTGTAACGGAGGGGCGGAAAAATCAAAACAAGTGGCAATGCAACACCGATGGGGATCGAGCAGCGGAACGCTTGACGGAGTTGAGCAGGAACAAGAACAAGCAAACTCGTCTGAACTCTTTATCAGAAAAAGAAAAATCTCGAGGTGGAAACAAGATGAAAAGCTGGCTTGACGCAACGGTGCTCCCGTCGAACTTTTAAACTGGTGGGTTTGGTGCAGGCTTTGCGCGCGCGTACAGTAGATATTCGGCGGAACGGCGGGGTGGCATGTGCACGTGTGGCTGCGGAAGGAATCGGAAGGGCCCGGTTCGTGACAGAACAGCACAGCCGCCGGGCGGTGGTGCAGGCAGGGTAGCGGGTGGATGTCACGAGTCACGCCGGGGAGAGGTATGATGTGCCGGCGCTTTCTTCCCTCCGCGGCGGACGGACGAGGCGAGATGCGCGCGAGCGGCGCGCCTAACCGCGCGTGGTCCTTCTTCCAGCCCATTTCTGCATCCTCTCACAGGCCTGGTCGCCTGGTTCAGTCAGATCAAACGGCCCCAGCCCACGGCCCGGGAGGAAGCAAAAAACGCATTTGCTGCCTGTTGTTTTTTTTTAAGAAGAAAACTGCCTGCTGTTGCAATTGCAACAACTAACAAAGCAGCAGGCCAGCAGCTTTCCCCGCGTCGTGCCTGCCTCGTGTGCCTGGGCTGCTATAGGAGTGGGTTCTTATCTATGGCCATACGCACACTGTACATATACACTGTACGCAATCATCAGTTGGTCTCAGATGCTCTCTACTGCCCGTGGGCGGCTCCCAGACTTTTTACGCGCGCTACGGACAGACGCAATCAAGTAGCAGATTATCTTCAGACTCACAGACGTTGTCGTTCTCCGTAACAGCGATCGTACGTCGTGGGCCTGGCTGTCAGCTCTGTTCGATTCGATCAGAGAAATCAAGCTGTGTTCCTTCTCTACTGCTCTCGCTCGTTAATCAGTTCAGAGGCTCGTAACTAGTAGTACTCGTTACATTTCGAACTGAAATTTGCACCTCTGCGTCAGACAAAATCAAATAAAGCTGAAGCCCGAAACCAGTAGCTAGCTACCTAGTACGTACTCGTACATAGATTTATTTCCACCGAACAAAATCAAATAAAAGCCATGGCAGAAACACAAGCCTCAAAAGGTTTTAGGATCTCTGAATAAATTGGCCGTGCACTGCACACACAACATGATATGCATGCGCGCGTGATCTCTGAAGAACAGCCAGCAGCGAACGCCATCATATGCCTGAAACGCTGATTCCGGAAGAACCAGCGGCACCGGCAGCATCCTTGACGACCACCGCCCTCGCCTCCCAGTTGAGCCCGGAGGCAACCCTGTCGTAGTAAGGCACGTACTCCTGAGCAATAGCATGCATGCAGTTAGCTAGCGATGCAGCCATGCAGGAGGCTAACTTTAACCTAAATTCCCGCGATTATTTATTACTAGTAAGCTGCTGCAGGCGTTGTCGTTGCTACCTCAAGTTTGGCCATGAGCTCTTGCGCTGTGGGGGCCTGGACGATGATGCCGCGAGCGCTGGGGCTGATGAAGCCTTCCTCCACGGCCTGGTCGATGAACGCCAGCAGGAAGTCGTAGTAGCCATCGACGTTCAGCAACCCAACCTGCACAAATTAATGGTGATCGAGTTATTACGTTCATCAGGCAGTGCAAAAAAACGAGCTGGGCCGAGTAAACACCATCATATATTACCGGCTTACGGTGGATGCCCAGCTGGTGCCACGTGATCACCTCGAGCAGCTCCTCCAGGGTCCCGTACCCTCCTGAAAAACACCTCGTCGATATCTCATCAGAGACATCAGTCATCAGGTCATGTTTTGTACCGCACGAACGTCAAAGTTTGCCCTGTCATGCATGTTGTGCATGCAGGTTTTTCTGTTGCTAGCTAGCTATCACTTTGGGTCTATCCGCGGTTGGGACCAGCACGTGAAACATATACCATATACTGTAGGGTGGTCTACGCGTGCTACTTGGTTTACTGTTGTCAACTGATGAGTGGAGAGATCACACATGTTACTACGTGCATGCATGCACTCTCACCTGGCAGGGCTATGAAGGCATCAGATTGCCTCGCCATCTCCGCCTTCCGTTGGTGCATGTCCGCCACCGGAACCATCTCCCCCACCGTCGTCTCTCCGACTATCTGATCGACGACGTGTATTCCATTACAATGACATGGTATAGAAGTAAAGACATCTATAGTAGCACGTATAAGTGTATAACGAATAATACACTGCATATATATGTACCTCGGGAGTGGTCATCAGAGTCCTGGGAATCACCCTGCATGCAGGATAAACCAAATAAAAAGGTACATGGAGTTAATATATACTCCCTCCGGCTTAGTAAAAGAAGTCGTTTAGGACAGCGACACGGTCTTCAAAGTACAACTTTGACTTCTTATTTTATAAAGATATTTATTAAAAACTAACATATGTATACTTTTATGAAAGTATTTTGCAAGACAAATCTATTCATATAGTTTTCACATTTTCAAACTCAACGACCTAAAAGTTATTCACGATTTATATTTCCAATGTTTGACTCAAATCTTGTCCAAAACGACTTCCTTTGCCAAACCGGAGGGAGTATATCCATCGCATTATATTGGGCGGGCCTGCAGACGCTAGCTCATGGAGTTAATACATGGTCACGTACGTACCCGACGACGTGCCTGCCGCCGCGGTGGACGGCCTGCGAGACGAGCCCCATGAGCCCTATGCCGCCGCCGCCGTGCACAAGGTCGATGCCCCTCGACACCTGCGTCCATGGACTGATCAGAAGCACAATCTTTATAATTGAAGTATGCAGAATAGACTGATAAAGGAAGCACTTAGAATAAGCAAGGCCACCGTTATAATAGAGTAATGATGCTCTGGTTTAAGGTACAAGAGTACAGGACAATCGTGTGACCTCGCGGATAAGCAAGCCCCCAAATATGGAACCACGAACATATACCGGGGCTGCCGGCTGCCGCTCTGCAGCTACACATGTGACCCCGACCTGACCTATTACAGGAGCCTCATCGGCGGAGCAGCTGAGGCCTGACCGGCATGCAGGCCAGTGACTCTGAGATGGGAAGAACACGCAGTGAGCGATAGACGTACGCGCACCGACCGCATGCAGGTTGTCAAGTGGCACTACATGAGCCGCAGCGTGCAGCGTCGCGACGGCGACAGCGACGCGACGACAACCCGGTACTACTGACCGCCGCGCCCTGCAGGTCTTTTCACCAATTCACCCGCTGCTGCCCTCTGCGCTACGCACAAGTCCGCGCCAAACGGATCGTCCCGGAGAGCACGCGCAAACAATGTTGCTGCACGCGGCGCAGGAGAGCCAATTAGCGCGTTTAAATGCGCGCAGACCGCAGATCCTGACGCGAGGCGGGACGGCAGGCGGGACCGCAGGAGGTAGTCTGATCAGGCAGCATCACATTCAAAACAATGTTTGCAACGCATTGAATCCAAAGACAACATAAAGTTAATAAACTCGTTCCAAGGGTGACTGCAGAGAATGTCTGGGGATTTTGTTAGTGCACGAACTATGTCGTCGCACGTCGAAAGATAAATCATCGAAAGCCCTCACCGATCACTATGTGATCCAAACGGTAGATTGTTTGATTTACAGCCGGCTAACTTGGAAAAATAAAATAAGATAAGGGAATAGTAGCTAAGTCATCTCATTTATCAATAAAATCGACACAATCTCGTGCCGATTCCTTAAAAAAAACAATAGGTCATTTTGAAATGAAGGGAGTAGTACGTAGATAAGTCATATTCTCACACTTCTACTATCATGGTAACTAAGAGATGGTTCTCTTAGTCAGCTTGTTGGAAAGTTAGATTTTATCATGCCGACATAAGTTATCCTCTTAATTATCACACATGGAAATGTGACATTGCTATGATTTTCAATGTAACACACTTTAAATGGAAGAGACACTACCACCATAAATTCTTATTCATGATCAATTTTAGTAGTATAGTCCAATCTATAAGACTATTCAAGTATTCACGGTCAAAATTAAAACATAGTATGACCAACAGGAATGCTAGCTTTCTCCCTAAACCTTGGCACATCCGAATTCTTTCTCTCTCTTTTATTTTGCACAGGTTCCGCTCGGCCTCATATCACTGTTTTCGTCAACCCTCGATCCTTCCTCCCATCTCTCAGCACATCGCCCCCTGATGGCAACTCCATCAACGACGAGGGACTGAGATCGAGCAGCATCAACCTAGAGCATCACAATATATAGAATCACACATATATACATTATCTAGGTTTCTGTTCCGTCCAGTCCTGTGAGAACTTTTTTTTATCTCAAATACGCAGAAGAGTTGCGTATCATTCATATATATATATAGAGAGAGAATCACACATATATACATTATCTAGGTTTTTGTTCCGTCCAGTCCCGTGAGAACTTTTTTTTTCTCTCAAATACGCAGGAGAGTTGCGTATCATTGTATTAAGAGCGTAGGAAAAACGAAAGTTACAAACATGGAAACAACGCTAGGCACGCAGGAGCTGCCTGAAGAAGAACAGAAGAAAAATGACCACGCACGAACTCGATCAGACGCGGATTTACTCGCCCCTTAAACTACCTAAGTCCTGTGATAAGTGAAAGGAGGCTGACCGAGGGAAGATTCGTCGCACTGCACGCATGACTATATATGGTGATGTGGATGATTGATCTACCTATACGATCGATCGGGAGGGGCATAGTTGAAACTTGAAAGAAGCAGCATGCATGGTGAACACGCACGTCGTTCAGTACAGCCTAATAAACTCGAAAGCCTGTATACTCACGCTTTACCAGTACTACTAGCTAGCTACATGGATCGTACTAGAGAGAGAGAGTAATTACCAGCTCTTTGGCGAGGTCGATGGCGGCGTCATGGTAGCTCGCCTTCTTGCCCTGGCTGCTGCCGCAGAAGACGCAAATCCTCTTGAACCTGCTCGACTGATGCTGCTGCCTCATTTTCCTAGCTTCCTGGCTCCTGGCTCCCCTGCCCAGCCCGGCCCTCTTTCAGTTATATAGTCAGTCAATAGCTTTGCACCTACTACGATGCATCAAACCGGGCCTTATATAAAGACGAGGGAGAGGGCCGCCAAACCATGCTTTACATGTAGTGTATGTTTAATTAAGAAGTTAGCAAAGGCCACACATATATATACATTTACACACGATGCGAAGACTGTTTGGCAAGTTATGTTTACCCCGGACGTCCATGATCAAGCATCTAGCCTTTCAATTATAAAAGCTGCATTATTTGTTCTCATTCCAATTACTTTCAGGAGCCTATTCTCATTTTTTCTGTCCAAATACTTATTTGCTGCATACCTTTTTTCCATTAAGTGGCGGGGCATTGCCTAGAACTTCCGCTTCGCTAACTATAAGAGCTCGCATATTACTGTCATAATCTGGAGGATTATTCAAGCTGCTATTGGGTTGACCTCACCTATATCGGTAACCCACGTGCTAGGAAATTGGTTTCAAAATTTTGACGCTGAAGAGGCTAATATTATTATAACATGGGCAACGACTTTGTGTTGGGCAATATGGCGTTGTCGAAATGATATTATCTTTGATAACGTTAAACATTTGTCCTTTATGCAGGCTATTTTCAGGAGAAACCTGTTGGCTGCGATTTTGATCAATGTTGTAGCATGAAGAAAAGACAAAGGATCTATTTTTGAAGGCGAGCACGTCTTTGGAGATGGTAGCCTTAGAGACGTTTGCTAATCATGAATGGAAGCATAATAATAGACTTTGTTAGGCTTAATTTTACTTTGTCGGTTTTCCTGTTTAATCCAGCGATTGAAGCTAGGATGATGTAAATAATTGAAGGTTTGTGTACGCTTTGTGATGGAGGCAGGAACATTTCCATTATCTAAAAAAAGGTTTTCCTCGTTGGCTTTCACCAAAGCGTTCAAAACTTGGTGGGTTGTGGGCATGGTTGTGCTGGACACCAATGGCGAATCTTGAATTGCAAATTAGGGGGGCATCTTTTCCTTTTCTTCTTCTTCCTTCCTTTCTTCCTCCTCCTCTCTCTTCTTCTTTCTTTCCACTAAAAAAATGATGGGGGTACTAGGAGGGCATCTATGAAGTTGAGATTTTCTTCAGTGCTCCATACTACCTTATACTGGTGTTCAAAAAGGACCAGTATAAAAGGATCTGACGGTCCAAATTAGTTGTATACTACTAGACCTTCACCTGTAGTATAAGGTAGTATAGGTCGAGTAGTATAGTAGTATAGGGGTATTATGGGAAAAAATTATTTTTAACATGTGATATAGTGTGGTATAGATCGAGTAATATAGTGGTATAGGGTATTATGAGAATTTTTTTTTATTTTTATACTCATTTGGTCCGATATATTTATTTCTTTTTACACATATGTTCATTTAGGTTAGGAGCTCTAATAAAAAATTATATTACAGTCTAATTACAAAATTGCTCATCCCTCCATACTTCATACTACCATAGGGTAGTATGGAGCATCGAAGAAGACCTCATGAAGTTTGGGGAGGTAGGCGGGCTTGAGCCCCACCCCCTAAATCCGCCCCTGCTGGATGTTATCTTCACGGCCTCATGGCATGTGGCTTCGGTGTCTACTGGCGTGCGTGGGCTCATTCTTTTTCTCATCACGAGCAAGACCAACGTTCTCCTAAACAATTTTTTTCACAAAACCAACGGGGACAAGGTGTCGAGCTGACAAACGTCGGAGACGAGCCACTTTCGGAGTGCAAGCTCAACCACATTGTAGAAGCAGACACCGTGCCTCCTAAACAGTAGTGTGATCGACTTGTGACTCCAATGCAAGCGTTGGTTTCGCGGGGATTTCCATCGACCCTCATACATATTCCTAATTATTGTCAAGTCCACATAGTCACAGAAGATGTTAGTGAGAAGTTGTTGCTCATTGCTTGCCGATTCTATCATGTGCCCTGTGGTTCAATTTGCCAACGATAGTCTCATCTTCCTCCTCCGCCCCACCATCTCTAACCCAATTCCGATGGCTCATGGCCTTCCTCGATGTGTTTGCCGTGGCAACATAACTGGGCTCTCCGGATCCAAAACTTCCACAGGAGCATGCATGACGTCGTCACTGTCGTCCTTAGAGGTCTTCTTCGGTGCTCCATACTACCCTATGGTAGTATGGAGTATGGAGGGATGGACAATTTTGTAATTAGACTGTAATATATTTTTTTTTATTGGAGCTCCTAACCTAAATGAACATATGTGTAAAAAGAAATAAATATATCGGACCAAATGAGTATAAAAATAAAAATATTTTTTCTCATAATATCTCTATACCACTATATTACTCGATCTATACCACATTATATTACATGTTAAAAATATTTTTTTCCCATAATACCCCTATACTACTATACTACTCGACCTATACTACCTTATACTACATGTGAAGGTCTAGTAGTATACAACTAATTTGGACCGTCAGATCCTTTTATACTGGTCCTTTTTGAACACCAGTATAAGGTAGTATGGAGCACCGAAGAAAACCTCCGTCCTTATTATTGTTGTTGTCGTGGTACCGCTTCCACCTAGGCGAGTAAGGATCTACTGCTGCTGCTACGCTACGCAGGCATGGTCACCCGACCTCGTAGTTGTATACAGTGTGCTCTGTGCTATGGTTTTCGAATCGAGAGATGGTGCTCAATTAATAGGCGCGCGCAGGGCGTGATGGTGGACGCACGCATTATGACTCGGTTGTTCGGAAGAACCATGCGGTTCATCTTTGGATCGAGTCCACCAGCTGCCGCCGGGCAGAAGAGTGAAAAGCTTGGCTCCCGCGTGTTTGTACACTAGCCGCGCAGCCACTCGCGCGGCTGAAGATTCCTAATTGTAGAAAAAGTATCATTTGGTTCAGTGCACCGAATGTCAACTTGCAAAGGATTCAACGATACATTATTACCGATGTAGGGATTCCAATGATAAGGTCATCAGCAGCTTAAAGATCATGCCAGAGAATCGTAGTTGACTTTCAAAGAAACTAATTGCTGCTAAACGAACCAAATTGGGCTCATTCTTTGCACCTCACTGGACGGACCAGCCCAGAGGTTCATCTAGGCCGGCTCTAGCCAGCCCAGTTCAGCACTTTCGTGCCCACGCACACACGCGAGAGGAAAGAGCTATTTATATCTTCAAAAAAAAAAGAGTTAAGCTCTTTTATCTTCAGCCGAATGAACCAGAACTTTTTTTTGGAACTAAAATCAATCGGAACATTTTTTTTAAGAAAAATGAATCAGAACAATCGGAACATTTTTTTTAAGAAAAATGAATCAGAACCTCTCATCTATCAAAGCTGCGTGCGAGCGGGACCATCTACTCCTCCGCGGGCCCCGCCTCTCGCGGCCGGCAACCCTTGCCCAAATCCCCAAATCACCCCTCCGCCTCTGCGGCACTACCACGCCGTCTCCATGGGCAGGCCGGTAACTCCGCGCCGCGTCGCCCATTGGCTTTCAGCTTTCTCCTCTCCCCCGCTACGCCCCCCTCTCCCCCAGCGTGCTGCCGCAGCGCTCGCTCACGCAGGCAGCCACACACCAGCTACCGAATTGGAAGGGAAGTTACTCGGGAACCAGGAAAGCCCAGCTGCTGAGCTAGCTCGCACAGCACGACGCACTGCAGCAGGAAGAGAGAGAGAGAGAGGGGATGGATGGAGACTTGCAGAGCAGCCCACCCCCGCGCCGCACGCACGGGCAGGCTTTCCTCCCCAAATTACAGACGACCCCGCAGGAGCAAGCCCAACCACCACTTAAACCCGACCACCACCACCACCGCCACCGTTACGCTTTAGCCCCCACTCCCCGAAACCCCCCAAACCCTAGATCCCCTTCGCCGCGGTGGTGGCGCCCGCGGTGACCCGGCGACGCGCTGGCGGCGGCGGCGGGGATGGAGGCCGTGCCGGAGGACCTCCGCTGCAAGCGCTCCGACGGCAAGCAGTGGCGCTGCAGCGCGCCCTCCATGCCCGACAAGACCGTCTGCGAGAAGCACTACGTCCAGGCCAAGAGGCGCTCCGCCTCCTCCGCGCTCCGCGCCTCGCTCCGCCGCTCCTCCGCGGCCGGCGGCGGCGCCGCGCCCGCCTTGCCGTTTCGCTCCACCGCCGCCGCCGCCGCGGCCCGCCTCCGGGACGACGGCCGCCGCCCCGCGCCGCTGCCGATGGCGGTCGCGAGGCCCGTCTACGCCAGGGTCGCCGGGGAGGCTGTGTACGTGGCGGAGCCCGTACCGGGGCCGGCGCCGGCGGGGAGGGAGGTCGCCTACGAAGGGCTGCCCCTGGGCAATGCCCCCAACGCGCGCACGGCGCCGGTGAGTGTTTGGCTGCTGCCTCGTGCTATGTTCCTCTCATGCGCTCAATTGGGTTTGCAGTGCTGCTGCGCTCGTGTTGATTGCGCGCCGGTGATTGCAGGAGCTGGTTGGGAGAGCCTCGGCGTGGTTGACCAATGCTGGTCCGGCGGAGGCGACGAGTTGCCACCAGTGCCGGAAGGCTGGGGGCGTCTTTTGGTGTTCCAGCTGTGATAGGAGAGGCTACTGCGCTGGTTGCATCTCGAGATGGTATGTTGCGCCATGGTCTGCCAGTAATCAGTTACAGGCTAGAGCCCATAGTGAATTAGTGCATAGGAAATAGCCCAGGCTTTGGGTGGGGTTGGCCATTTTATATGAGTACTATCGTTAGGAAATTGCAGCAGCGTCCACTAGAAGTGCACAATCTCTATGACCATACTGAAAGAGACATTGAATTGAAATAATAAAAAAAGCACATATGTGTGAAACTTCCAGAAAACATGAGCTATCTTAGGCGCTTGCAAATGAAACAATCCAGAAAACACAAACTATCATAGGGCATTGTTATTGCAATATGTGTCCAAAATGCAGGGATATTTAACTATTCATTGTCTTATTCATTTCAGTAGCATAGCCTCTGCGTTGGCCTCTTAAAGGCAAAATTTGGTGCCAGTCCTTTCCAAATCGACAGATGCAAAAGCAACAAACTCACAACTTCAGGTGCAACAGTCATCATCTTATTATAAAATAGCACAATTTCTGAGTCGTAGAATTAGTAATATGCTGTTGGGATGAAACCAGGAGGATACGGACAACTTCATTTTTTGATAACTTGAGTTGAAGATGGTCTTGTGGTGCAAAACTGCAAGGTTTTGTTATGGTTCCTTGTATTAGTTTTGAGTTTTTACCAATAATATCTTAAGTTTTGACTGTTAGAATTTGAATTGATCATGTGAAATATGATTAAACGTGTTGGCCTGTTGGGGAGAAAAAACACTTTGACAATGCTATTAAATATAGCACAATACAAACTAGTGGTCCTAGACTTTGAAGATCCAAACCTTTTATTGTTTGGACTAAGGTAACACAAATGTAATACAGGTACTCTGACATTCCTATAGATGATGTTCGAAAGGTTTGTCCCGCATGCCGTGGCATTTGTAATTGCAAAGTTTGCTTACAAGGCGACAACTTAATAAAGGTACATTGTCTGTAATAGTTTTTCTTCCATTTGGTTACAATATATTTAACTTTATGCTGTACTAACTTGTCCTAAATGTAACAACGTTTTTTTATACTTTAAAGGCTAGGGTGCAAGAAATACCAGTTGTTGATAAGTTGAGATATCTTCATTTCCTTTTGGCATATGTTCTTCCAGTACTAAAGCAGATTTATTCTGACCAATGCTTTGAAATAGGTGTTGAAACGAGATCTTCTGGTAGTCCACTTTCCCTCTCCATCTTTTCTTGTGATGTTCTCATCTAAAACTTAGCACTCCTCTGACACTATTATTTGTGATAGGACCAAAGACAGATATCCTCAGAGCGAAGATAAATTCTGACGAACAAATGTGCTGGTACGTCTTTGTGCTGTTTCGTCTATTTCTTCATCATTGGGTCCTTTTTTTTAATTACAACTATAATAATATTGGAATGGTGCCTTAAAACTCTTCTTTATTTTGCAGTGATTTTTGTAAAGTGCCGGTTTTTGATTATCACCGCCACTGCCCAAAATGTTTGTATGATTTATGCCTTGATTGTTGTCAAGACATACGGTGTTCTCGGGCCACTGTTGCAAGAGAACATACTGAAGGCCATGTTGAAGATAATAGTAGAGATTCTTTTAGTAAAAGAGCAAGATTGGAACCATCTGCAGAAAGTGTAAATGACATGTCATGCTCTCAGCGAGTGGATCTAAACAATATTGACATTAGATCCTTAGTCCCTACATGGAGAGTCAGCAATGATGGCAGCCTCACTTGTGGGCCTCATGAGGCTGGTGGCTGTGGTTCCTCAAAGCTGGTGTTAAGGCGAATATTCAAAATTAATTGGATTGCTAAACTTGTAAAAAGTTCCGAAGAAATGGTTAGTGGTTGCAAAGTACATGATCTGCAGGATGGATGTTTGTCTTACAGTGATGGCAGACGGTTAGAGTTAATTGGTCAGCGAAACCTTGGTCTCTCAAAATGCTCAAACAGTGATGACATTAGTGGGAACTGTGTGTACTCTCCTGTATTGGAGGACTTAAAACATGAAGGAATCATGCATTTTCGTAAGCATTGGATAAAGGCGGAGCCTATTGTCATCAGGAAAGCATTTGAGCCTTCTCTATCATCAATCTGGGACCCCTTAAGTATTTGGAGAGGTATCCAGGAGATCCTGGATGAAGAAATGGATGAAGATGTAATAGTCAAAGCTGTGGACTGCTCAAACCAATCAGAGGTAGGAAAGAAGTGCTAGTTGCTGCTTTGTCTTTTTGAACAAAAAGTTTTCTGTTAGAAATCGCTGTGACTTTTGCTTAGAGGTTCCAAAGTACTGTGCTGTTAGTTGCACTGCTACTACTGTCCTGTTTTAGTTTAGCATTACCACTGTTAGAAGTACATTTTGGTAAAAAATTGCATGATCTTGCGTCATACCAGCTTTGCAGATCCCTTATGACCATCCTCTGCTCGTACCACAAGTGTGGTTTTCAGAGAAATGAAAAAATTGTAGAAGTAGATAATTGGAAAGTAGCTAGAAAAAATTTCTTGATACTGCTATCCTCAAAATACATAAATCCTGTTTTGTTACTTCTGTTCAGGTGGATATTGAGCTCAAACAGTTTATCAAAGGTTATTCAGATGGCAACATGGGGGGCGATGGCCGCTTGTTGATGCTGAAATTGAAAGAGTGGCCCCGGCCTAGTGTCTTAGAGGAGTTTCTGTTGTGCCACAGACCGGAATTTATTGTCAATTTTCCCCTTGTTGATTTCATTCATCCTAGATGGGGTCTCCTAAATCTTGCTGCCAAGTTACCCCAAGATGCCTTACAGCCTGAAGTAGGGATGAAGCTGCTAATTGCATACGGAAGTCGTCAAGAACTTGGTCAAGGTGATCCGGTTATGAATCTAACGATTAACATGGCTGATGTGGTAAGTTTGGTCTTAGTTTATACTTCAAAATTCTAGTCATCTATTGTGAGCATTTGTTTTTCATGAATGTTGACTTGCTGTACTTGAATATTGTAACCAACAAAAGTTGAAAACATCCGATGGCTAATTCTACCGTTCTCCTGTAGGTGCACATGTTAATGCATGCAGCTGAAGTGCATAACCAATGTCCCAAAAGGCTACCGTCTAATGGATCTGAAAGGATTTCTAATGGAACCAGTGCTCATGTTCCAAATTTGGATCTGGATGTTAGGGAGCAAGAGTACAAACATACAATCTCACATTGTGAGGAGGCAACAGCTAACAATTTAGAATGGTCTCAGGCTAGTGCTGTCTGGGATGTATTCCACAGGCAGGATGTTCCAAAGCTTAATGAATATTTGGCTGCTCACCAGGAAGAATTTGGAGCAAGTTGTCAGGCTGTGCTCTCTGTAATGACTCCTTTCTTCTGCAGTCAAACTATTCTTTATTGTATTCTCAAAGATGTTTCATGGTAATACGTTTTCAATGCAGGTGAAGCATCCTATTTACGATCAAACTGTGTACCTCAACAATTATCATAAGAAGGCATTGAAGGATCAATATGGTAACTACTAAGTACTATTAGGGATAGGGGGCATACTACTGTTCACATCCAAAAGGTTGATGTATACTCCCTCCGTCTCAGGATATAAGGCGCGGTCAAACTTGGCACGGTCTTCAATGATAAGATTTGACTCTTAATATCTTTTATAATATAATACTTGTAGCAACAAAATTATAGTCATATGAAAGTACTTTTAAATATGAATACAATTATATTATTGTTGTAAGACAAAGTTTTTATTATACAAGCTTAATCGTAGGTCAAAGTTTTCAAAGTTTGAATTTTGATTTACGTGCGTGCCTTATATCCTGAGACGGAGGGAGTAACATGTTAGTTGTGGACTTGCTGACTGCTATGGCACTATAGCATCTTGTTTCATGTAGTCACTTCACTGTGGTCTCTATCTGCTCTGCAAACTTCAGCAAGCAGATGATATAAATTTGACAATTTGCCACTCCAAATTTTAGGCTTCACAAATTGTCACTGTAAACTTTGGCTCAATTATTTGCCACTAACAGGCTGCGTCGCATCCCTGCCATTTTGGCCAATCGAAATGGTTGAGTTTCTTTACATATTGTCACGCCTGTAAAGAGACCCTTATACCCCACCTGTCTGAATGAAACGCCTGAATTGGCCTCTCCATCCCTCACTTAACTGAGGCACCATCTCTGTGGCTGCATCCATGGTTGTCCAGCAGCTCTGACTGGTCAAACAGAACCACCATGATCTCCTTTGCCATTTCTCCAGTTATCCCGGTCGTCCGTTTCACCTTCCACCATCTGATTGAAGGAAGCAAACATGCTGCTGACGTTGATTTTGTTGTCTCCAATGAGCCACTCCAATTCTTCCCATTAATGATACCCTTGTGACCCGAAGCATCTCCCTTGATCTTTGGTCCTGCCTCTCCAGAACGACTGCACCAGGGTCTTTGTCTTCCCTTATGCTGTGATCCAGGCACGACAGTTGCCATGTTCATCGCCACCGCACAAGAAACCACAGGGGTGCATGGGTTGGTTGTGTTAAAGAAACTCTAAACCTATTAATTAGCATGGAATGCATGTGGCTTATATTTTAGTGGCAAATCGTTGGAGCCAAAGTTTACAGTGGCGCAGTTTGGAGTGGCTTATTTCAAATTTGAAACTCAAAGACAGCAACCAGATATCAGTGTGCTAGACCATAGCAGCCATGCCCCCTGAATGATGGGATCGGGAATGTGGAAAGAGGAACGTGGTACGGCACTTATGAAAGGCTTTTAAGCTATAGGAACATAATTGTTCCCATTCCATGTTCCTGGGATGAGGAACATGGCCACATTCCCGGATGCTAAGTGCTAGACTTGTCATGCCCATAACTTCTTTTAGATAATGTTGTTAGTTCAATATTGGTAGGAACTCCTCTGTAAACTATACGAACTAGTCATCATGTTGAGAGAATGTCGATCTTCCTAGTTCCCTTTACCCCTGCCCTTGGGCCTTTGTGGTGCTGCCGTCAGGCATTGGCATGGTTGTGCTGCATGTATCCAGGGCCACCTAATCGATGCACATGAGTCTAAAGCTACTAATCTATCTTAGAAGTGAACATTGAAATTGAGATCCATTATATCATATTTTTGTAACTTACAGGAATTGAACCCCGCACATTCCACCAACATATCGGCGAGGCTGTATTCATTCCAGCTGGCTGTCCTTTCCAAGTGAAAAACCTCCAGGTGATGCATCTTCCCCTCATATTTACCCTTTCTCGTACTCAGTTTCCCACTCTTATTTTCAAGAGAAGTTATGAATTATGATTCAAAATGTTCGACCTTAAATATGTTTCATATTAGGGATAAAATTGCATTCTTTGGTTTCCAGGAAGTCCTTATTATTGTGTTATAAACACTGCTTTCATGCTGATACTTCCATTTGCAATGTGAGCAAAGCTTTTGGCATTCACTCTATAGAACTGAATGGAATTGTGTGGGACTTCAATGTCGGGGCAGATTTAGTGATTTGCATGTGTGAACGTACTAGAGGACTTAAAACGAAAGCACTAGTAGCAGTGGTGCTCTGAAATAGAGCAAATCACATCATCATATGTTGAAGCTGTATTTTCACATTCTGCTTCCAGTTGACGCAGTGAATTATGTGAGCTGAATTGTGTGATACAGATTGATTTGACTTGCTCACTCTCATTTGTTGCGCTTACTAGAACTTAAGGTTTAGCTGCTCTGATGATTCCCTATTTTGATGTTACCTTCTATACATATATATTTTTTTCGCTACTCCTTCTATACAGATTTGATTGTTTGAACTAGTCATGTTTTGCTTTTGGATAGCTATACTGAATATACAGATTTGATTGTTTGAACTAGTTATGTTCTGCTTTTGGATAGCTATGCTGAATATGGCCGTTACACGTGATTTGCTGAAGTGATATTATCTTGCATACTTCTGTGATAGTTTGAACCAGTTAAATACTTATGTGATTGTTTGAACTAGCTAAATACTTTATTTACATTATTTTCTGTTCTATTGACACGATCAGTCCACGGTTCAATTGGCCAGTTAAATACTTATGTGATTGTTTGAACTAGCTAAATACTTTATTTACATTATTTTCTGTTCTATTGACACGATCAGCCCACGGTTCAATTGGCTCTCAATTTTTTGTCTCCGGAGAGTTTGCCAGAGTCAGTCCGGATGGCCCAAGAGATCCGTTGCCTGCCGAATGGTCATGTTGCAAAACTGAAGATGCTTGAGGTACGTTGTGATCTGCCGAACTACTAGGCAATTTAGTAATGCTAATCATCGACAGCAAAAATGAACTTTTTTTCCCGTTAATGATACAGGTAAAAAAGATCTCCTTATATGCAGCTAGTTCAGCTGTCAGAGAAATTCAGAGAATAACACTGGATCCCAAGTATGTGCACTGATGCCTGTTCTTATACTGCCAACTGATTTGACTGTTGAACTATTGCTGGAGCTTTAACGTCTTATTTTTTTTCGTGAAGTGTTTCCTTGCAATATCACTTACTCCCTCACTGTACCAATATAAGGTGTATTTTGACTAGATAAAGTTATACTTTAGAAGGTCCGACCGGCAATTAATTGAATTATATGCATTTTTTGTGTATAAAACCTGCACCAGTCGATATGTAGTGAAAGTAAAAACTAGTTTCAAAGACTTTTTTCCATTATCAAAATATGCCTTACATTGATGGATGGATGGAGTTAATAGTTTAGGTAATCTATGCGGTTTCTAATCAGTATCATGGGCAAATTTTTGTCAGGTTTAATCTTGATACCGGTCTCGAGGATCAAAATTTGACTAGGGCAGTTTCGGAAAACCTGGCAAGAGTAAATAAACAAAGGAAGGTATCTTGCAGTTGAGGTTCTGGAGGCCTTCGACAAACTGTGACATCCATTCAGGATTGAAGCTGATGCAGAAGTAGATATAGTGATTGTACATGTATTGTATTGTGACATGAAAGGAGCACATTCTAATCCGTATTGGATAGCATATTGACCACCATACCTGTATAGTGGATTAGAACTAACGGCTTAGCTGATATAGACAAGATGAAAAGCATTAGAAAGCTGATCAAAGAACCGAATCCTTGTGTAATTTTGAATACAATAACAGCTGTTAGGTTTTTATGGACATTCTTTAATCGCTTAAATTTGACTTGAACAGTGAGAAGGTTGGTTCTCATATTCCTAACCGAAAGGAACTTAGAACCAAGATGTCTTATTTATGACACCATTGTGATCTCATCCACACAAAAAAAGGTCCTTGTAACTGCACTCGACTAACCCATGTATAAGTACGTGAACGTCGATCAATAGGTACCTCTGAACTCATTTACAATAATTCTTTCGTTTTCATTTGCATCCAATTTTAATGCTTGTGGTTTTATTTTATCAGTATAAAGGCAGCCTTACAACCAGACTATTGACGAAGGGCAAAAACAAACACGTCCTCACGCATGACCACACAGCTGTCAACACGTGTCAGGGACTCATGGCATTGCCGAAGAACACTCCACAGCGTCGTCGTCGCTGCTGAGCAACTCGCCATGGGGGGGGGGGGGGGGGGGGGGGGGGGGGGGGGGTGTGGGAGCAGAGGTGTAACCGGAGGCTGACGTAGGGGGAAGCTGGCGTTGAAAGCTGTCTCCAGCGACTCAAGGATGAGATGAAACCGGTTGTCTGAGGAAGGACGGAGTCCACCAAACCTAAACCAAGGTGGATGGCAAGCCAGCGCAGCAACGGCGTCGAGGCAGAGGTCGATGCAGGTGACGAGTATAGGAGGTCTGAAGAGTAGCTGCCGAAGTCCCTCGTGGAAGCGAAGGAGCTAGCGCAATGGAGGAAACGTGAGCGGATGTAGGTGGAGAGTGGAGGGGAAAGGGGCTAAGAGATCCGACAAGGGGCAGGAAACGATGGGTTCGCAATTTTATTTAAAAACTCATCTTGCCGAGGAGGCTGCTGCCGGCGAGGATGACGACGACGGCAGTGGCGGCAAGGGAGAGAAGCGCCATGGGCGCCAAGTAGTAGAGTCCATCCTGAACCAGCATCATGACCCTATTAATAAAAAGGAAAAGTTTATATTTTAACCTTCAACTATCATTCGTCCGATTTTTAACCTTTAACTATAAATCCAGACATGACCACGCTAACGCGCGACCGGTCGCGCCTAAGCAGAGCGCGCGACCCTACCCCGTACATATGAGCGTAGCTTTTTGCCATCCATACATGCACTTAACCACTCAGGTGCTATCACCTATCCTCCAAAATAGCCAGAGTATAACGTTGTGCACAAACGTCGCTTTCGTGATGATGCAAGCAATGATGTGGGCTACAAAATAGAGTTCTGTTTTCTTCAAATTATCATTACTCTCTCCTTAAGTGTCCGTTTTCAAATCCGTTTATACCATCGTGTTTCTTGTAACAAAATCTACAAAACATGATCCATGTTTAATATGTTTTGAGGTCATTTTACGTAACTGGCAACTTATATTGACTGTATATTAGCAACTTATGTACAAAACTGTGTGATAACTTACATATCAAAATTATGCATAGACTACGACCCAACTTTATCGATATGGTGCACTACTTTATGTAGAAGTAATGTACTGAAATTACATAGAGATTATGTAGCAATGTTGAGTCTTATATTGTATGTCAACTTGTTTAATAGAAATTTTATTTAGAGACAAATGCACCGACATACGTAAAGGATTGTGTAACAACTTGTGTGTATACAGTATAACAACTTATGTAGTATAAGGTTGGTTGAGTGGTAGTAACTTACATAGAGACTATGTGACAGTAAAATGATTTTATAGCAATTTATGTACAAACTTTATTGAGAGTTTTAGATATGAGTTGTTACACACTCAATATATAAGTAACTACTATGCATTCAATATAAGTTGCTATGACATAAAAAATATTTTAAAATATATGCATCATGGGTCCTTTTTTGTAGATCTCGTCGCAAGAAATGCAGTGGTGTAAACGGAACTGAAAATGAATACTCTAAGAAAGTTACCACACTTTTTAGAGTTAAAAAAAAAAGAAAGCGCGGGCCACCACAGCCCACCACCCTCCTGTTGGGCCATAGAAGGCTGCATGCGGTCGCGCGCTCGAGCGCTTGCGCGACCCGTCGTCATTCAGATTTTTCCATCCAGGTAGCCTACAACCAAATGTTAACACCGGGCACATTACCCCCTCAATCCAAAACCACACTGGTTTCCGTATGACGTGGCAGTAGTTCTGCTGAGGTGGCTGCCACTCCTGCCACGGGAAGAGAGACACCAGGGCGAGGCCAGGCAAGAGCTACTCCTCGACATCGTTGCCGCTGCTCTTGTTGGTCTCGCTCGTGATGACTGCCGACGGGGCGAGCCGTGAGCTAGTGATCTATGATTTTCATCCAGATCAATCGATGAAACTCTCCAGCATGTCATTCTAAGCAACATAGGAGAAAACAGTAGGATAGATAACTCAGTCCTAGAAGCAGCTAGTGCTGCTCGATTTGGCACGTCAACGGCGAGGCAACTTTGGATGTCACCCGTCAATGCGCCCCCTTAAGTGAGAGCACATCAGATCCGTATGTCTGCGACCCAGCCAAGCGTCCGTACCAGTGACAAGCGGCCAGCTGGGCATGGTCACGGGGTCACGGTTGGCCATGGCGGCTGCGAGGCAAGGAGCGAGAGCAGGGGTGGGATGAGTGGATTCACCGCCAATCATCTGACGAGGCCTATCATGCTAGCGAGACTCTCCATGCTTGCGAGCTCCTCACAAGGCCTGGCCATGGGAGATGGGCGAGTGATATTATGAGGAAGGACCGCAAGGACATGGAAGAAGTGCACGCTGGCGGCGACAAAGCATGCTCACGTCGCACTCACAAGGTCCGGCCATGGGAGGGTGACTCGTCGCAGATCGGGAGAGGACCAACCATGGGAGGCGAGTGAGTAGGAGAAGGATACGGGACGACGGCGGCGGTGAGTCCATGGGCAAGAGAGAATGGATTGGGAGGGAGAAGAGATGATGTGGAGTGATGGGCCCCACACAACAGAGAGGGAGATTTTTTTCATCACGTCGTTGCCAAATCAGACCAAAATAGCTTTGAATCATGGACCACGAGGGTATTTCGCCCGGTTTTGGCTGTTGCGGGTGCTGGTTATCCGGTTTTGTAGTTGATGGTTGAAAATCAGACTTTTGCGATTGTTGAAAGGTGTAAAACGGACTTTTCCTTTAATAAAACACTATAATATACATAAGAGGGAGAAGGATTGGTCCACTCCCCTCTCACCTGTGGCGAGCTGCCGGATGGGAAGGTGAGGGGCTAAAAATGAAGTGCATCTACAGTGCTACACTAGAGACGAAGGAGCGAGAACTCGCTTGTTGCTCGGGAGGTGGTTGGTGGGGGTCTTAGGGAAGGCCGGATGGGGGGTGGGGTGGGGTGGGGGGCTGGTTAAAAACTCTATCCAATAACATACTCTCTGATCTCTAAAAGAAATAGAATATGCTAAATTATTGTAAAAACAAAGACTCTAGATTAAGAAGGGGTTAGTAGTTAACATGCTGTAGCTAATCCACCATTTTTTTTGACCAAATTTTCATATACAGTAGACCCTACAAGCAAACAAAAAGAAAAAGAAGAAGCATCAAGTGTTGTGACACGTGGAGCACATGATAAGTACCAGACAAATATGGTTGAGAAAATTATAGATCCGCGTCACCATATTACAACACTACAAACTCTGTTCCAGAAAGCAGAAAACGATTTGACATGACATATGTAAAGTTAAAGAAAGCATACCTCCACCGACCATGTGTCAAGAAAAAGACAAAAAAAGGAGGCATGACTACCAATTACATATATCTATCTTGCCAATACATACTTAATATACTTCCAAAAAAATGAGTCATCGAACATTGTAATCGACTCGATGACATGTCATCTATGCTTATCTAGACTCCCAACCCTTTGTTTACAAAATGCCAAAATCTTGCTTGAGGTACATGATCTCCACATTCTATAAATAAGACCCAAATCATATGTTACTTCATCACCCATAGCGAGAACAAGCATAGACACTCAAAAGCATTAGCAAACTTCAGCGAAGATGGCAACCAAGATATTTGCCTTCTTTGTTCTCCTTGCTCTCTCAGCGAGTGCTGCTACCGCATACATTTCACCACTCACCACTCCCCTATACTTGCCCCAAGCTACTGCTATAGCAGTCGCACACCCATGCGTACAGTTGCAAGCTGTTGGCATCAGGTATCTTGGCCCCGTCAGCCGTGCTCATTCATCAACCACTTGCCATTCTTCAACAGCAATGTCAAGCACAGCTTGCGGTGCAGAGCACTGTGGCTCTGCAGCAACAACAGTTGTTGGTGAACCCCACTACTACCCTGCTACCAAATGTGTTCAACTCGTTGGCTCTGGCGAACCCCATCACCGCTGCCTACTGGCAACAACAACAATTGCTACCAAACGTGTTCAACCAACTAGCTCTAGCGAGTCCTGTTGCCCACTGGCAGCAACAACAACTGGTGTCTAGCGTGTTCAACCAAGTGGCTCTGGCGAACCCCATCGCTGCTGCCTACTTGCGACAACAACAATTGCTGCCAAATGTGTTCAACCAAGTGGCTCTGGCGAGTCCTGTTGCCCACTTGCAGCAACAACAACTCGTGTCTAACGTGTTCAATCAAATGGCTTTGGCAAGTCCCTACTTGCAACAACCCTTCATTGGTGGTGCTATCTTCTAAATGACATTTGGGATTGTACTCCAATAATAAAGTTTTTCATGCTAGTAGTCATGAATTGCCATTAATAATAAATAAATATGATTTATTGGCATTCTATTCTATGTTTATGCTTTGTTACATTTAAGATTTCTTACGTTTAGAAATATGACAAGGCAAGTAGGTAGATCTAAACGTTTAACGTTTATTACGTTCAAATTTATCATTGTTCTCAATAGAAGATCCACATGGGCGCGCGCGAGGGGGGTGGGGGGGGGGGGGGAGGTAGGGAGGCTAGCCCCCCAACTGTCGCGCAACCCTTGGAGTCTCCCAATTTAGAAAAGAGAGACGAAAAAGAAGAGAAAGAGGAAGAGGAAGGGAGAGAGAGAGAGAGAGAGAGAGAGAGAGAGAGAGAGAGAGAGAGAGACGATGGGGTGGATGAGCCCCCAAGGCTTCTGGCATTGTTCTGCAATTGATTGTTCTAGATATGCTTGCGAAACCTTTGAAATCCTAGATGGACATCATCACCCCTCAACAAGATCTATGTTTTTATGTCTCCCTTTGCACTTGAGTGAAAAATGGAGCTGCCATTGTCACAAAGAAAACATTTGAAATAGGCAACCATTACGACAATTAGTTGAAAGAGCATGTGTCAGGTGACTGCTAAGCTTGTTGTTGCCCCTTCTATTTCCATGTCTCTTCAAACAATTTAGACAAATACATGCCACTCTCGACTAGATACAAAAGCTATCTCTTGCTACGATGAGCTAAATCCATCTGTGACTTTGCAACCACTCTTTATCACATGTCTCTCCTTATCTATCTGTTAGGTTTATAGACACTCGTTGTTGTGTTTGTCTAAGCCCAACTGTTTGTACAAGATTTTTGTCCATAGCATTATACAAGATCACTATGTCCCCAAAACATGATGAGCATGCACATGGCATAATCAACCTTTCCCTACTCTGATACTCAAGATTCCATCTATAAACGGAGTTAATTGGCCCTAATTCTATAGCTAAATCAACAAAAAATAACATTCACTTCATGAAATTTCTCTTTCACATCGCCCAAGTGCAACACCTTGTACAATATATTAGCTCAAGGCTCTGGTGTACCTGCGGTCATGAAACTCTCATTGTACCTTAGCACTCTACCAACCTATAACGTTAGCTCCAAGGCACAACTTCGAATGTTCCAGCAAAAACAACTACCACCCCCACCATCACCACCTGCACCACCAGGTATTTATCATATCAAAGAAGAAGCTCGAGGCACCTGCCTTTACATCCATGTGGCAGCTGAGCTCTTGATCACGTGGTAAATAAGTAGAAAAAGGTTCATAGCTAGGGGCTAGGGCCAATGATGAGGACATCACCAGCTCAGATTTGGCCACAATAAGGGCTCGTAAACTAAAGGTGAATCAACCCTATATCATGCTTATGTTTGCTACATTCGATGAATTGATGTTGCATCATGATGTGTGTTCATTATCATTTGCAGAAATACATAGCTGGATCAAAAAGAGTGTTAAACATATATGGAAGGCATGGAGGACCAAAGAACTTGATTGGGAACCAAATCTAAGTATCCCCACGTCCACCACTAGGCCACCACATCACATTGGCCGAAGGAAGGAAAGAGATCAAGTCCAACTCGTTTTGAAAAGACTGGATTCAGACTGCAGACTGTGCTTGGGCTACGACGCTCAAGCTACCACATGGGTCAAGTGATGGTGTGATATATTTCACCATTGCTAATGTGTACAAGATCAAGACTCTGCATACCAATGACTTAGTGGTAACCACTTTGGTAGCAATGACTCACATTAGCCCTCTCATGTTTGTTGGATGGAGCTCGACTAACCGTGGGGGCATTCCTCTAGCTAGGTGCTCCTTGGGAAAAGCTCTTGTGCTACCCAATGGTCACTTTTGTCTCCAAAAAGCTCCCCATTTGAGCTAGGTAATCAATTTACAGCCCAATGAATTTAAGCCCATTGTTCAATTTGAACGACTTTGGACTTATTGTAGAGCTGGGTTATACTAGGGGCTCTAGACCTAAAACGTATTTGCTCTGTTAAAATCATGGTTCCAACCTTAGCATCGAGCAAGGTTATAGGTAGGGGCTCTGACACCAAAAGAATTACACTCTGCTTAAATATGGCTCCGGCCTTATTGTTAAACTGGCTAGGGTATCTAACCCCAAACAACTCCACTACACCAAACATTGTTCCAGACCTAGCGTCCAACTGGCTTTTGACTAGGGGATACAACCACAACAAAACTTCACTCCGCTAAAACATGGGCCCAACCTTAGCATCGGCATAGATTATGATTAGGGGATTTGTCCCCAAAACAACTTCACTCCAGGAAACACACAACCGTGGCCTTAGCCCGAGCTGGATTACAACAAGCGATTAGGACCTCGAAACAATTTCTAGAACATGGCTATGATATTGACGTTCACTCACGTATAGACAGGGGTTCTGGCCCCTACATAGCTACAGTCAATCAGAACATTACTTCGGCCTTTATGTAAACTTGCTTACATGCAGGGCCCAATCCATACACTATTTAATAATATGGCTTCGACTTAGGTGCCAACTCGCTTGCGACCATTCGAAAGTTGATCATTGCATAAAAAATTATATCATGTAAACTACAATCAACATTGTTGGTAATTTCATGATACCTACAATGTTTTTATGGGCATTCTTTAATTGCTTAATTTTTTACCTGAACAATGAGAAGATTGGCTTCCATGCTTCTCACGCAAATAAACTTAAATTCAAGTTGTCTTTTGTTTATCACACCATAATAATCTCATCCACACACATAAAAAGTTGGTTACTGTAACCTCACTCAATAGTTCAATATTGTACAACGATGAGCATGTCTGCCGTGAGCGGTTCGGCATCATTGGTTGTTGCAAGATACGCCTTCTGAATGGACAACTATTATCATAGATGTACGCTAACATCGTTCAATAGGACCACTGAAATCATTTACAATCATTCTCATTTCCATTTGCATCCTTTGTAATAATGTGCTATAGTTTAGGGGCTAGAGAGTGTTGTACCAACATTTTTAAAGATTTTTTATGTTAAAAGAATTTAATGATTACATACTCAGGACCATATTCGAGGCCTAGTAGATCAGCAATGGTGTCATAAAATTTCATGATAAAGAAACTCTATTATATTAGAAAACTTTCTGATATGTAGAATTAAATGAATATATTAAATTCTAGTAAGAAATGAGAGAAGCTAGACTAAAGATTAGCAGTTAGTACACTTTGGCTTATCAACCTTATTTAGCAGCCCAAATATACATTGGATTTGTACCATATACACTAAACTCTTTAGGAAAATAAAAAGAAAGAAAAAACATTAAGTGTTGTGGCACGTGAAAGACATGATAAGTACCAGACAAATATGGTTGAGAAAATTACAGATCCATGTCACCATATTACAACATTACAAACTTAGTTCCACAAAACAGAAAACGATTTGACATGGCATATGTAAAGTTAAAGAAAGCATACTTCCACGGCCATATATCAAGAAAAAGACAAAAAAAAGAGGCATGACTACCAAGTACATATATCTATCTTGCCAATACATATTTAATATACTTCCAAAAAATGAGTCATCAAGCATTGTGACTCGATGACATGTCATCTATGCTTATCTAGACTCCCAACAATTTATTTACAAAATGCCAAAATTTTGCTTGGGGTACATGGTTTCCACATTCTATAAATAAGCTCCAAATCATATGTTAGTTCATCAACCATAGCGAGAACATACATAGATACTCAAAAGCATTAGCAAACTCCAACGAAGATGGCAGCCAAGATATTTGCCTTCTTTGCTCTCCTTGCTCTCTCAGCGAGTGCTGCTACCGCATACATTTCACCACTCACAACTCCCCTATACTTGCCCCAAGCTACTGCTGTATCAGCCGCACACCCATACGTGCAGCTGCAAGCGTTGGCATCAGGTATCTTGGCCCCGTCAGCCATGCTCATTCAACAACCACTTGCCATTCTTCATCAGCAATGCCAAGCACATCTTGCAGTGCAAAGCATTATGACTCTGCAGCAACAACAGCTGTTGGTGAACCCCACTGCTACCCCGCTACCAAATGTGTTTAACCAATTGGTTCTAGCAAACCCCATCACCGCTGCCCACTGGCAACAACAACAATTGCTACCAAACATGTGCAACCAACTAGCTCTGGCGAGTCCTGTCGCCCACTTGCAACAACAACAGCTGGTGTCTAGCATGGTCAACCAAGTAGCTCTGGCTAACCCCATCGCTGCTGCCTACTTGCGACAACAACAATTGTTACCAAACGTGTTCAACCAACTAGCTGTGGCGAGTCCTACTGCCCACTGGCAGCAACAACAACTTGTGTCTAACGTGTTTAACCAAGTGGCTTTGGCAAGTCCCTACTTGCAACAACCCTTCATTGGTGGTGCCATCTTCTAAAGAATGTTTGGGATTATACTCCAATAATAAAGTTTTGCGTGCTAATAGCCATGAATTGTCATTGACAATAAATAAATATGATTTATTGGCATTGTATTCTATATTTATGTGTGTCTTATAATTGTCTTTGCCAAAAGTTAAGAACCAAAACTTTAATCTATCGTAAATGATAGATTATTGGAGTAAGTGTTGAAGTATATGGTGAGGCTAATCATAATCCATAGTGTTGGTGAACCCATAGGATAAGCAATATGTTATAGAAAGAAATATCCTCGACAATGGGTAGTATCATATTCCAAAATTTAAGACAACTAAGTATTATGGACTTTTGTGCCAATGTAGAAGATAGCGTTGCCAAAGTTGTATCATACTCAAGATAAAACTTCCATCTCTCTCATAACAAATGTTCTACCACATCACCTAAAAATTTGATGTGTCATCTAATTAATGGGTATGATACAACCCATTGGGACTAGCCTGAGGTGGTGGGTAGTTATGAATAATTTAGACTTGACTATACCCATATTTGTATAAGATTCTATGAAACACTTGAAAATCTTTTATGTAGGTGAGGAGAGACCAAACATATAATAGTAATGATGAAATTGTCATTCACAAGTATGTGTGCTGCAATAGAACGACTAGCTGCATCCATATTTGTACTGCCTTCAAGACGATTTTTATTTTCTTGCAGACCAATATACCCACATCGTTGCATAAACATTCACTTGCGTTATTTCAGTCTTCGAAGATGCACGGACGCATGTAGTTCTCTATTTTCCTCGCGACAGCTTAGTAGGAGAAACCTTTGATCCCGCCTTGTAGGAGAAATCTATTTTAGTTCATTTTTCTTCCCTAAATTAGTTGTGTGCCCACCCTAAGATCCGGCGTAGTTACCCCCACTTCACTTAGAGAAAATTCCTTATTTGACACTGGAACATGACTCAATTCGTTATTTGACACTTGAAAGTTTTTCGTTCCTCATATGACACCACATCTAACTTTCATTCCTTATTTGACATTTTCATTGCTTTTGTCGGTTAAGTTGGATGAAATGACCACTGAATCATCTCGAAAAATCATAAAACATTTTTTGGTCTTAGAATAAACGGACAAACTCATTCGACTTAAAACCACACATTTATCTCAATAGTTTTAAATCTAAAATTTAATAAATTATGTTGCTTTTCATACTTATCTAAATTTTATGTCACCAAAATACTGTAAAAAATACTTAGAAAATAATTCATATTCCTCAAATTAATTATAATGAGTAATAAAATTACTTTCCATCATTAGTTACATTGATAATTGTGATGTTTGTTCTTTTTTATTTCAATTTTTTTGTTTCTCATGATTTTGTTTGTAAATTATGGTACGAAATAATCTGATGAGTGGATTACTTATATTTTTCCATAACTTTTTAAACCATTTTGATGTCATGAAGAATCATGCAAGTTTCATAAGTAGTATAGTTTGCTAAATTTTAGTTTCAAAACCGTAAAGGTGTATGTATGTTTTTAGAAGAAATGGGTCCACCCTCATTTGTCCTATCACTAGAAAAATTTCATTATTTTTTACGGTGTTCTGGAGATTGTTTTGCATGACAAATAAGATGGAAATGTCAAATAAGGCATGAAAATTAGAACTCGGTGTCATATTGAAAAGAAAAAAATTTGAGTGTCAAGAAAGGAATTGAGTTATATTTCAATGTCAAATAAGGAATTGCTCACTTCCCCTGCCTCCGTCAGTAGTCTGCCGCCAAGGGGGGTCACAGTCCCGCAGGTGCAACAACACTCTTGTCTCATTCGCTTCTTCTTGAGCTTGGTTTCGACTGGTGATTGACAGCAAGAATCAACGGTGAGTTGGTGAATCGGCAACGGAGGCTGGAGGGAGGCCGTTAGCATCTCTACGTATGTCAAAGGAGGGACTAGGGAGGCGTGGTCACATCTGAAGAGGTCGGCTTCTCCAGTAGTCCGCTGCAAGTGCTCTACTAGCAGCTCCGCCAGTCCGGCACAAGCATTGCCGCAGCCCGCAGGCAAGATAATAGGTTGTAGCAGTACCACGGTAGATTACTTGGAGTATGAGAGTGAATAACTAAAATGGATGTGCCTCAAAGCAGTACGTAGTTTAGGCGGTAAAATAATAAGCATGCCTCTTCTTGCGCGGTTTTGCAAATGTGAATGCTTATGCGATGTTAAGTCTGTCAATTATCACATTTTTGCAACCAGACCTGCTGTTTTCACTGGAAAATAAGGTATTAACTCTGACTGGTTCAGTTTATTTGGTTCGTAACGATTGAACTAGTGAACTGGGACTCTTACCAGCGATCCAGTCGCATTAAGGGCAGTTTGGATCCCTTGCCATGGCTTGCCTAGGCTGGTTGGATAAAAAGCACAACGTTTGGGATTGCTCATGGCACACCCTAACTTGAAATCCTAGATTCCTCACTAGATTCATGGTTTATACAGGTTCAGACGACCCTGTGGTACAAAACTCTAGTCGTCTTCTTGGAAGTAACGGCGAGTTTCTGGTTACAATAGGCGAAAGAGAATGATCCCCCCCCTTCCCCGGTTGACCTAGGCCGACGACCTAAGTTTACAAGAGGATCTAGTCCTATTTAATTACAATTGTTCCATTCTGATATGAAGGAAGGTGTCATTAGGGTTAAGCAGATAGGTAGGTATCTGATATTGTTCCATTCTGATATTGTTTACAACATAATCTTCGTGATCTCTGGGCGGGATCCGAGTGTCGCGCCGTACACCTTGCGACTTGCGGGCTAAGTCACCAACAGTCTTGTCCATCAAGTCCGGAGATCCTTGTGGGCTACCTCAGTGTCGGCTCAGAAGTGGGCCCAGGCTGGCTGTCACCCCTGTCGGTGATGAGCCCAGGGATACCCTTATCCCATAGGAGGACAATGGCAACAGGGTGCGCGGGCGTGGTTCTGACGGAGGACGTCGTGGAGGAGATATAGACGTGGGTGGAGGGCATTGGACTCGGCAACTTTGGCTAGCGGGAGGCAAAGTTTAGCGAGCTAGTAAAGATAGAAGTCAAATGGAGATGTTGTTGGATGATGAATTTTGGCTTTACTCCTCAAAATTTGGCTTAGAGAGGCATATAGTGTGTCGGAGTTGCTCTGGAGCAACTCCAAGAGATTCTTTAAATTCTTCTTAATTGCTAGTTTTAAAGATTTTGATTAAAAAAGGTACCTTCCAACGGTCTCTCTATTTGGTTATTCAAACATAGTCACTCTCTATTCGGATTTCTCGCTACCTACATATAGACTGTTGCTAGAGTGCATGCAAGATATAGAAAACAGAAAGATATAAAAAATGATTATTATGCAAATGACTCTCTAAATGATGATTTAGGCTGCGTTTGGATGTATGCATTGAGACTCAGAATTCAGAATTGGCATTGGTTGCTTCGAATGCCAGCTGTTTGGATGGTTTAGAATTGAGAATTGGAAATGAAACCCAATACCAACCGGCATTCGTCCTACGCTTACCCTCTCGTCCCCAATACCGAACCAACCCCTTCTGTATTGGCTGAAATCAAGTAGACCCCCATCGCCCTTCCGCTTCGCAACGCCGTGCCGCGCTCCCCTACATCTGTCAACGGCGCTGCCCTTCCCGCCTCCCTCAGCTGGGCGCCGCGGCCTGCCCCGCTCGTCGATGCGGCGGCCGGCGATGAGGCCCATCCCTCCCGCTCGTCCACGTGGCGGCCGGCGGCAAGGTCCGCCCCGCCCGCTCGCTCGTCCATGTGGCGGCCGGCGGCGAGGCCCGCCCCGCCCGCCCGCTCGTCGATGCGGCGGCCGGCGACGAGGCCCGTCCCGCTCGCGCGTCGCTGCGTCGGCCGGCGACGAGGCCCGTCCCGCCCGCATGCTCGTCCATGCGGCGGCCGGTGGCGAGGTCCACCCCGTCCTGCCTGCTCGTCAATGCGTTCGCCATCAATTTCGTCTTCAAGTCCGGCCATCGCTCATCCTCAACTCAGGCGAAGAGCAGGCTTCGCGCGGGTTCGCCGGCGGTCAAGGCGTCGCACGTAGGGTCGTTGGCGGCTGTTCGCCCGCCGAGCCTGGGGCCGCTGGCCCCATTGTGGGCCAACCTTGTGTCAGCACGCCTCGGGGGCCATGGGATGCCGCTAGAGGTGGCCTGCATCACCCGTGGAGAGGAGGAAGAGAAGGTCAATTCCAATTCCGTTATCCGTACGTCCAAACACAATTTGGTATTTGCTACTCTATTGAATTCTAACTAGCAATTTCATCTACATCTAAACAACTGATTTGGTGTTGTAACTCGTTTCCAATACTACCCAGATTTGGTGTTGGTTCTCAATTCAAATCCAGCTGCTCAATATCTACATCCAAACGCTGCATTAGAGAGTGAGTTTTAGATACTCTTGAGATACTCTAAGGGTGTAAATTCTCTTTCTTTTTGAGTAAGTTTCACCGGGGGTCCATCAACTTTACTCCATGTCCCATATAGGTCCGTTAACTAAGAAATGGTCATCTAGGTCCGCAAACTATTAAACCGTCTCATCTAGGTCCAAAGCTGTCCACTAAGCAGTATATTTTACAAAAAAAATCCCTCATCTTTTGGTTCTTCTCCACTCGACGCCCTCCCAGTCTCCTCTCCTCCCTCCCTACCCCTCCATCTTTCTCTCTCCCCTGTTCCCATCCAGCTCACCGCTCCATCTCCTCCCTCCGCCTCCTCCTGTTCCAGCTCACTGCGCAAGCCAGGAGACCGCCGCGCCCGGAGCCTGAGACGCGCCACGGTGGCCGTCGCGGCGTCGAGGGACACCATCACGAGCTCGGCGTAGGCCAGCCTGAGGAGGAACGCCGTCAAACTCCCCACCGTAGGCGCCTCCGGTCGGCAACACGCCGCCGACGCTCCAGGCTCCACCGGCCGACAACCCGCCTCTCGCTCCCACCAACCCTCCTTCGGCTCCGACGACCATGCCGCCGCTGCCGCCGACAACTCCTCCCTTGGCGCCTACCACACCGCTGCCGGCCCCGACGACCCCTCCTCCGGTGCCCACCAAGCCGCCGCCAACCTCTCCCCCGCCTACACCCACCACCCCGCCGCCGTCTCCCCCGGCGAGCCTGCCGCTGGCTCCCGCCACCCCGCCCCCGTCTCTGCCCATGGCACCGGCCGTCCCTCCTCCCCAGCCACACCGCCTTCAGCGGCCGCACCCACGCTGGCACCGAGCACCACCTCGACGCTCCCGCCCGTGGCGACGCCGGTCGCGTCCCCGAAGGGCCCCAAGACGCTGAGCCCCGCCACCGCGACGTCCGGGACCAGATCTGGCCACCGCTGCAGGAATGAGAGGAGAGGGGGGGGGAGAGGGAGGCCGGAGGGGGATCCCCTCGCCCACGCGGCCGGGCGGGGCCGGCAAGGCGACAGCCGGAGGAGCTCTTCGCCCACACGGCCGAGGCAGGGCTGGCAGGGCACGATGGCGGGACAGGGAGTCGGCCATGGGGAGTGCTCTGTTCCTCGCCGGAGATGGCACCGAGGAGAGGGAGTGCTGGGGAGGGAGGAGCCGGTGGCAGAGGAGAGGAGAGAAGGAGAGGGCGGCGACCATGTGTGTCTGGATGGGGACTTGGGAGAGAGAAAGAGGAAGGGAGGAGAGAGAGACCGGGGAGGGCATCGAGTGGAGAAGAACCGAGAGATTATGGGGGTTTTGTAAAATATAGTGCTTAGTAGACAGCTTTGGACCTAGATGAGACGGTTTAATAGTTTGCGGACCCAGATAACCGGTTTTTTTATAGTTAACGGATGTAACGGGGGCAAAAGTTAATGGACCCCAGATGACCTAGGTTTACTCTTTTTTTAATAAAATATTGTCAAGACTTGTTTATTTATGTTTAAAGAAATATTAAAGAGCAATTCAAGATTGAGCAAACATGTTAATACAACATTGCTCAACCAAAGATGTTTGTGCATTTCACAAAATCGGAAAGCGACCGGTACGTGTCAAGGTCTCAAAGAAACCGGAGAGCGCGCCAAGTTGGCAACTGCCTGAGAGGGTCAGGGGCTCAGGGTCGTGTCGGGACCGCTGAAGAATCCGGAAAGCTAGAGCAAATCCCCTTCCGGCCTTCCCTGCCGCGAATGGGCTTCCGCTTCGCCGTCCTCGCCGCCCGCCGGGGCCTGGCCCCCGCCGCCGCCTCTGCCCGCCTCGCTCTCTCCCCATCCACCGCGACGGCGGAGCCACGCTGCGGGCCTCACTGGCTCGTCCCCGCCCGCGGTCACGTGGGTCACTCGCACCACCACGGCGGCGATGGCGGGGGTGAGGCGTCCGAGCGGATCTTCCGGCTGGGCCTCGCCGCCGACGTCGCCCTCACCGTAGGGAAGACCGTCACGGGCTACCTCTCCGGCAGCACAGCCATCATGGCCGACGCCGCCCATTCCCTCTCCGACATCGTACGTGTGTGAAAATGGGTGTGTAATGCTGCTTGATTTACCCAGTGGTGCTAATCGTGCGGAGTTTTGGGGGTGCGCAGGTGCTTAGCGGGGTGGCTCTGCTGTCGTACAGGGCGGCCAAGGCTCCCAAAGACAAGGAGCATCCCTATGGTCAGTCTCGAAATCTCTCCTTGGTCCATTCCGCGTACGTATGCAGTATCTGGCAATGTCAGGGTCGTAGTGTTGATTAAGGTAAATTCACGGATTGTTGTGAGAAGCATGGTTCTCCCATAAATGTAAGTCTCACGATCCATTTCTGACTGACAAGATTGTTGAACTGCAGCATATGTCATTACCTCTTGATTTTGCTTTTTTTTTTAGATAAGGACCTCTTGATTTTGATAGGGGTTCGGTTTTTAAATTGATTTCACATGAAGGATCTGCTTCCTGTTTGTGTGTGTTAGCATGTGCAGTGCTATACATGTTCATGTATACAACTCTACATGCTACTTACCATATGCTAGAAATATAGGAAAGTGCATTTATGTACTAGTTCACATGTTTGGACTACCAACTGGTTATCATAACCATCCTTATGGTTTAGCAACATATCATGGGACTAAATCCTGGAAAATATGAAATAAAATCATGTAACTTGTGCTTTGTGTGACTCCTGGTAGCCACAGGATACTTGGATAAGCTATCAGAATGTGCTGCCATTGTAATTAAAACTAGATGGGTCAATATCCAAGTTTGATTATATTGCTGTGTCCTATACTTCTGCTCACACATCTATAAGAATTAAGATGTTGAAAGTTGCATTTCTTACCTTTTGTTTTAGGGCATGGAAAGTTTGAGAGTTTAGGAGCTCTTGGGATTTCAAGTATGCTGTTGGTTACTTCAGGTGGGATTGCCTGGCATGCTTTTGAAGTTCTTCAGGTCTATTACTTCTCATTAACAAAATTTGTTAGTTGAATTGTATTTTTATTCGTGATGTGACATAGGCTATGCGTTCTAAATGTTGTCATAAAGCTTACTGGTTCATTAAAACTTTGAATGTAGACAAGACTAGGTTTTGATTATTCAATAAGAAATCTTGTACTTTGAAAAAAAATTGATGATATGATACTGCTTACATGACCTGCTTCAATACTTCATGCAACGATGTTTGGAGTTTTTAGGAAATTGAAAGGCTTTTTGATCAGTTTTTCCATGATACATCATTTGCCATCGGACTAAGCCAGGCTTTGTCTGTTCAACTAGTACATGAATACTGTATCTGCATATTATTGTTCGTTTGGTTCAGTTTCTTTTTTCTTGAACACACAAGAGAGCTGCATATCTTTGATTTAAGAGAGAATAAAAGGTCCAAATACAATAGACATCACCACACCTTGGACCAAGATGAGGGATGCAAGTTTTTCGTGACCATACTCTTACATAGAAACTCATGCTAAGACCTGACCGAATTTGGTTCAGTTTCTTGTTCTGACAGTGATGGATTTTATATTGTTAAATGCATGATCATGTATGGGGTTCATGTGTTATGTACTTATGTTTCTTCAGGGTGTAATTTCCTCTGCTCCTGATATTATTAGCAACACGTTGCATGCCCATGAAGATCATGGCAGCAGTGGGCATCATCATGGAATAGATCTGGAACACCCAGTGCTTGCATTGAGCATGACAACTTTGGCAATATCTGTCAAAGAAGGGTAAGTGGGAGCTTTGCTGGCCATGATAGTTTTATGGTGATTGTGTCTTTATCAAATTTCATGCTGCAGCCAGAGTTGTTACTAACTTCTTCGCGTGCAAACTAATTATATTAAGAATTAAGGATAGTTAAATTACCATATGGTTTTGTCTTTTTGTTATATCGGGAACGTCATGTAGACATGTGCCATATTTCCTGTAGTATTGTAAGAAGTGTCTTTTAACTCTGTTAGTTCATTGATGGCAGATGTGTAACTTAAAACTTCCTTTGTATGTGTGAATACGCAGCATCTTTAAGGGAACAGCTATTTTGACACGCAGCAGCATTTTCTTTTGATCATTCGACCTGCATTGATTCAGTTTATTTATCATTTGTATGGTTAATTCTCATGTGATATATGGCATGATAAGATCCTCAAGTGCGTGTGTTTGACCTTTTTTACAGGCTCTATTGGATCACAAAAAGAGCTGGGGAAAAGGAAGGGAGTGGGCTGATGAAAGCTAATGCATGGCACCATCGTGCAGATGCTATCTCATCTGTTGTTGCCCTAGTTGGGGTAGGTAAGAATTTCAATGAATTCTTGTCCTTCCATTTCACAAGAAGGCAAGTTAGAGTCATGCTTCTAGAATATGAATGGTAGGCTCTATGTTGTCATGAGTCTTAAGCAAGAAATAGTGTCTCTTTGTATGGTGCGATCATTGAAAGTTGTAACAAGCTGTTCCTATTTTTAATTACACATTCAAGTGCATATTGTGTTAGTGCCGCTCTTTTTGGTAGTAGTTCAGAAAAAGTTTGGTCTGTGAATTTTACCTAAGGACAATATGAGTTTATTACTTTCTTCTGCTTCTGAGAAACTGCTGTGCTAATTTGCCCAAGGAGAAGTCTTTTTTTTTCCTACTAACCTTTATATTTTCACTAACCTTTATATTTTCTGTTGAACTCTACAGGTGGTTCCATTCTTGGATTGCCTCTTCTTGATCCACTGGCTGGACTTATTGTCTCAGGCATGATTCTTAAAGCTGGTATTCAGACTGGATATGAGAGGTAACTGTATTGCTATGGTGTGAAGCTGGATCTTTATTCAACTCATCGAAGTATAATGAGACTAGTTCTCACTCAAACATGATATTATTCTCTTCTCATAGAATCACTTATTGTGAAAATGTGCTTGTTTCCCAATCAGAGAACTTTTGAGATGTCTCACTGCAATTTGCACTCAAGAAGAGTTCTTTATACTACATCTGTGTTTCTTTTATTAAGTTTGATATCTTCTGAGACCGAGGTGTAATTTCTGATGTGCTATGGTAGGAAACATTTATGAATTTGAAGATGCCACATGGTCATCTGTTTGCATTGCAAGGATCATTGCTTTCTTGTCTCATTCAGTTGATATCATTTTTGTCACATTTAATCAACTAAGAATATTTTTTAAAACTTCCAACAGATTATATTCATTTACAGTTCAGTATACATGATGTTCCACCTTTAGAGTTTGCAATTTTACATGATGATTCTGCTGATTTCACTTGCAGTGTACTGGAATTAGTTGACGCTGCTGTGGATCCTTCACTCCTCCAACCAATCAGGGAAACTATTTTGAAGGTTGATGGTGTGAAGGTATGCCCTGAAATTCAATTTGTTTTTTCAAGTCAGTTCTGTATCTTTTAAACCTGCATTGCCATGATTTTGACATACTGCTAGGGGTGCCATCGGATGAGGGGAAGAAAAGCTGGGACCTCGTTATATCTAGATGTTCATATTGAGGTATGCAGCAGTGTGGTTTAATTCAGACTTGTTACTGTAGAACCATGGTGGTTTGCAGAGGGAATCACAATAGAAGCAGAGAAATTTCTTAGTCTTATCTAAATGTATTCTTATATTCCTTATTGTAGGTATATCCTTTCTTGAGTGTCAGTGCAGCACATGATATCGGGGAAACTGTCCGTCATCAGATTCAAAAGGAGCACAATCAAGTTGCTGAAGTTTTCATACACATAGGTACTCTACAGCAACTAAATCTGCTCTCTACACTGCTTCTACCATCCTTTCTTTGCGTGCATCATAGTCGGCATCTTCTACAATTTCTGAATTGTTTATAGTCGGCATCTTCTACAATTTTTGAATTGTTTAAAAATTTATGCGTTAACAGTTATTTGTTTGACTAGAAGTCTGGAATATATTTCATTGCATTTTAATTGAACAATTTGTAGGGGAGCTAGGTGCCGCGCCATATTCCCTGATATTGTTATCAAATTATCTAATATCCCTTGCTGTTATTGCACATATGTGTTAATCCTGCAGCTGGAATGCTTCTAAAGCGCATGAATTGCAGATCCCTCGTACTCGATGGGCCGCAACATGAACCTGAACAGGACTCCGAAAAACTCCGATAGAAATTCAGAAGCCATCCCACGGCAACAGAATGCAGAAGCAATTGTTTCTGATATTATTTCCTCCAATTTTTCAAAGGTAAACCAACAAATTGTAAATAATCTTGACTGTCTCCACTCCACTATTAGGGATCAGGTGCTGTGGAAGTTAATAGGGATGTAGAAGCTGCAAAAATTGGTGAAACGATGAAGAGTGTGGAACTTATTCTTTGACTTGTGTGGGATTCTGCAAACTGATTAGAATCTAGGTGCATAAGAATTTTACATGGAATCTAGATAAGGGGAATTGCTCTCAGGAATTAGTATGTGTCCTCAACAAAACCCTTTATCCAAGCAGGCCCTTAGGAGTTTGTTTTACCCGCCAGGATGGGAATTTGGGTGTACAGCTGCAACTCAAACCATTATTTGATGCAGAAAATGTCGCTGGAACATCTAATGCTGCATTACGTGCAAGGGAGAGTGTTGCTACAGGTCCAAGTTTCAATGTCTCCAGAAATTTTGATCCGGTAATTGACTCTTCCTGTCCAAATGTAAGCTGCTACTTTTAGGTTTTGACCTCATCAGCGCCTCCACTTTACTCAATTTGGAAGGGATGCAATGGAAATCGCAAAGCAAGCTGAAGAGGAGATAATGAGGGCTGATGCCAGCATAAGCCAAGTGAGTGTGCAGCTGAGATTGGGCCAACAAATCAAACAACTTCAGCTGCCATCGAGCAAGAACATCACTAGCAACCTTTATGGTGGAGCACAGTAGTGTCGGTGTTCTTTTGCCAGTCAGCTTGGGTGATCTTTTTGCTAATTTTTGTAACATACATGAGCTTCATTTTACTACTGAGGCAGTATAGGCTAGGGCGGCCTGTGTACATTGTAATCATAGTGTTGAGAGAGAGATGGTGAATTTGTAATAATGCACAGAAGCAGCCTTGCTCATAGAGAAGGCTGCTGGGAAATATTTATTGGCGGCTAGGCGGCTATGCGCCACCACCTGCATTGTAAGTAAACCATGGTACAAGTGCCTCGCTCGTCGAGGTGTGATTTCCTTGGGCTACTCGCGTCAAATGGAAAACAAACAAGTCTTGTGACCTTCTGGACCTTTCCTTTCATTCGGTGAACGTAAGAAATATCAATCCAGGGTCATCTTCAAATGGGCAGCTTGGGTAACGCTTAAATTGGGCAGAACAAAATGGCCTGATGGCTAGTGATGTAATTTTAGGGAAGTGACGGCAGATGAAGATGATCCTTACTGGCTTAGTCCAAGGCTCCAAGCCAAGGTACATCAGTCTATCTCGCCATAGCTCCCAAGTCATCTGGTACCTCTAGTCTCTAAGGGATATCTAGAGGTTCTTTCCCTTCAGGAGAAATTTGAATGGATCCTGGAGCAAGCCCTGCCAGAGAATGAATGACCCTTCCATATGACACGCGACATGTCTTGTATTGGTGTTTACAAGGATGGGTCTATAGATGACATGCAACGGGCCATCCTTTTGCCTCGTCCTGCCAAAAAAAAAAAAAAAAAAAAAAAAAAAAAAAAAAAAAAAAAAAAAGAGGCTCACACATAAAATGCGCCCCAAGGAACGTCGATAGACCGATGTACCAAAAAGATCAACCAATCAATCCCAGTAAAGCACACAACCGAATTCGCCAATTTGGCATCGCCCCCTCCGTCTCTCCAGTACAAGTTAGTTTTGCAAGCCTTCGCAGGCAGCACGACTCTATCAACGAAACAAAAAACTAAGGATGGGTCTCGTTCGAAAGGTGACCAACGCAATCTTCTTCAGGGCCCTACTGCATGGTAAACATTAGGCGATGGTATGGTGCACCAGCAGCCAGCAACTGAAACACAGTTTTACTTGAAGACCTCGTCCAGTTGCTTGAACATCAACTTGACGCCCTTGATTGCTTTTGCATGCTTGAGTCTGCTCATGGATGCGCTTCTGCATCCACGCTGGACTCTGTATCGCCACTGGAAGCTGTAGGAACCGGATCTCTGGTGGCTTTGCGAGCTCGCTGAGAAGGCCGGCTCCTCGCCATGTTCTTTTGGTCACCCTTCCGCTTCCCGCTCCCAAGTAGTCCAAAAGCAACAGCTTCTAAAGCTCTTGCAGTGGGAGGCCTGTTTCTGGTTCCGTGCCTCCGGGGATTCACCTCCAAAGCAGGCTCAGGTTGCTGGCTAACAGGTCTTCCTGTTGCCTCAGAAGGATCACGAGCCAAGTTGCTGTTCGAAATGGAGGGAGCTCCATCAGCCTTCATGCCACTCTGATTTTCTGATGACGTGACATGAATACTTGTGCTTTCCCTATCACCATGTGGTGTCTCCAGCTTACTCAAGTTAATTGGACCACTAACACGAGCTCTTTCTTTGGCATATTTTGTCTCATTAGTGGTTATCTTTGAACGAATTTCAGCCGCTAGATCGGCCTTATGCTCAAATGACCTGTCCTCAATTAAGTTTTCCGTAACCATTCTCTCATTCCGCCCATCATTGGTAGCAGAGCTTGATGCATCTGTTTTCTGCTTAGATGGCCTCTCCCTTTGTGTAGAACAGCGTGCGATTGTTTTGGTCTGGAAAGCGCCACCAACATCAATAGCAGCTGGTTTTGAAGTCGATAGTGGCTTGCTTTTCTCTTTTTCCAAACCACCACTTTTCGAGAATGAAAAGCTGCGCCGACTGCTCTGTTCATTACTACAGGTAGTTAATCTTCTGCGCTTTGATACTGGGGACAAATATTTGCGCTTTTCAGGTTTTGTTTTGATCCCATAGATGCCTGTCAAATCAACTTTATCGTCCTTGCCATTAGAAGAATGACCATTAGCAGTCACCATGTTTCGCAATGAACCCACTGAAACCATTTCAATTTCCCTAACCTCAGCTGTAACCCGTCCACAATCTTCCTGGTCATCTGATAATCTACCACTGGCATCTTCCTCCTCGGAGGAACTGTAACTCAACATATTAGATGCATGGTGTGAAAGGACAAAACTAATATTTGCATCTGCAGGTAAGTTCCTCAGCTCCCGCACATTGAAGGGCTCTTCCCCTTCGACTAAGCTAGTATCAATTATGGTGAACCTGGGAAGCTCTTGATATCCATCTATAGGACTATCTTGGTTCAATTTCATATCTCTGATACTGCCATTTTTCTCAGCAGTTAAACCATGGTCTACCCCATCAGCATCCAACTCAAGAAGAACAGGATCCGCTGCCACCTTTTTTAGGACATCGCTCACAGAATCAAAATAATGAGTGCCTTTAGTGAGTTTACTTCTCGAGAACTTCTTTATACCTGGCACGAGAAACACAAGGCAATTTTTAGTTGTGCTGACATCCTTTGGCTGCTCTGAGTGCCAGCCTTTTGCAAGCAAACGAGGCCAGACAGCTTCCCAGAAAATATCATTTGATCTTGTCTTACTTCTTCTGAAATCACCAGTTAAGAACTTAATTATATCTTCTGAAGCGAGTGACGAACAATCTTTGCCTGTTGGCAAATCACTATGAACAGAGAGAGCTTGATTGGGTTTAGCTTGGTCCATAACAAATCCAGTCAAATCATGCTTCCCTTTACCAACCCCGACTGCCTCCACAAAAACTTCTGTTCCAACAATGGATTTCAGAGTGAATACAAATTCCTTCAAAGATGTTTGGCTGTCACTGAAAGATTTGAAAACCTGCACCGCACGAGAGCAATAGAAATCAAATGACAATGCATAACAGCGTAATGTCGACGAATACCTGAAGCATGCAAGTTAGTGATAATTCTGTATAAGTAAACTAAGAAAATAAATTGTGTTTGGATAGTATACAGCTGTAACTTTTAATCAGAAACAGTTGTATACTTATCCTGCGTATACACATGGTTTAAGCGTTGGCAAGTAATTATTGAAGAAACGAAGGTATTAAAGTTTGCTGTTGACGACTGGACCAATCAAATATGCTTGGAAAACCTTCCATAGATTGATCACTATGAGATTAAGGATGACTTTCGGTTCCAAAACCAGAAAATGAAAAATATAAAATGGTGCAAAATCAAATGGGGAAGTGTTTGTTTTTTACCGAAGTGAGTAGGGGAGGCCCTACCTCTTTTTTGTTATATGTATGAACAAAAGATATGTACAGAAGTTTACATGAGTTTCAAACTCAAACAAGAAAAGAAGAGTCCCACTGGAGAATACTCAGCCAAAGACAAATGGGGAAGTGTTACTGGGAGAATTGAAAAATACAAATGTTTGCATCGTATAGAACAATAGGAACATTTAGGGTGTCATATACAACAAGAAAAACTACAGAGAAAATAAATTTAATACCAAGGGTCAGACTGACCAGATCGAGAGAATATTTTTAATATTGAACTATCATGAGATAATTTTGTATTCGACCATTTTAATGTCAAATTAACCAGTGAACAACAAAGAAATCACAAAACAAACAAACTTCTTTCTACCAGTTCCAATGCAACATACCTCAATCAATGAATCGTGAGCTTCTTTAGGGATTTTAGATTTCAGACGTGATATTAGCTCCTGCTGTCGCCATCCTTGAAAAATGCGTTCTCCAAGAATGCATTTTCTAGTTTTTGCCTTTCTACAGTCCGACCATCTTTTATACGCATCCCTTTTGTAGAATTTCCCATAGTAAAATGAAAGCACATCACCAAGGGTCTTAGTACCCAGAAACCTGCTCAGCAAATTGAGATTTTTGCCAAAAATGTAGAGCCCAAGAAGAAACAGCTCTGCCTCAAGATCGCTCCAAAGGGCAATGGGTGAATAAGGCAGAGGATTTAATTGTCCGGTTCCTATCTGCTGCATTGTTGTATAATTGGTGGCGTTCAAGCCTTCTTGAGTGGGGCAAAGAGCCATTTTATCATCATGTGCTTGATTAGTGTCACATTCAGTCCGAACTGCAGGCACCACTGTATGTTGATCCTGGAATGTTGGATCACATTTGCTTGTGTTATTGTTGATTGGACAAGTTGAGGTCACCTGACTTTGCACGTCTCCGCTGCTGTCTCTTGTTGTGGATTCTGAAAATTTTTGCATTTCTAATTCCTCCTCCTTATTGACTTCGCTTGGTGATGCCCACATAATTGGTAGTGCTAACCCAACCACAATAGGGTAACCATAGCCATGTGATGTAGAGCCATTGAGTGAACCGGCCAGGAGTTCATGGCGCTCGTCCTCTGTAAGCAGATCGGGGATTTCTACCTGATGCGCACTTCCAATGCATGGAGGCACTGGAGAGTCATCATACATCACATCTGAAGCAAGGGAAGCTTCTGAAGAAGGTTGGTGGTCACCAGTGTCTTCAAGAATGAGTGACTCCGACTCCATCTGCCATGATAAGAACAAAAAAAAATTGTGAAGAGTCATTAAAACAATACAAGAACATGTGCATCATCAGCATAAATAACGAAGTTGGTCATGTATTTCGGATGAAGCAGAAGCGTGCACATGAGGCATTTCTTCGTTTTCCAAGAACTCTTATGAGCTTACTGCATCCCTGTGGTGCATAGTCGCTTTAGAATTGAAATGTGTTATACGCAACAAGAAAGTAACCAACACTGGTAGGTTACTGATCTTTTGCAGTGACTACATGGGATGACTGATGCAACTATGCCTAACTAATCGATGATGACTAGAACCTCACAGAATATCTCAAATGCAAGATTCAGAGAGGGAGGAGGTTAATGTTTTGAGGCAAGGAAATGGCTTTCCTGGCTGAAACGAATTAGTTGAAAATCTTGCTCTGGCATAAAGAGCACAATGCTATAAGATTTCCAGCCATGCAAGAGATGCTAGTAGAGGAACAAATACGACGGCAATTAGCATCATCAAAATGATCAGGTTCCAACAAAAAAAATTGCATCACACACAAATACAGGCAACACTTGCACTTGCAGGCAGGAAATGAAGTCAATGTCTGTCATCTATAAGCTTCATCAAAGAGGGGACATCGATGAACATAACTCACAAGTATAAAATGCCTCGCGAAACAACAAAAATCTCGTCTTGATGGATTGAATCCACTCACAATCAGTGCAAAATTATTATCAGCATCAAGCACTGCACCATCATAACAAGAACCTATCAACCAACACGCTGCCCAGCTCTTGATCGCTGGCCATGTCACCATAAGCCTACATGACACCAAACAGCAAATAGAGACACCAGACCTAGCAAATCAAGTAATTCCACAGACTCCGAGCCACCAATTGCATCTTGCGAATCTATGTCAGGTCAGGCACCACCCAATCAAACCCACGACCGACCACGCATCTCGTAGCCACCGTGGAAATCAAGCAACCGACGACGACCAAACCCCGAACGGAGCAGGCAAGCAAAGGCGCGCGACCACGCCGACAAATCCACGCCCGAGCCAGCACCCAAGAACGCCCGCCCACGGGTACGAAGCACGGATACGAGCCTATCGAAACACCCCGAGGCCGCGTGATCACGGATGAAATCCCCATAACCGAACCCAGGAGCACGTCCGCCGTAACCACCCCCATCGCAAAACAAAGAACCGCGCGACGCGCCACCAAACGAGAGCAGCGCGGTCCCCCCGAGCGAGAGCACGAACGAATGCGAGATTATAAGGAGCAGGGCAGCCGGACAAACCTTCGGCTCCATGCACGCCGGGATGGTGGCGCCTCCCCCAGGCTCCGGGGCCACGCGGAGCCCTCCGGCCTCTCGGTCAAGAAACGGACGCGCCCCCGGCAGGGAGCGAGAGAGAACCTCAACCGGACGGGAAGAGCGGCGAGATTCAGCGACGGTCTGCGGAAGGGAGGGGCACGGAGCAGCGCGCGGCAGTGGAGGGTGAGGGGAGAGTACGGCGAGGGCGAGACCCGGCCGCAGGGCGGTGGTGGGTTGGAGTGTAGAGAGGGAGAGAGGAGGCGGAGACGGAGGTGGAGAGAGAGGGGGGCTCGGGCTTTAAAGACAGAGAAGAGAAAGAAGAGAGAACGGTGACAACAGGGTGTGCGAGACACAGAAATTGGTGGTGTGGTGGTCTCACGGTAGACCGGCGAAAAATGGGCCGGGCCGGTGCTGGGCTGGTAGCCACACGGTCCGTGCCTTCTCTCTTCTCATCTCAACAAACGAAAACGGGTGCTGACGGTTGAATATTTTAGGGCCGGGCCGGGCCGGGCCGAGTCCATCGTGTTTTGGTTCACTCTCGTGGGAGGGGTTTGGATAGGTGCTGTAACAAAGTACGGAGTATAGATTCTTTTTTCAGACAGCTCGAACTATATTACTTTAATTATTTTTTAAAATAAAAATGAGTGGAAAGTCCAACCATGGCACGCTCCGAAAAAATAGGCCTATGTTTATCCATAGGACGAATGTGGCTATGAATTTTCGACAAATTTTTTTGGCCCGGTCTGGCCCGTAAAATACTCAAGACTAGCTAACACGCTACGGCTTAGGGTCATGCACTAGCGCTAGTGGCGTTGAATGGTTACACTCATGCTAGTCGATACGCCCCAAAACGCCACTGGAAGTGATGGTCATGATCCTGTGTTAGCCTCAATGTGCCACGATAAGATTATGGATTGGGCAAACACCGGTCTCATTGCTCAATACACCATGACAAAGTCGATAGCCGCACAAAATAAAATCAAACTTGTTGAAGACATTTTATATATATTAGTTTATTTATTTTTTTAAATATTTAATGTTGGTTAGCTCAATTTACAGGTATGGAATATTACAAAACAGAGGTAATATCAAGCTACCATTTTGATACGAATAAATTATGTGTAGGTTCTATATTTGTAATAAATGCTCTGTATAAGTTCTACTGAATTTCGTGCATTCTATGTTCTAACAAAGTGTTTCCTCAAATATTATCCATGAAAATAGCTACATACTATTCATCAATGTTTACACAGTATGGCACAAAAGTTATGGCCAGCTATTCGCTTATATTTACACAATATCCGCACAACAATTATACTATATATTGAAATGTAAAGTTGCCATAAGTAGTCATATTTGTTCACTTAATTTGCTACCAAATACGAATTCAAGTTCACTCTCAAGGAAATACGCATTAAAGTTTCAACAGAAGATCAAGAAAAGATGATACTTAAGCTGGAATTTAGGATTTATATAGATTGTTTACACATTATATCTACATAAGATGGGGATCTATTCCTTGAAGGTTGTACTATCAGGAGTCCTTTTAGAAAATTCTCATATAATCCGATGAGTTATTAATTTGCCATATGGTATCAATATAAGTTATGACACGTTTTGTCTACTGAAATTGGTAATGTTTATTAAAGACTAAAATGCACTGTGGGTCCCTAAACTATTTAGACGGTGTCATCTAGGTTCCCAAACTCTGAAAACGACCATTTGGGTCCCTAAACTCTTTAAAGGGGTCCAACTCAGGTCCCAAACGCGCCATGCGAGCGCCTGAGGCTGATGTGGCATGCCATGCTGGCGGAAATATGCCACCATGGTCATCAAATTGCAAAAGGCCCTCCCTCTCCACGTCTCTCTGCTATCTCTTCTTCCTTTTGCCCCTTCCCGTCCCCTCACTCTCTCTGTGCCGCTTGGCACCGCCGCCGCCCGGCGCGCCCGCCGGCTGTGCCGCAACCCTCTGCCATCCCCACCATGTCCCCTCCCTCTCCACCTTCCCCCTCCATTTCCTTGCTCGTTTGGGCAAAGGAGGGCTGGGCGCGGGCTCGTCGGCGTGGGGCTCAATCTTGGGCCACGGTGGCGACGGCGGGCGGGAATCCATCGATTCCCGCTCACGAGATGACTGAAGCTCGGGGAGGAGGCGTCGGGGAGGTGGATCTAGAGTTGGAGGAGGCTTCGGCGTAGGGGATTTGGTCGAGATGGAGCGGCTCCGGTGATCCATCATCGCATCCCACCAACCATGGCCGCCACCTCCACTCCTCCGCCGCGTAGTCCCCATCCCGCCGTCCCACCCGCCTCAACTCCGCCACCTCCTCCGTCATCTCGCCGCTACATGCCTTCACGTCGGGCCTCTCCCGCTCCTTCCTTCCTGGCGCGGCCGCCGCCGCCGTCGACGAGAGGGCGCAGAGATGAGGCCGCTGGCTAAGAAGATGAGACCCAAGGCGGTCCACCTCTGTCGCTGCTCCCCTGGCGACTCCACCTTTGCCGCCCAGTCTCCCCTCCGCCCGGGCCACCACCACGAGCTTCCCTCCGCCTAGGCCGCCGGCGTCTCTCCCCTGCGTGTGAGCCGTCGCCGCTCTTTCCGTCCGCCCAGGCCGCCGGCGTCTCTCCCCTCCGTGCTAGCCCTACCGCTCTTCCCCTCCGCCCAGACCGACGCGCGTCGTCTCCCCCCTCCGCGCGAGCCGTCGCCGCTCCTTCCCTCCACGCAGGCCCTGCAGATCGACAGTGGCTCGATGACCGGCGTGGAGCTCCTATCTTGCCTTACCGTCACCCGACAGAAGACGCTGATGGTCAAGAAGTGAAGAGATGCAACTTGCGATGGTGTTTTTGCATATTTCCTCCAGCAAGTAGTGAAGAGATGCAACTTGTGAGGGTGTTTTTGCATATTTCTACCAGCATGGAATGCCACATCAGCTTTAGGCGCTCGCGTGGCACGTTTTGGCCCTGGGATGGACCCCTTTAAAGAGTTTAGGGACCGAAATGGTCGTTTTTAGAGTTTGGGGACCTGGATGACACCGCGTAAATAGTTTAGGGACCCACGGTGTATTTTACTCTTTATGAAACAAGATGGCACAAACAAAATTCAGGACGGAACATTTAGAGAGTGGTGATGAGTGACTATTATAACTTAGATTAATGATGATATAATCTGACAGTAACATGTCTTTTCCCTTTGTGATTAGAAGAACATGGGACTAGGAGAGGTATGTTTATGCTGGGAAGAGGAAGCACAAGAAAAACTCATATAAGGAAATTTAATATTACCGTGTACGAGCCATCTACTATCGAGGATCCCACACGATTGGGCCATGCTTTAAATATGCATATTAGAAGCGGAAATTGAAATTGGTCCACATAGTGGTATGGAATTTGTGAGCCACTCGTTAGCGAGAAATTCATATGGTTGGGCCCTAATATGTGCCAATATGTTGAGAAATAGAATTTCATTCTACGTTGTTGCCCTAATAGAGCAAGGGAATACCTCTTATTGCACGGGAGGGTGGCACGGTAAGTTCAACTCAAAATATATCGCATCTTTTTGCAACAAAGTTCAACTCAAAATATTTTACATCTTTTATAATATTTTAAAAATTAAGATACCAATTTAATTCCAAAAATCAGGGGAACATGTAGATTCATGTTAAATTAAAGGAAAAAACCAAATTACTACCCTCAAATAGTATCTAAAGACTAAACTACGACTTGATTCAATTTACCGGCTATGCCAAACAAGCAAAACCCAAAAACCCGCGACCTGTCCAAACCAAAACCCCGTGTCGAGCCGCCTCCGCCCCACGCACCCGACACCTCTCGCTACGCCCACTTCGCCGCCGCCGCGGACGCCATGAGCTCGGGCTGGAGGACGCTGCTGCTGCGCATCGGCGACAGGTGCCCCGAGTACGGGGGATCCGCAGACCACAAGGAGCACATCGTGAGTGCCCCTCCCTCTTCCCACCCAATGGTTCCCCCTGCTCGCTATTGGTCTCAAAACCCTAGATTATCGGAGCGCCGATTTGGTTGTGAATGTGCTGGTTTAGCTCGAGGCCCACTGTCTTTGGTTGCCAGTGCTGTTGGTCGGAGCGGGTGGGGATCTCAAAACCCTAGCCTCCAGTTCCACTTACTCGCAGGAGCTCCTGGGACCTAGGTTTTAGGGTCTACTGGACCTCTGCAGCTTGAGGTCAGTGCCCCTCCCTCTTCCCACCCAATGGTTCCCCCTGCTCGCTATTGGTCTCAAAACCCTAGATTATCGGAGCGCCGATTTGGTTGTGAATGTGCTGGTTTAGCTCGAGGCCCACTGTCTTTGGTTGCCAGTGCTGTTGGTCGGAGCGGGTGGGGATCTCAAAACCCTAGCCTCCAGTTCCACTTACTCGCAGGAGCTCCTGGGACCTAGGTTTTAGGGTCTACTGGACCTCTGCAGCTTGAGCTGGTTAAAAATGTCAGTATGATTGTACTGAATGACGATTAGCCAGAACAAAAATAAGCAGGTTACTTCCCCTTTAGAATGTGATAGAAATTAGACTGGAGTTGCAACGCAATCAATTACCTGAATGCTTGTGCGTTACTGCCTTTGTACTTCCAGACCTTACCTCAGGCTGTGCTAATTTGTTTTTCTAAATACCAGAACCTCAATGTTTTGGTTCTCCCTTGTTGGATATGGTGTAGTATGTAATATCGTATTTGATCTGTTTAGATTCTATCATATAGGCAGAATACGTTTATGAGTGGAGAATAAAAATTGTATGCAAACTGTATATTTTGAGCTTTTCCTGCTGAACGTTTTGCACATAGCACAGTGCATACACAAAAATTGGAAATGCAGCAGTCTATGTTCTAGAATTGCAAATATGCATCTTGATTGCTTGTGGAAGTCACAGGTTGTAGCTGTGGAATGACTTTACAGATGGTTTGATGTGCTTCTGTTATATATTATTTTTCTTAGTGAATCTGTGACAGTAATTGATGACAGTATGGTAAAGTTAATGCCAAGTTATCCATCCATGTAGTCCATCATGTTACTTTTAACTCCAACAACTGGAGTTTCCGATATTGATATTGTTGTTTACAGAATTAAATGATTTCACCAGGAAAGAATTGTCATGATGTAATTAGGGTGCAAAATAAAGGGGTATAGCAAATTTCTGCAGGGCAGTAGGGCACATAGTTAGAACCATTGTTCCATGTCTCTTTTCGTTTCATACTCACCCCATCATATGGTTGTTGCAACTCATGTACAATGGTCAGAAGAGAATGATGTTTTTATGTGTAATTTTTCTTAAACGTTTCTTTTCTGATGGCTTCATAGGAAACTTGTTATGGCGTGCTAAGTCGAGAATTTGAACACTCCAGGGATGCTATATTTGAGGTGAGTACGCAGCAGTCCTGCTTGTTCCTGTATTGTTCGCAATTTCTGTAGTACTATAATGTGTAATGCTATGAGTAAATTGAGTATCAAACTGTTGTGCTTCCAGATGCATTAGCTAAGTCGACTTAGGAATTGCAACTCCCCTCCCCCCCCCCCCCCCCCCCCCCCACCCCCAAACCCATGGATTTAGAACAATTTCTTTTTGCCACATTTGTAAGCCACACCATTGTTCTTCGCACAATCGCACCACTGGGCCACAGCATGTTGCCTGTATGCCTGTAGGTCGGTCTGTTGCGCGCGCAAAATGCAATGGTGTGAAATGAAATCAATACATTTTTAAAACTTCATGTTTTCTGCAATTGACACCAACTTACTGTACCTGGTACCTTGTGCAACTGATTTAATCGTTTTGAATTTGAAAGTACTTTAAAAATAATTCAATCTAACTTGAGTGTGAGACCCGTTTCATGTCAGCTTTGTGGGATGGTAAGACCAATCTGTATCTTAATACTGAACATTTACATCGTAAGTGAGTTCAGATTACTCTTTTCTGGCCAGTGAGCACATAAAGAAAAAAAAATGAAGTGCAACACGTTATATCTTATATGCTGCACCTTATATACTTGCTTTACTCTTGCTATTGGCTGGGTAACATTTCATTACATAAAGCTGAAGTACCTTGAGGTGCTAACTGAAACATTCTTTTTGTTCAAACAGTTCCTCCTTCAGTGCGCAGAACAACTGCCTCACAAGATTCCTTTCTTTGCAGTTTTGGTATGCAAATATTTACTCTAAACCTCACAGCATATTGCCTTTTTTTATGTTCTGTTGCCTTTTTGCTAAAATTATGTATGGGACATCATTCTCATTACAATTTTGGCTTGTAATTGTGATCTTAATTCTGCTGTCATGTCCTGAAATAAAGGATGACAACTTATACTAGTATTATAACAAATTCCAGATGGACATTTTGTTCCTTTTGATTTCTTGTAAGCATTAGGGAGTTAATATCTTTATGGAGGTGTTTAGATCACTAACCACAGTGACACTAGCATAAATCAGTTCAAGATTCTAGAATGGAGGTTTACGTGATTGTTGAGAGAGGACGGCAAAGATTTCTATAGCGTTGAACTAGCAGGCCTTATCATCCTTTCATGACGTTACCTGCCTTACCTTCTGTATGGTTGCTTGTTAATTAGTCCCTCCGTTCCAATATACAAGACATAACCACTTTTTAATTCAAGTCCCACGATATAAAGTGTGCTCTCTCTAGACGCATGAACATCGATGCAAATAATACTAGTGTTGAGAGAGAATTAAATGTATTCCTTGGTCTTTGAACCAGAGGTGGTTATGCCTTATATATTGGGACGGAGGGAGTATCTTCTAGCTTCTGTTGGACTTGCAATGCTGACGCCAAATGTATATTTTTTGGGGAAAGCAATGACAAACATATTCTCTTGTCCATCCTCTCCACATGTAAGCTGGAACTAGAAAATGTTCCTGGCGGAGTGTGCATTTACATGCAAATATATTAATCTCTGGATGATAACAATATTGATATGTTTCATTGCACACGGCACCATTTATAGTGTGTTCTACTCTATGTTTTGTCGCACGGTTATAGTGCCATTTTCTTAGCATGTTTTCATGAGGGATACTTTGACCGAGCATCAACAAGAAAATTTGATTACTTCATTTTTCATCTGAGCGAAAATTGATTCTTGCATCTAAGCTTCTGTTCCCTAACCAAGCTGGTCCATAGTTATGGATATGTTTTCACAACACTATTGACATGATATTATCAATATCCTACACAAGTAACATCAGAGTTTATTTTGTAGTGCATGATGATTTGTTGTAAGGACAGGATCTATCCACATGATTCATATTTAATCAAGGTAACTCTTTTCTGATTGTACCTTGTTTGATGTCAGATTGGTCTGATAAACTTAGAAAATGAAGACTTCACCAAGGATATTGTAGATACCGCACAGGCCAAACTACAGGTATGCACCCTTATATCCTCGTTACTAGATAGAGAACAGTATTTTTAAGCACCACCCCTTCCTCCTTTTCCTGTTCTGCCAGATACAATTTTAACCTGGATACTTGTCAGTTAATGCGGAGAAAACACTCTTTGGTTCCTCCTTTTAATATCAGAATAACTTTACTGGTGTCTTGATTGCAGGATGCCTTGCACAATGAAAATCGTGATAGAATTAGGATATTGCTGCGTTTTCTCAGTGGCCTGGTAAGCTAGTTTTGTCTGTTTTTTTTGTTTGATTTTGTTGTCTCAATATCCTTAATACTGCCTTTTCTGTATGTCCTTCCTTGCATAGCTTGTATCGTTTTGAATTGGCAATGAATCTGCATGAGTAATTGCTGATTGGCTATTGTTTTATTTATGGGCCTGAAATATGCATTTGATGAGCTGATCATTTAGGACAATGCTGTCTTCTCATTAAATTTTGATTTTGCAGTGTCCTATCGCTTCTCTTGTTCAAGTTGATTTTTTTATTGCGTGGTAGAAATTGTTTTATTGCATGTAGAAATGTTTCCTTATGCTGTAGAAATGTTAACAATAGATCTTATTGTTAACATTTACATAATTTCCTGACTCTTATTGCATGTAGAAATGTTTTCTTATGCTGAGCACCTTATGAATACACATTATGCTCAAAATATAACATTTTTCTTGTTCATTTACACAATTAACTTAACAATAGATCTTATATTTTCTATGTAGATGTGCAGCAAAGTTGTAGTTCCAAATTCAATCATCGAGACATTTGAGACTCTGTTATCATCTGCTGCAACAATATTAGATGAGGAGACTGGAAATCCTTCATGGCAACCATGTGCAGACTTTTATGTTTATTGTATTTTGGCTTCCCTTCCATGGGGTGGTCCAGAATTGTTTGAGGTAAGCTTGATTTGACTGCTACCATTAGCTGCTTTGTTTGTACCAACAACCTTCATGTGTGATGACTAATGCGAGTAATTTAGCCACACACATTACACAAAGGAGAAGAAAGTTGTATTTTTGTGTGGCACTGACGAGATTAATCTTGAAGTTTGACTATGTCTAGCATTTACATGCAATGTAATTAACAGATCCACCCTCACCCACGCAGTCCACCCCCCTGGATCTGGGATCTTTTAGAGCTGTCTATCATGCACTTTTGAAACTCTTGACTGGTTATGAAGTAGCCTCAGTGTTTGCTACTATCTTCTTGTCTCAATAATAAACCCTATTAGTATTACCAAATTGTGCGAATAAGTCCACAAGTTGGTGCTGGAGCATGATTGGAGCACCTCGAATCGACTTTTTGACCAATCTCTGTTAATCAAACATTCATGTTAGCCTGCTCTAGTTGCTGCTAGCACAAGGCCTGTAGAGCAGGGGAAGTCCGATAGCCCAGTAGAGCAATATACATAGAGGCGGGTTCATGGGGAGAATAGAATTGAGGAACTTCCTCATAATTATTTACAAGGAGATTTAACAGCTAGAAAGTCATTGATAACATGTGCTTATGAACTGTTCCATGCAGCAAGTTCCGGATGAGTTCGAGAGAGTTTTGGTTGGAATACAGTCTTACATAAGTATCAGAAGGCATTTTGATGATATTGCTTTCTCTGTCTTTGAGACGGATGAAGGCCACTCTCCAAACAAAAAGGTACTGCTGATCTTGAATGAATGAACTTGAAGCTTGCTTATTTCTTGGCTTACTTAAACTTTTATGCGATATTTAGTTTGGTACTGTCCCTGCAGGATTTCATGGAAGATCTATGGGAGCGCATTCAAGTTCTTTCCCGCAGTGGATGGAAAGTCAAAAGTGGTATGCAAAAGATATCTTTTGCCCTGACTCTGTTTCAGTGGCATTTTATATTTCATCTGCAAACTGATATTTAGTCATTATTCATAATCCATTCAGCTATGAATTTCCCTTGCGCACACAACTATTGAATTTTCCAATATTTTTCTTTTGTCAAATGAGGTTGCATTCTATCCAAAATCTTAAACACGCATCTGCCCACTTTGCATATGCTTTCCTGTTATGGCTATTGATGGAAATCTAATTACTTCCCTGGCAGTTCCAAAGCCCCACTTATCCTTTGAAGCTCAGCTGGTGGCTGGAAAATCACATCGTCTTTCCCCGATTAGTTGCCCTCCGCCTAATTTTTCTCAGACTTCTTCCGAAATATTCAAAGGACAGGAAAAACATGAAGCTGATCTGAAGTATCCTCAAAGGCTTCGTAGGCTCCATATATTTCCGACAAATAAAGCTGAGGTATGTTTTTGGAAGCACTTTGCATGCTTTGACCGCTATGTTTATGTATGCAATATAAATCGTGCGGTGATTTTGCTCTGAGTGCCGCTTCTATTGCTTGCCAGATGGCTTGCTATGGCTTCAAGTTAATCTTGTACTTTGGTACTAGTTGTCATCCATTCGATACCGAGTTATAAGTTGAATTTTTATTTTAATTCAAGTGACACACATGCGGAAATAAGGTGATAATATGGGATATTTCCCCTATCTCTTCCCTTGGAACCACTATTGCCATCTTGTTAAGGAGTTAAGACATTGCTCTTGGCCTGATGAAACATTTTATCCTCTCGATACATAACATCTTGATATTGTATAAGGTAACCAAATCTGCCTTTCCATCAGGGGCATTCAATCAGATGCTGCGGTCTGCGGACATCATATGTTTGCAATTGTACATTTGTGCTTTCGTTTGTGTACACTGTACACTATGTGCTGGTTGCCTGGTTGTCTCACTGGGAACCAATCTATGCGTATTGGTGTTGGCTTCAGCTGTACATCAATAAAACCAAAACTTTTGCCGCTATCCATCTAGTTCATTTGTTGTAACTACATTTTACAATAAGACATTGTAACTATACAACTGCATAAGGAAACTGTTCGTTGTGTTTTGCATATCTAATCAGCTATTGTTGTTTTACAGAATATGCAGCCTGTAGATCGTTTTGTTGTTGAAGAATGCATATTGGATGTGCTACTTTTCTTCAATGGCTGGTCAGTTCGTACAACATTTATTTTTCAAATTTGAACTTACTTTATTATATCAGTGCTGTTAATATCTCCATACATATTAGGTCATTAGTAAAAAAATGTTATTTCAGAGGATATATTGTATCTGCTGTTAAGCGTATCGTTGTAAGAAATATCTGATATCAACTAGTTGTTCGATTTTATTTGTCAGATTCTGTATGAATATGCCTTAGTAGTTTCAATACTGGGTACGTTGTTTCCTTCAATTGAAGATTATCCCTTCCTTCTACCATTATTGGATCTATTTTTTTCCTTGAACAGCGCAGGAGAGCTGTGTGTCTTTGTATTAAGGTAGGAGAAAACCGGCCCAAACAAAGCCTTAAAGGTTAAAACAACAATTACACTCATAATCAGCACCACTATGCAACTCAGCGGAGATTAAGAACACCAGCACAAAAGACACAAAAAGCGTCCTGCGTGGGTGGGTGGGGTTGGAGTTGGTCAGCTGGGTGGTGCACCATCACTGCGCTGATCTACTTCCTTGTCGTCTCAAGGATTAACTGTCACTGCTTGAGATGAGAGGGAGAAAATGCAGCACCTGTCAATGGCATTTTCTAATGGACAGGGTGAATAATTGGTTCAGAAGTTCGACCCAGAGGACCCCAGATGCCCTATATACATTACCTTACATTTCCAGTGTGGTATCCTATCTGTTTGTTTTCTGAGCTGTTTGTTATAACTTGGTTTATGGCTAAGCTAAAGAGAATAATAATATTCTTTAATGCGAAAGGAATTTGATTAACCTGTATTTTGAATGAGATTCCAGGGACATTCATTGATATGTTTATGCTCCTTTATTGAATTAAAGAGCTTCAGCATGGTTACTGATTCCATCTTGGTTATGTTTTTCTTTGAAGGATAGCCGGAAAGAATGTGCGTTTTATCTGGTCAGCCTTCCCGTCTCTTTTCGATATGAGTACCTGATGGCTGAAACCATATTTTCACAGGTAAATTTTTCATTTTAATACTAATAGAATTTAATATCACTTTCTTTGTACCTTATTTCGACGCAAACTGCATTTTTACTCTTTGGTCTGAATTACTTGTTTTTATTTGCGTGCACATAGAACAGCAAAGGATCTATCTCTGCACCATACTTTCAATAAACATTTACTAGAATATTTGACAGGATTTTTGCATTGACAACCTAGGTTGACATATAGTTGCATCTACCATCCCCCTGAAACAGCATCTATTTTTAGATTTGAGCTGCTAGTTAGTACAGAATGAATATCCCACCTTCTTGCAATCGGTGCAAGATCATTTTTGGTTAAACCACAGGGAATTGGTTGGCAAAACTAACACTGCTTCCCTGTGGATTTGTTTGTGCTCAGAGAAATCCTTAATAAAAGATATCAACGTGAAGTAGTTTGTGCTTTTTGGAGACAAGATATTACCACGAAAACAGGTGTGGTCCTTGGCCACTTTCTGACCTGGATCAACTTAGGTTACTAGTTTTGATGTTGAAAGCTTAGTTGCCACAAACTGAATGGTTCTTTAAGCACTTGTCATATTATGTGCTCATAGGTATATGTTCAATTTGTCTTATGCTATGTTGTTTCCTATTGGTACCTTTTGCAGCTACTATTGTTGCCGAATCCACCTTTCAGGCCAATTTATTATACATTGGTTATCATTGATCTTTGCAAGGTATTCCTCTGATGGTTTAATACTCTTTTACAAGTGCATTCATCTTTTTGTATGTTAGAGTTGGAATTAATTTGCATCCAAGTTTGACAGTGCAATCAATTATTTAATTTTACTGAGAAACTAAGCATTTTTATGAATGAGTATCACACTACCTTTCTTTGTAAACACTTGATTGTCCTCTTTTAATATTATTGACATACGATATTCCCATTGCATGATTGCTTACACATCTTGAGATGCATTATAATCAGTAAATAAACTTCACCTTTTAAATGTCATGAAAAGGTTTGAATGCCAATGAGGTCTGCATGTCTAAAAGTAAATCTCATTGGATGCCTTTATGCTTAGCAAAGGTTAAGCCTGCAAACCTGAAATTAATTTGGCACCTGCCTTATGTCCACCAGTGTTTTTTTTAATCCTAGTGTCAGTTTCACATCTTTAAAGGATTTTTGGATTGAGCCTCATATTCTAAAGGTTTATTTCAGGCTTTGCCAGGTGCATTCCCTTCAGTTGTGGTAGGAGCTGTGCATGCTCTTTTTGACAGAATTAGTAACATGGACATGGAGTGCCGCACGAGGCTTATCCTATGGTTTTCACACCACTTGTAAGTTGTGATTGCCAGCTTGATTTATTTTCTTATTTGGGATTTCTGCTTTGCGTTGTGTATTATAGTCGTGCTATTTAGCCTAATATATTGCCACATATGCTTCATGAAGTATTTTGTTTATACATCATTCTTAAACATGTTCAAAACCTGAATCCGCCATAATCGCCGCTACAGCTTCATGTAATCATTGCATTGTTGATACAATTCTCTAAGCAAATGGCTGCAGAGGACACATGTTTTCTATCAAACATTTGATCATGTTTTAATATATAATTGTAATGATATTTTTCTACTACAGGTCAAATTTTCAATTCATTTGGCCTTGGCAGGAGTGGTCTTATGTCAAGGACCTCCCAAAGTGGGCTCCACAACGTGTTTTTGTCCAAGAAGTGTTGGAAAGGGAAATCCGCTTGTCCTACTTTGAAAAGATCAAACAGGTTAGTCTTGCTCATTCTTTTTTAAGTAAGGATGTTTTTTCTTTTAACACTGTTTACATTTCATTTCATACCTCTAGCTTTTTTTGCTGATTTTTAATTGGCATCTCACATCGCTTCCTTTACAGAGTATCGAGGATGCTGCTGACTTAGAAGAATTGTTACCCCCAAAATCTGGCCCTAGTTTCAAATTCCTTAGTGATGAAAGCAATGAAAACACCGATGGCCATAAGTTATCCAAGGAACTTGTTGGCATGGTTAGAGGAAAGAAGGGCATACGTGATATTATGTCATGGGTGGAGGAGCATATAATTCCAACATATGGTGCTGAATTTGCCCTCGATGTCGTTAGCCAGACACTTCTTGACATCGGTTCAAAAAGTTTCACCCATCTAATTACTGTTTTGGAGAGATATGGTCAAATAATCTCTAAGCTTTGTCCAAATGAGGAAATGCAGTTACTGTTGATGGATGAAGTCAGTGCTTATTGGAAGAACAGTACCCAGATGACTGCTATAGCTATTGACAGAATGATGGGTTATCGCATGATATCAAATTTGGCTATTGTTAAATGGGTTTTTTCTCCTGCCAATGTGGAGCAATTCCATGTTTCTGATCGCCCATGGGAGGTAAAGCCTCTGTCCTTGCATCTGTGTGTCCAAAAAGTAGTACATATCAACCAAATGAAAACAGTGTTTACTGGGGTCAACAAATTGTGATAGAGAACATACATTCAATGGGATTTATGTTTTTTGTGGATACATATTTATCGCAATATGCATTTTCATTGCATTCTTTTAAGCTCTCATGTCTTGTTTGAGTACAATATATTTCTCATTGAGGTTTCCTCCAACAGATTCTCAGAAATGCCGTTAGTAAAACATACAATCGGATCAGTGACCTCCGGAAGGAAATTCAGTCACTCAAGAAGGGTCTTGAAGTTGCTAAAGAGACCGGTGAAAAAGCCATAAAAGAGCTGGAGGAGGCTAAATCAGTACTTGAGATTGTGGAGGGGCAACCTGCACCAGCTGAAAGACCAGGTAGGCTAAGGCGGCTCCAAGCATATGCTGACAAGGCAAAGCAAGAGGAAGTAGCTACAGAAGAATCTTTAGAAGCGAAGGCAGCTCTCCTTGCTCGGGCTCTCGAAGAAAGCAAGGTGCATTATTTGCTTTTATTTTTATCTATACTGTTTCATTTCTCTCTCTGTGTGTCTACCCATGTGCATTTTTCTATTGATATTGCATAATCTTTCAATATTTTGTGGTATTTACTGTGAGTTGACTACTTGACTATTTCACTAACTTACTGTCGTCTGACCTGGTTTGACAGGAATTGCTTAAGTTACTATTTAAGAGGTTTGTTGACGTGCTCACTGAACGTTTGCCAACTGTCTCTGCTAATGGAGAGATTCCTAATCTTCGTGCTGGAGATCAAAATGTAAATTTTGTGGCCCAAGATCTCGAAACAGCAACAATGGAGATAGACAACGAAAATGGAACAGATAAAAATAGGTCAGTCCCATATAAGCTCATGCCACTGTTATCAGCATAACTGCGTCTCTTTTGGCTTGGTACTGTCATCTTACCTGTGTTGCTTTGCTATCTTGCTCATAGATACAATTTTCAGTTAACATGTTGCGAACTTGAAAGTTTAATTTTCCTGGCATTTTGATCTCATGGAATGATTTGCCAGACTTGTCTTAGTAACCCAGATATATAGATTACATTAGTGCCACTTATAAGAATATTATGATCCAAAGTATTGCTGAGACCCTTCATTTTTAAATCTAACTTGCTCTGGGCTAACTTGTTTTCCATCTCCACAGTGAACCAAATGGGCAAAATACAAAAAATGGCTACAATGTTGGAGAGCTCGAGCAATGGTGTCTTTGTACACTGGGTTATCTCAAGTCATTTTCCCGCCAATATGCAACTGAGGTTAGTATTGATAAGCCTTTCATACTTTTGTATGGATATCAAGCTGTACCAAATTGTTGTAGAAAATGTTGGACCAACTATTGTCCAGTTTCTTACCTCAAATGGACAGGATAAGGTGTACTAGAGCCAAATATAAAAATCTCACATTACAAAAGGATTACTTAACCAAATTATTTCACTGGCTTGACAAACTTTCAATGGTAGCACTGATCATTTGATGTTCTGCACAGATTTGGTCTCACATAGCAATGTTGGATGACGAGGTCTTCGTTGGGGACATTCACCCTCTTATCCGGAGAGCTGCTTTCTCTGGTTTGTGCAGATTTACCAATGAAGGGTCTCAGCTTTGATTTTTGACCCCCTCCTTTCAAAATTGGTGTAGTTGACCTGTATGAGCATGACACAGCAGACAAATATTAACCTCGTTTCACTAATTAGTTCAACCCCCCCTCCCCACAAGAGCACCTGAACTTATTTTTGTCATGCATTTTTCCTTTAATTTTTTTCAGCTTGTTTATTGAGGAAACCATGAGAGAACTCCAAAACTAGTGGTTATTAGGCAATTGGCAATTATGTTTTTGCTAGCTTTACAAAAGTCGCGTCTGAATATGCAGTTCGTTTGATGTTAGTTCTACGTGAGTGGCCAATACGTTAATGACTGGCAGTAATCATTAGTATGCCCGGTGAACTACTAATAACCCTATGATATATGGATCTTGGTGACTATGCGTGGACTCAACTGTTGGACTTCAGGTGCTATTTATGATCCATGGAGTTCTAGTTTGTGCTGACAACTATGGTTGAATCTGCTGGTGCGGGAGTGGTTCTATACTATTGGCGGTTTACAATTGGTTATGATGCCTTCTTATCGGTGAGGCCTGGAAACCATCGAGCGTTCTAACACTCGTATATTCTCATTTGAATCGAGCTATAGCCCGTTCTGCTATAGCCCGTTCTGCTGATGGATAAGTTTGTTAGTTATGCCGGATTTTGTCTGTTTCAATAGTATTATGTGAGAGAGAAGGAGATAAAATAAGCTGAAACAAGCCGGCTGTAGATAAGCCGAAACGAGTCGTTTCCCGGTGAAATCGTTCTCTGTTTAATGGCCAGTACTAACAGCATTTTGCGGGGTTCAGGCAGCCTACAGTGTCACTTGGAGATCCGGCTGGCGGCCTGCCATCGCAGCAACTTTATTATTACGATAATGCTAGGGGCGTTCGATGCGTAGACGCCGACTCTCAGGCTCCCCTTTGCAGGCCGTAGCCTTGCCGCCACTGCCGTCCATGTGCAACCTCGCCTGTTGCTGGTCGTCGCGGACGTCGTGCCGCCGTCCACGACATCAGCAGCCCTCTTCTCCACAGCCGGTGGCCCTCTTCCTCTTCTCTCCTGCATCCCTCTCCTCCATGGTCGGCGACGCGAGATCTCCCATGAAAAATGGAGCAAGGTCATCTTCCTCATAGATACAACTCTCCTTCCTCCCATGGCTGGCGGCGTGAGCTCCATCTTCTGCATGGATGACGGCGAGTTCCTCTTCCTGTCACCATGATCAAGGCGACGCAAGCTCCCTCTCTCCCATGGCTGGCGGCAAGAGCTCCTCTCCCTCTTCCTCCATGGTCGGGGTCGGGCCCCTCCTCGCCATGGCCGGGGTCGAGCTCCCCTCCTCCCCATGGCGTGTCAAGACCCATGGTAGTGCAACATAACCTTTTCAATGCTGTAGTTATATGATGGTGACGTTGCAATAGTTTTGTTTCGATGTTGCATGAAACATAGCTCCGATGTTGTGACAGGAATTTTTACTCTCCCGCATCCAGATGTTTCACTATGTTTCGGTAGAACTTTTTCAATGTTGCAGCTGTATGATGTTGATGTTGCAATATGTTTGTTTCAATGTTGCACAAATTGTACTACGTATATAACGATGTTGCATGCAATAGAGTTCCGATGTTACAACGAGAATTTTACTCCCGCACCTAGATGTTTCACTGTGTTTCAGTACGTAATTTATAAATGATACTGACCGTCCGATTCCACCGGACGTCCAGGGCCAACAATTCCCTTATTATTATTTTTGACACCGCTGCCCTCGATCTTCACGTGTACCATTCGTCGCTAGCGGTGAGCCGGTGAACCTTTGCCTAGGATCTCTTGCGGATGCCCAGCCAAAGCGCCCGTCGCGTACAGGTGCCGGCAGGTCAAGCTGTCGACCTATCGTGCGAGAGAGAGAGAGGGAGGGAGCGTGTTTTCGGGGCCGATGGCCACGCCTTTGGGCTTTTAGGTGCAGCCTTTGGGCTTTTAGGTACGGCAAGCCGGCCTTGTATCGTGGGAAGGAGACTGGCCCAAACATCAGCGATATACTATTTCTTCCTCGCTGTGTGTGAAACTATATTTTTTTCTCGGAAAAACTAGTAAGGAAAACAATTAGCATTACCTTGCGAATTAAATAGAGAAAAAAATAATAGACACTGATCAAGAAGCTTTATTCAGTAACACAGTGCGGGTTCCTCTCAGCTATATAAAAATCATATACAAAGCTACTTACTATCTAATTATATGTAAAAATGAAAAACGTAATATCTAACGAACTAATCCGACGTAGTCGAGCTCCACGGACCCCAGCCAGAGCTGGCCGTCCTTCTCGGCGACGTCGCTGAGCGTGACGCCCTTGGCCGCCGTCAACTCCTCCACCTCCACGCCGTTCGCGTTCAGCCGAACGCCCACCAGGTGCTTCACGGGAGCCGCCCCCGCCGGCGTGTCGATCCGCGCCTTCTCCTGGTTGAGCGCCACCCAGTAGCCTCCCCTGGCGTCGCGCCTCACGTTGTCCGGGTACCCCGGCAGGTCCGCCATGAGCTCGTACTGCCCGGCCTTGGCGCCCCTGAGCCAGTACCTGAACGCCTGCGCCGGCACCGTGTGCGCCACCACCACGTGGCTCCTGTCGGCGCTCACCGCCACGCCGTTCGGGTACGGCAAGTCGGCCTTGAGCACGGAGACCCGCTTCGCCCGCGCGTCGTACCTGAGCAGCCGCCCCGTGGCGTCGGCGTTCATCATGATCTCCGTGTTGAACCTGCGCGGGTACGTGGCGCTGCTGTCGGTGAAGTAGACGTCGCCGGTGGCCTGATCCACGTCCAGCCCGTTCACGAAGTGGAACGGCGCGCCGTCGTCGTCGGCCTTGGACGCCAGCACCTCCGCCTCGCCGCCGCCGGGGCCGACCCTCATGAGCCCGTGGTAGGCGTCGGCGATGTAGAGGTCGCCGGTCTTGGCGAAGAACTGCAGGCCCAGCGGGCGGCCGCATATGCTCTCGGTCTCCTCCGACGGCACCACGGACGCCGTGCACAGCGGGATCTTACGGTAGTTGGGGCCGTAAGCGAACGTGGTCCAGCCGACAGCGCTGCCGCCCCACTTGAGGACGCGGCCGTCAGAGACGCCGGCGTAGGGGCCCTGGCCCCGCCGGTCGAAGGCGAGGCTCTCGGCGCCGGTGACGCCGTCGGGCAGCGGGAGGTGGAAGCTCCAGTGCGTGGGCGTCGTTTTGATCGGCTGGGCGGCGCAGAACGGCGAAAACAGGAGCGCGAGGGCGAGGACAAGCCACGCCGCCGCGCTGGTGGTGCGCGACATGTCGATCGCGTTCTTCGTCTGTTGAGCTAGCTAGCTGAGAGAAGCTTGAGGTTTCGATGGGACGGCAAGGTGGTCGCGCGCGCGCAGTTTTATAGTCCAGGGAGGGCGTCAGACTCGGACGCGGCCCAGCGTCGCAGTCGGTATACGCGTGGCTCGCGTTTTGTTTCCGGCTCCGGCGCGGTGCTTCGTCGGGATCCAGTTCGGCTTGCTTTCTCAGCGAGTCGTGCGAGGTCTCGTGCCCTTGCCTCTAGTTCAAGGATAAGAAGGGACAGCATCAGGAATCCCATTTTCAAGCCTGTTTCCACGCCAGCGCCTGATGCCGTGCGGGCGCTCGGCACGTGCTCGGAAAAATGCTTGACAAGAGCATGCCTCGTCCCATCGTTACAAAACAAATAAATGGGGATCACCCTATCCTCCAAACAAATACAAAGACTTGATCGTTGTATCCAAAAAATGATGGTCCCGCCCCATACTCCCATCCCACCTTGTTTCTTCTAAACTAAACACACTAGAACAATTAGCTGGCTGATAAAAGTTAAAGCCTTGTTTGGTACAGAACTGTGGGTAACAATTTGTGGTTTCCATTCTAAGAATATAAACTACTTGGTTTCAGGTCTGTACAATGTGCTAAGTTATGGTTGTGGTGATGTGATGAAGAAATAGGATAATCTACTGTGCAAAAGATATCTCTGGGTTTCATGGAGCTCATGGTCAACAGTTCCATAAACTTCTTTCTCAAACCTGAGCACTACAATATATTCAATGGAGCACTGGTTAGTGACCTGAGTATACATGCAATGCAAATAACAGAGTTCATGCACTAATTAATCCAACATTTACAATTCTTGCTTGTACTCTTTTCATTGTACGATTAGTATCCATGGTTTGTGGATAATGTTCTTCTCCTACCTGGTTCTTGTATCACATGATTTAAAAATCACATAATTTCCTGTTCAAGTCATTGAAGTAATTTTGACTACTTGATTTATAAATTTTAAATCAGGAAGGAAAATTGTTATCAGAAGAATTATACAGATCAAAACTGGGACCCCAAGATAATAATGATCTAACATAATGTTTGTGAAAAATACCTGCTTGAACTCTCGTCAACAATACTACATGATGTGAGAGTCTTCTTTGATAGCACAGTAAATTGTAAGCAAACTCTTCTGATTTGTTCAAGATTATGCAAAGCGTCAGGCACAGAAAACTAAAATGAAGAAACATTTAATATTTAAAGTTTGGGCAAATTCCTTCAACGCCATTATGAATTGTAACTTGTTCCCTGTGTGCCATTGAGAATACACCCTTTTCCTCAATGTCATTGGTTCTATTTTCTCATCCCTTCACTGCCATTGCCGTTAGAGGGCTGTGAACTTTGCTGTTAAGTGATGCTGAAAAGTCGATTTTGCCCCTCACTCTCTTCCCCACTCGTCCGCGTGCCGGCGCCTTCCCCGCCGCGCCTGCCGCGCTCGCGCGCTGCGCTCCTGCGCCGTCGCCTGCCGAGGCCCCAGGTGGCTCCTCGGCCGCGCCTGCCGCCCTCCACGTCCAAGCGCTGCGACGCCGGCTGCCGCGGGGTCGTCCCACGCGCGGTCGCGCCGTCGCCCGCGCGCTAGTCTTCATCTCCTGCGTCGGACGCCGCTCCTCAACTCAGTGCGCGCTGCCCTCGCTCCGTGCGCGCCGCGTGGCGCCGGCCTCCGCCCGTCCCCTCCGCAGCGCGCCGCCCTCCTCGCCTCTGCGCGCGCCGCCGCTCGTCCCCTCGACCGCGCGCCGCCTCCCCTCGCCTTCGCGCGCACAGCTAACGCGCCGGTCGCCCCCCGTACCCTCCGCGCGCGCCGCATGGCGCCGGCCTCCGCCCATCCCTCCGCAGCGCACCGCTGGTGTGCCGCCCTCCTCGTCGTTGCGCGTGCGCCTCCACCATGCGCCGCCTCCCCTCGCCTTCGCGCGCACAGCCGCTGCGCCGCCCGTCCCCTCCGCGCGCGACACCCCTCACCTCCGCGCGCTGGGCAAGCATGCTCGAGGGCGGGCCGGCTCTGTGAAAGCCTGAAAGGGGCTGGGGAAGAAATAACTCTGGCCATATTACCCGCTACCCATTACCCGAACCCGAAATACCCGGACCCGGACCTGAAGTATCCGAACCCGCACTACCCGATATTTAGTTCGGATATTAGATCCTATTACCCGAATTTATACTGGATAGTTCGGGTAGCTACGCCCGGTACCCGAACTACCCGTAATAGGATTTGTGCTTTTTTATCTTGTCAATTACTCAAATGTCAAGTACCTGTGTCTTTTATGAATGTGTCATGGTTTGCACTTGCATGTTACATTTGCACAAGACGTCAAGACTTAAGTATCTAGTATATAGTATATGTTGAGTACCTATATCTTTGTGTTATTTCATTATTTGACTGTATCCTGACTTCTGTGATCTTATATATTTCGGGTAAATTGGATATACCCAAACCCGAACCCAAAATTACGGGTACCCGAAATTGCGGGTAGCATTTTTTTAGGGCTGCAATTGGGTAATGATTTTCATTACCCGAAATTTCCAAAACCCGAACTACCCGACCCGAAATAATCGGGTAACCCGAACGCCCAGAGTTAGGAAGAAATGGGTTAGCCACTGCCATGTGGGGCCCATAACGCCGCCAGCCCCTATAACAGGCTAAGTCTAACGGCAATGTCACTGAAGGTACTGAAAATCAGAACCAATGGCTTTGAAGGGAAGTGTATATTCTCAATGGCACATAAGGAATAGGTTACAATTTACAATGGCATAGGAGTAATTTGCCCTTAAAGTTTCCTCTGTTCAGACGAAGGGCCCTCAGATGAAACATACCCATTGAAATATTGGTCCAAGTGGGGTCGCATTAACTCATGCTTATACCACCTCAAGAGACACTGCTCATAAATTGGCATAAATAGCCAACAATAATAAGGCCTTGGTGTCACATAATTTGCAGTCTAAAAGTATATACTTTGATATGGACTTGATCTGTTCGGAACAACATCGCACCTTGTCTACAGCTGCAATCTCAATCTCAATCCCCCCCCCCCCCCCCCCCCCACACACACACACACTATAGCAGATTCAAAGCTCAATAGGGAACTGAAAGTAGATGCTCTGAACTGTATGAAACACCGAATGCCAAAAGGTACATGTGGAGCCCAAACCACAGCGTACATCAGTCTGAGTAAATTCATTTGTTTGGCACTGTAAAAAATATACCGAGGTAGTGAGGTAGCTGCAACCAGCACATGGACCATACTAGATCACAATGTAAATCTAATATGGTGGCATTCTCTGAAATCTGATTTCAGAACACATCAGGTGCTTATTGATTCCATAGAAACCCGAACAAGTCTTGGTAGTTCATTCACATTGCTAAAGTTAAGATCCAAGACAGTTTTTACTGAAGAAAGGCCATTGTCCACACTTTCTCTCCTTTCATGACTGCCAGCAGCAGAAGCAATCATGAGCTGTGACTTTCGAGTTGCGTCGAATGCCAAGTTCACATCATTTGTCTAAAAAGATAAAAAACAACTAATCAATATATCCAGATATTGTTACTGAATGGTGATGCACTGAAGTGGAATTATGCTAGCTTTGTTTGCTATATGCAAAGTCAGTTGCCATTGATGGTTAATAAATGCAATGTAAGCTAACTAATTTCAGGTTGCTTGTATACCTCAAACAGTAAGGGGAGATGACAGAATGACCACAAACAAATACACTAACAGAGTTCGTCTTTGATGTCAGTAAGTCTTCAATCATAGATAATTGTGTGCATCTAAAAAAAAGATTCTCAACTTCTCATGTAACAGAGGTTTCAGTGCCGGCCCAAGGGGTAGGGCACCGGGTGCGACGGCCGAGGGCCCAAGCCAGGGAGAGGCCCAAACCCAGGTATGTATACGTTACGTACAGGCCTATATGTATGTGTATCAGGCAGCCTAAAGGTGAAAACGAGACATCGTCGGCCAATCTTGTGGAGAAAGAACAAAAAGAACGGAGGGAGGAGCGGAAAGCAAAATGCTCGTGACTAGTTTCACAGGCGCCATCGTGAGTCGTGACTCGCGATCTGATCGTGGCATCGGGCCAGTACTGAATCGTGGAGGGGCCATACCGCGACGAGTTCTCCAGGGGCTTTAGAGCATGTTTAATGGTTTAGCTCGCTTGCCGACGTATCCAACGTCACGTCATCCCGTCCAAAACACTTGTTCCTTTTTTAAAAAAAATTCCCTGCACCATGTAGCTTTTAATGCTCCTTTCTAGCCTGTTGAGTCGAGGACTAATAGGAGCAGCCGGAGTGGTGGTGACAGGTCTAAAAAGATGCAAATTAGTGCATGCGCCGGCGTTAAGCCGACGTTTGGTGAACCGCCGTTCTCTTCTCTCTCTTCTTTTCTTACTCTTCCATCTAGAATTTCTATGATCTGGATAACCCTGCTCTTATAAGGTCTACACTCTAGAGGGGCCTTCGCGACAAGTTCGCCAGAGGGCCTTCAAAATCCTAGGGCCGGCACTGAGAGGTTTCTAACTCAAATTGGCATTGCTATTACTACACTCAAACAGCCACTACAATCAAAATGGGAGCAATCCAGAGTACTGCCAGTGACAACATCCTTTATGACTCACATGGTTTTATTACCAACCAAAGCTAATGAGAGCTAGATCCATTTCACTATTCCATTGACACTGCAATCATAACTTGGCAATATAAAGAAGACTTGTAAGAGAGCCTTGAATTCTGGAGAACTGATTGACCCAATCTCAACTAAAAACTTATAGGATTATTATTAGTATACTGATAAGTGCTGCAGTCCCGAGCTACTTATTTATTTTCCACAGATGAGTGTAGTTAGTACCATTCTATTATATAAAACAGGTATCCTAAAGCAAATTTAGTATTACATTGCAATCGATTCTACCTGTGAGAAACAGACCCGGACATTTCACACCTAAGAAGTTACAAGGAAGGTTGCAGCAGCAAATTGGAAATCCATTTCGCAAAAAGCTTCTCATTCAGGGACAGAAATTTCTACCATGTCGAAAGAACCATCAATTTATTGTGGTGGCAGATGATTGGGAAATTAAAAAATGTACTTACATACGCAAGTAATCTCAACAAGTGAGCTTGGGTGTGAACAGCTAGAGGCAAATGGTTGCCAGACACCTGGGGTGCATTGCCACCCTTCGTTGAAGAGTGTTTTGACGATCCATGGCTATTCATGTTATCAATATCTTGAGCAGAAGATGATGGTGATTCACCTATGCAACAGCAACACATTAAATGCAAATGCTGACATAAAAGTCCACAGTGGCACAGAATTGTCATGAAATAACTAAATAAAACTTTGATATGATGTACCATAAAAACTTCAGGAAAAAGACAATGAAGCAATAGCACAAAACAATAAAAAAACGTGTTGTACTAAATACAAGTAGCACAAATAAAAATGCTTCTATATTTCAAAACATCGTTAGTCTAAGTGGAAGGGCCGTGTCAAGCATCACATACAACCAAAATACCAGAAGACTAACACCGGTCTGTATAAACTATATACTATTCTGGCCGCAATAGCTGAACTTTCATGATTCTACCCAAGTTTAGGGGACTTAAAAAGATCAATTATATGGGGATTTTCTTCAGTCTGATTAGCACAACAACTACAAAGGACATTTGATGAAGCCTTCAAAGAAGCAAATTAGGTTTCCATAAGATTGAACTATTATGCAAATAAGAGCAACAGGTTGTTTGTACATCAAGTACCTGGGCAGCTGCCTGCAATTCCTGTCGATCTTTGCTCGCACTAGGGTGTTCGTAGTATGCAGCCTTGAGGTAAGCAACTTCCACACACTTATACGCTAAGGCAGCAGCAGCCATTTTCTTGCACCGTTCATATTCATAAGCACAAAAGCTGGCAAGTAAAAGAACCTCATTTTTAGCATGTGCTCCCTCCATTCCAAATTATAGTTCATTTTGGCGTTTCTAGATACATAGTTTTTGTCATGTATCACACATAGCGTATATCAAGGTGCATAGCAAAAGTGATGCAACTAGAAAAGCCAAAACGACTTATAATTTGGTACGGAGGGAGTAATACACTTGGAGAGTTGGAGAACATCACTATGCAAACATTTGTAGCAGCAACGTTAGACACAACTTCTCTTGAATACACACCTCAACTATTCATTATGCATTAAATGTTTAATTCAGTTAACATGGATTGGAGTGATGAGTAATCATGGTTGGCCTAGATTGCGGCTCAAAAGAATTCAACAAATTTAATGTCAAATTAACCGTGAGCTGGTATCAAGAAGAAAGTTAAACCAAATTGGCAATTTTACCTTAACATGGTTCTACTACTCTACTCCATGTTCCAGAACTCATAACCGCAATGAATGAGACCACCAGGTAATAAGAACTACATATCATAAAGAGACTAGTGTGTTTAAGTAGCTTACGTGCATAATTTTGCAGTTTCCGAGTACATCTTCATTGACTGAGCTACATGTCCTGGTCTGGAACTGGAACTGTCAAAGCTAGGAATTTCCAGAAGAAAAGCAACGTGGAGAAACTTTAAAGCTGCCTCAAAGTACAGACCTGTACTTTTAAGTTCTTGACCTTTATTCTGCAGGGAAAAAAATTCAAAGAAATTATCAGGAAAAGTTGATATCATAGGACATTGGTAGATCATAATGATATAATTTTAGCGCAGCAGGGATTAACCACCTTCAAATCATTCGCCTTATGCTTTAGATCTCTGGCTTCCTTGAGAGCGAATGTAACCACACTACCATCCTTCCTCATTGGACTCGTGTCTGAAGGATTAGAAATCGCTTGCTCAGCAGTCCTGTGTTGCACTCCATTTTCAATATTGGACCTTGTTAACTTCGCTTTCATTTTCAACGGATCTGATTTTACTGAAGTAGGACAGCTCTTTTCCTTACCTTCTTCCATAGGCAAACTGACAACTTGAGCAACAGGATTCTGACTATCTTGGTTATTAAGGGTAGATTTTTCCTTTTTAAATGACACGCCCAAGGGCCGAAAAGTTCCACTACCTTTCTTCCTTTCGTATGTAACAAGACCAGACTCATTCTCATTACTGGTGTCAATTATCTTTTCCTTTTGTCGTAATTCTCCTTGGGCACTTCTGTCCTCCAACAAATCCCTTTGCATGTTCCCTTGACATCTGTTAGGTAGGGTTTCATCAAGATCTTTGTGAGATTTGGAGTTCTTTTCAAAATGATAAGATTTTAACTCAGTGGCATGTTTCCTAGCCATATCTGCTGCAGAAGAGTGGGTACAGTTGTCATCATCCATTAAATCATATGATACTGCAGCACTCACATGGCGTTCCTTGTGCATTGTTTTCACCTCAGTTTGGGGGTTACCATCTCCAGTTCTGTTACTGGAAAATGTTTGTTTCACAGGAACATTCCTTGAGTCATCACATGGCCCAACACCCCATTCCTTATTCCTATTCTTATCACATTCACAATCAACTATGGCAGCCTCAAACTTCTTCTCATCTTTTACTTTGGCTTTTCTCTTCCTATCAAATGAAGAAAATTTGTGATGATATGCATCCCTTTCTTCAAGACCAATGTCCACTTTGCCCACCTTAATTTTCGGTCCACCCTTTTGTGCCAAAATACAAGTTTGTAAATTTTCAAAACTACTATTTTCAGTATACTTTGTGGCTTGTTCTTTGATTACTTCAGTTTTATCTGTTGCCAGGTCATTGCTGCTTATTTGTTCTTTCAATTGAATATTGTCATTTTGTTGAGAAGGCCTAGATATGCATGTATTTCCTGTCTTTCCTTGTGCAAATTGACTCTCACCCTTTACCTTTGTGGTCGAAGCAGGCATGTCTGATATAATCTCTTGGCAGGCAGGCATTTCTGTGTTGACTTCCTTGGTCACAATTACGCTAGCATCACCTTTATCTTTTCTAGTCTTTTTCACATGCATCTTTTCCTTACTGCTAAGTTTCATTTTCTTAGCCACATGGCCTATGACAGGTCCAGGGAGAAGAGATGACTGTGAATGTCCTTCAAAAGCTCTAGGTACATTTTCCATGTCCAAATGTGTTTCCCATTTCTTTAGCATCGGAGCAACTTTACCTGTTAACTGCAGCAAATTGCCATGCAGAGGTGACAACAAAAATCCTCCAGGAACGAGAAAACATGTCATGACCTGAAAGATGACGCAGAAGAAAACCAAGGATTCTAATTACAGCTTTGGTTTTAATAAGAGCTAAGCAAAAACTTGACCATTAGACAGTGATTCACCTGTAGGATGGTCCGAGGTGATTCATATGGCACCTTGCTGAACACGGGAGATACTCCCCCAAGCCTATCAGGACTAAGATGAAGAAATATCAAGGCCCAGGCCACTATAGATAGCTGCAGTTTTCATCGGCAGATCGTTATTGGAACAAACTTTGGTCCAAACTTTGACTGAACTTGAATCGCTGCCATTAAGTGAAATGTCCAAAGAATCAGAACCTGCAACCTCCTCATCGTTTGTGCTTGAGCATCTTTCCTTCTTAATTAAATCGCTACTTGAAGGTTCTCCAGAACCGTTATTACGGGAAATGGATTCAATAGCTACCATAAAAGGGTTTCGATCCATTTGCTGCATTAGCAAATCATGACATTACCAATCCACATGAATGTATATTCATCAGAATATATACTACTTATCAGCACAATGAAAATCAATACAAACCTCAGCGGATGGTTGGTAAGGTGATCTTGATGTGCTAATGTTTGCTGCAATGTGAGGGCTTCTGGACTGATGCAACAGGGGAGAACGCTGATATGTGGGTAAAAATGAACCGTACCTACCATATATTGACCCTGTCAAAGATTGTACCATGCTTAACATTCCTCTCAAATGCATCAAAAGAAATTAACCAACAACCACGAGCTCTTTACCTAAGTTCTTTGCAGGAACCCCTCCTTCGAAGTCCTTCTGAAAATGTCCTAGAACATGCTGAAGTTTTTTATCCTGGAACCAAATGCAGCACTTCTTAGACAATAGTGTAGTCAATAGTTGAAAACAAAAGAACATAGTCAAAGGTGCAGGTATGCAGCATTATTCGGGCGTACCAGTGCCGTAGGCTCCCGCACTATGCGGGGTCTGGGGCAGGTTGTTTAGCACACAGCCTTTCCCGCACATAAATGTGCAGAGGCTGGGGCTTGAACCCTGGACCTTCCGGTCACAGGCGGTGAAGCTCTACCACTGCACCAAAGGCCGCCCTTTTATATGCAGCATTATTCAAACTAAAGTTTTTGATGCAGTGAAAATGGAGCATTAACTGGTGAAAAACACAATCACAGTACTAAACATGACAAAGTCTAATCCTAAGCTAATTAAGAAAAAAACTTATTGTTGATAGCTTGATGCAAACTAACACCACCGAAGTCACAAGTCGCAATAATGGTACAAGTACTATGTAGATTTGTCAGGAGGCCTACAAGTCACAACCTATCTCCCCTGATGCATCAATGTCATGATTTACAACTTTTTTTTTTCTGGGTTCATGTAGCATCCCTTTTACCGCAAAACGAAGTCAAGTAATGCAAAGCACAAGACCATGGAAACATCCGCCATTCATCTTCTTTGTAAAGATGAAGCTATCAAAGAGCCCGACCAAATTTGTCAGTGAGCCAACATCACATCAACATGCGTCACAATTTTCACCTAAATGGGAAGGAACCTTTCCCCATGGTTCTGGAAGCAAGAAGAGTACTAGGTCGTTGAATAATGCGCATACTTCAGAGCACTCACTGAACCAAAGCGAAAGCGGGCCTGGTGATCAAAGTTCCCGGTGAGAAAGCGGGCCTGGTGATCAAAGTTCCCGAGCCCCACTGTGCTTTGAAATTTCTAAACATGACACCCAATTTGTATGCCTTTTAAGATTTGACCCCCTGGTCCATATGTCAATGACTCACAATAACCCCACATGTCAGTGTGATAGGGGTGTCAAATTTCGAGAGGCATGCGAATTGGGTGTCATGTCGGGTTCGCACCGAATTCGGCAGCACAGGAGGCTGGCACAACCCGCCGCCAGCCGCCGCATTACCGGCCAGCCCGAGAGCGTGAGGAGGCGGACGTCAGCCCGGGGGGCAGGGGAAGGCACTCACGATGTAGGAGAGCGCGACATCGGGGTCGAAGAAGGCCTCGCCGTCGCCGTCGGAGCGGGCCTCCCCCTCCTCCAGCTCCTCTGCGTCGTCCGCCAGCCTGATGCCGCCGCAGGACCCCACGCCCTCCCGCCGCGCTCCTCCCAGCGACGGCATCCCGCCGCGACCCGCAGAAGCTGCTGCTGCACCAGCGCGCTCCTGGATCGCCGCCGAATTCAGAGGCGCCAGGCTCCGCCCCCTCTTCACCCCGTCGACGTCTCGAGGTCCGCGCCCTAGCCCCCAGGTGCCCACTACTCGCGACTTCTCTCTGAATTCCTCTGCTCTCTGCTGCCTGTGTCTGCAGTGCAGCGGCCGTGTCGCGTCTCAGTTGGTTGGCTGGCCTGATCGAAGCTGGTCAGCGATTGTTATTGGTCGCGTCTTCTCGCCGCTGGTTATTACTTTTCCCTCTACCTCTACGGCTCGGCTCCGCTGCTGATTTGCGTTGCTTTTTACGGAAGAATAATTTTGGGATGATGCGGTGAAATGGAAATGGAGTTTGCGTCTCCAGGTAGCCGTACGGGGTCATGCCGATCACGTGGCCCCGGGAATGAAGAAAAGGCACGGGGGAACTGGTGAAGTAGATCGCAGGCCTGCGAAGAAGGCGCGGGCCGTACGAGCAAGCCCAGAAACGCTAACCGCCCAGCGCGTGGGATGTGGGAGGCCCACGAGAATTACTAAGCTTTGTTATCCTTTTATTTTGGTCATTTTTTAATGCTCTGGTTATTTGTCTTCGCAGCACTATTATTATTATGTACTATGCAGCATGCATATTTGGCTGCATAAGATATTTACAAAATAATAGGCCTGTCTTAGTGGGAACACGGAAAAAGCAGTATCCTTTCCGTTTTCTTCAAAGTTTCTTGCTAAGGATGCAGGACATATGGTGGAAATTAAAGTTCTCATGTCGTCTTCATAACCTCTCGCACCTTTTTCTGGGATTTTTCAGGATTAACCGGCGTTATGCGTTAAGTGGTAAGCGGCGTTCCGTTGACAACGAGGCACCAATGGTGACTTCGAGAATCTCCAGATCTGAGTACTTCGAGGGTGCTCATAGAGATAGGATTTACGTACATGTGTTCATAGAGGTGAATGTGCGTGCGTGTTGTGAGCGTCTGCGTTGTACTGTGTAATTCTAAAAAAAACCTGTGGTCTCTTGCCGAGTTGAGTTGGTAGTGAGGTAAGCAAATTGGAATCTTTATAGGGTTACTGGGTTACCATTACGTGCATGCGCGCGCCTCTTGCTTTACCGTCATCCCGCTCTTACTTGCAATCACCAGTTCAGGTTCAGTAAAGCACGATTTGCCAGGAGCTGGTTGCACAGGCGTATCAAAGATGTACATCCGAGTTTGATCCCACTTGCCCTGCCGAACGAACGTATTGGCAGCATGTACAGGGGTGCTGATAATTTTCAGAGACAGTTGCTTCTTGCTTGGTCTCATCAACAAAATTTAAAAGAAAACAAGAGCGAAACAGTTCGTTGCCTTTTGTTTACATATAAGAAATTTAAATTTAGATATGCCAAAAAAATCAGAGTGGCGCAGCGGAAGGATGGTGGGCCCATAACCCACAGGTCCCAAGATCAAAACTTGGCTTTGATAATTTCTGTTTTCATTTTTTTACCTTATTTTGTTTCCTTTTGCTCTTGCTGATTAATACATAGATGCATGGTGGAATCTGCTTTTCACATCAATGTAGTGATCTCTTTTTTAATCAGGAAGGAGTGCCAAGTGATCTTCTCTAGCAATACACAGTACTCGATCTTACTAATTAAGGAGTGCAGTGATTATCGCCTTATTGGAGTGAGGGAGCTTTTAGCCATGGAGACGACGCTTCCGGATGGGTGTGAGGTAGTAGATCATCGCGCGGCGCGCCATTGCGGCGACAATAAAATTCCCCATACCGTACCAAAAGCATGCAGCAGAGGTCGATGGATATCAACACTGATCCATCCAGTGCGCAATAATCTCATCTCCAACAAAAGCAGTATGCTGATGGATCGACACAGATCAAGATGGAGACGAAAACAATACATGGGCTATAGCTTTATTGATCGGATCGGAGAGACACTGATCGAGACTGAACACAAATGGTACAAGTACACGCGTTCATCCGAGACTTCCAATCATGGACCGTCCGTCAGGTAGCATAACACAAGCTAATAATTAATAAACCAACGGCTACTGATGATGATGATAACATACACGAATTAAAAGGAACTTAATAACACGTATAGTATACGTACGTGCACGTGCACCACAGGAGACATTCATTCGTACACACTCCTACAGATAACCTAGGCTGTCTACTTGTACCGTGGTGCCACGCGATACATATACACACATATATAATAAATAGCTAGGTCTCTCGTACAAGGCAAACAATCGAACGTGAGCAGCAATAGTTAGGTCAGTCGTGCACGTGTGCGCTCCGGATACGTCGATAGATCATCCATCTATCAGACCACCTCCACTGTCCTCGGCTGCGGGATGATCACCGCCGCCGGAGGCGGCAGCGGCAGCGACGGCAGCGGCGGCGCCCTCTCCGCCGGTAGCGGGGGCGGCATGATGTCGACGACGACGGCGTCGTCCTTGTCGGCGCCGTCGGTGCTCGCCGCCTCCTCCCCGTCGGTGTTGTTGTCGAGGGTGACCGCGACGTGGGCCTGATGAGGCTGAGGCACCTGCTGCTGGTGGTGCTCCTTCTCGGCGTCGGCGACGACCTGAATCTCCGACACGGCGCCGTTCTTCTTGGGGTTGCGGTACATGAAGTAGAGCGCCATCTGGGCCAGCCCGAACAGCAGGCCCAGCACGTTGGGCATCTGCACATCAAAGCAAAACGTTTGTTTCGTCATCATCAGTAAAATAATTTGCATATTCTAAAAAAAAACTAATTTGCAATTTCCCCCCTGAGACGATCAGTTGAGTAAATGCATCTTCATTTGCGCTAGCTAACATCAGTTAGTGCGATCTAGCTGCTAGCAGGCTTTTCAAGAACACATGATTTTAGCCTATAAGCATCTGATTTATAAACTACTCTATCAGCGCGCTGGCCTTTAAGATTGCAAGTACGTTTTGGTTTGCTTTAATTTTGCAAAAGATGGTAGTATGTGCAGTGTGATCTTTTTGTTAGGTTCTGTACACAGAAAACAGCTGGCTCGTGGGTCGTGACACAAGCGCAAACACCTGTACTTCACTAACTGTGATTGTACAGTAAAGTACGTGTATTAAACCAATTAACATCACCTTAAGCTGGCTAGCTATCTAGTACTACCTTTAACCTTTGCAGGCCTGCTTCGAAAGGTTGGGAAAGCTAGCACGAGATGATTGAAAGCGAAAAGAAAAACAAATCCAAAGAGTGTGTGCTTTACCGCGACGAAGAAATCTTTCAGGAGGAGGCCGTAGAAGAACCAGGCGACAGCGCTGATGGTCAGGAAGAAGGAGAGCCAGAAGGGCATGAACTCCACGCTCTTGGTCCGGATCACTTGCCGCTGTTGTTGCAAAAATTTTAACAGGTCGTTTGGTTACTTGATCCAATTAAGTAATTAACTAGTAGCTATAATTATTAATCCGGCCTTAGTGTGTTAGTGCAATAAGTAGTGTATAGCTAGGAAGCTTACGATGATGGCGAGAGGAGCGACGAAGACGGCGAGGGCGAAGGCGGCGCCGACGCCGCCGGCGATGGAGACGCGGCGCTGGCCGTCGACGAAGAACTGCAGGATGGCGACCATGGCGCCGAAGAGCCCCATGTTCATGATGCAGAGCAGCTTCATGGTGGAAACCATGGCGTCCCTGGGCGCGTAGACGAGGTAGATGGCGAGGTAGACGGACTCGACGACGCAGGCGATGGCGTTGATGGAGAGGAGGAGGACGTCCATGCTCAGCAGCGCGTAGTAGAGCCACAGCATTGCGCTCAGCAGCGCCACCACGTACGGCACCGACTGGAACGACTCGGTCGACTTCTTCTTGTAAACACGGTAGAACGTGGGCCTGTTACAATATTAGTGATCAAGGTGATCAGTAGCGCTTAGCTTAATTGGTAATTTAGCAAAAAAAACAATTTACTATACTACTCACACTGGTGCCAGGGTGACCAGGAAGGACAAGATGTTGCCTGCAAAACAGACAAGAAAATGCCATTAGTTCTACTTTGCTAATGATTAGTATCGTTCTCCTGTCATGCATGGTTTTGAGCTTGCATGCATGCATCTCCTAAAAGTATACTGTTGCATGCATGTACTACCATATGATGCATGCATGGTGTGCAAATATACCTAGGATCCCCACAGCAAAGACCAACGGGTGCTGAACGGTAATCATCTTGAAGTTGAAGGGTAGTGATCAACACTAATCTCCCTGCTCCACACAGACAAAAGCTAGCTTATTCAGCACTGCTGCGCCTAAGAGAGAAACAAAGAGATCCCTCTTGGGAGGCTGGCCGGCCGGCAAGCTTGTGCTGCTGCTTCTTGTCTCTACCACATGACACAATGCAAGCTCCCTTCCTGGCAACCCCTCGGTATTTATAGGGCCAGGAAAGGAGCCTCCCGTCACTTAAATACTCCGGTAAATCCGAGGAGAGCGGAGAGTCTCGATGATCACCACTGTGTTATCGGTTGAGCTTTAATTTGCATTGCCTTCCGGGCGCGCGCATACGTGTGGCCGGGCGCACTTGACACCCCGATCCTAATCACATCCTTTTGCCCGGCTTATGTGTCGGTAATCCGCGACATGTCGCACTTAGGAGGCGTCTTAGTTGACACATGGGTATTTACTTGGTTCATTACATGGATACATAGACTACATGTGTCGATCTTTGACGACGCTCTCTCGTTCATGATAACAAGTTGATCCATCTATATTTGCGCTTAGGAATCAATAGTGTAAATCTTTGAGTTGCGCTGCTTATAATTTGAATAGAGATGCATGGACGAGAAGGTGGCGGTAGCATGAGCATTATCAGGGGGGGAAACGTAGAGCCAATCTAAATTTTCCAAATTAATTCATCAGAAATTGATAACACGGGGCTGGTCTTTTTGCTAACTCTTTTCCAAATCAGCAATTAGTATAAAGACTGTACCAAATTAGAGTGAAATGAACTGTACCTTGTATTTTGAAACGAGGGTAGCAGCGAAAGTTAGGCTTTGATACACCGAGAAGGCCTATTTGTATAATTTACGTAAGGTAAAAGGTTGCAAGAGTGTTTAAATTTCTTTTGTGAAAAAAGAGTAAAAGACACTACGCACATACTTTATGAGGGAGCTGGAATTCCAATTCTCCATCATTTTATATTCCCCTTTAACCATCAAACACGCAGTATAGTGTGTGGCAGGCATGGATCCCATCATATATCTGAACTTTGAAGTTCTCATTGGCGATTAATTGGTTCAGAAAGCTGGCGTAGGTTCTAGACAAATAGCTGCTTGGGGGAATGCAGAATCTGGCAAAGTTGCAATCATGCAAGTAAAATAATAATCCGCCCCCTTTTTACCAAGTTAATAAAGCGCTGTGAAAAAAATCCCTACAAGCAACTACCCCTAGTGGCACGGTTACTTTGGACCACCACCACACTACACGGTGATATGGATGCTACGTGCGCGGGAGGCCGGGCCCGGGCGAGTCAAAAGCGCTAGCGCGGTAAGCAAGCGAGCACCCAGCGCGCGGTTACTGCACAATGCACACACGTCGTTAGGCCGCGACGCGATCAGAACCGTCCACTTTCGCAGCCGCAGACGTGCATGCTGCGTGCCCGGCGAGCTGGCTGGCCAGCTCTAACCCCCGCTTTTCCAGGGTAATTATGTTGCCATGCATCGTGCCCGGCCGTGCGGTAACATTCCGAGTAGTAGCTACCAAACCAAATTTACCTGGGAAAAAAAAGTGATAGTGATGATCGACGGACAGGATGCATGTGTTCCATTTGACCAGCAATTTTGTAACCCCACAGTTTGTCACATCTTAGGTAGTTAACTTTAACCGTTCTTAGTAAGAGTTTGGTCAATTATTTGCCATATTTTGTCTTTTTTTTTCTGAAAACACAACACAGAGATTATCCACATATGATTCACAATCGCCCCATAAATCAATGGTTCATTTTCTTGTCAAAGTTTGCCGCCGTAGTGACAGGCATTGTCACACATTTGTAGCAGGCTGTGGCTTTCAATTCGTCTTTGCAAAACTAAAGTGGAGTATAATTTATACAGTACTAGTATACGGAGTATGAGATATTTATGAACATGCTAAGGTGTCTGTATAGTGACCTCGGACGCTTTGCATGAGAAGAGGAGGGCATTGGCTGGTCAGATTAATAACCCGTGTTATCGTCATTAATTAGCAACTAAGGTAGCATCGCCATCAATGGAAATAAAATGGAAACCCAGCTCGTCCCGGCCGTAGCTTTCTAGCTTGTCATCAATCTCTTCTCTTTGTCCCATCCAGATGTCAGCAGATCACTGGGATACTAGATCGAGATAGCTAGCTAGAGAGAGCCAGCCTATCCGATGGCTCTGTCAGCAGCGAAAGATACTTCTGTTTCTCTGATCACAGTAGAGATATAAGTTCATCAGACTATGGTAATACCTATAATAATGTATTATCATAAAGTTATACTCCCTCCATACTTGTAAAAGAAGTCGTTTTGGACAAGTTTTAAGTCAAACATTGGGAATATAAATCATGAATACCTTTTAAGTTATTGAGTTTTAAAATGTGAAAATCATATGAACATTCTTGAAAAATAATTTTAAAAAAGTATAAATATATCAATTTTTATTAAATATTTTTTGTTAAAATAAGAAGTCAAAGTTATGCTTTGGAGACCGTTTCTCTGTCCTAAACGACTTCCTTTACGAGTATGGAGGGAATATGTCGTTTTGCATTTTTTTAAATCATAAATTTTGTTGTGCACCTAGATATGTGTTACTATGTATCTAGAAAAGGCTAAACCAAGATACAATTTGGAACGGAGGGACTACAAAGGTATTTTTCACAATGAATCTAGTAACACAATATTGATTGTCAATCTCTATAATTTTTTTTATATAGAAGGCGAAAGCTAAAATACATTGACTTAGGACAATACATAGATGGCCTAATATATTCGTGATTAACTGGAGGATGTTGTGTACATATACATTGATCTCTAGTGTACTACAAAAAGTTAATTGTCAGGCTAGAGAGCACTAGCAATCTTATATTAGCTATATATCTACAGTTGAAAGTATGAGGCGCATATGCACGTACGGAACCTCTGCTAATAAACATGCATGGACAACGGGAGTAGAGATCAGCAGGCTAATGCTGCACTTGCACCCATCCAATTTTAATTTCAAATTGCATCATCGATTTGCACTAGGGCTCAGTGCATGCGAACAGCATTTCTTAATTATATCTATATAGAAAGGATTGTTCAGTTCTGGGTGGGACATGTGGCAGCAAAAGTGCCGCGCGACTCGTTTCTTGGATGGAAAGGCAAAGATACCGCAGGGATTCGCACGCGAAGGGCTAGTGATCGGCACTGCTGTAGAGTCATGTAATAAACATGGTGATGATGATGGATGGATCAAAATCAAAGTGCTGTTGAAACTATTGGCCATATACCTCCTGGAACTCATTTGCGCCACTAAATGCCCGACAGCAGATCGACCATCGGTGTTTATGAACTAGCTAATGCGACTTTCACTCGGTCTCGAACACAGTTTCTTTTCGTTTATTTAATGTAGGTATAGAGTCAGAAAAAGAAAGGCGGAAAAATAAATTGATAAAGCCATAAAGGACATTGTTCAACAAATACTCCAACAATCCATGATAAGGCATGGACATGCATATGATAAGCATGACTAGCACCTTTAATTTTACCATTTTTGAAAAGTTAACAAGAGAGATACACTAAAATAAAACTCAAACACCACACTCGATCGTTATTGCGGCTGGGCTAGCTGCTGCTGTCATTATGCTGGAGTTAATTATAGACGAATGGAGTGGTGAACCTGCTTCTTGTTTCAAATTTGCTAATATGAGAAGCAAAGATGACTATTTAATGTAGAATAATAAAAATACATCATATTGTCTAATTTAATTCATAAGAAATACTTCTTGGGTAGAAAAATAATGTGACCATAATAAATCTTGACAGGTGTAGCTGCAACTGCAATTCGCTCCCAAAAAAAACTACCTAGCTATACTTTGTTTCAAAAATGGAAAATGCTTAAGTTTTTGTCATGAGTCAAAACATCTCTAACTTTGATCAAATTTATAGAAAATACAGTAAAATCTACAAAAAATCATTTTGTATTTTATTAATCCCAACATTAAATATGTCTTGATAGGGTATTTATTGTGGTATGGTAGATGTTAATATATTTTTCTATAAATTTGATCAAATTTAATGAAATTTGACTAACAAGTCACGATAAACAATGACTTCTTACAGGAGAGGTGCTTCCATATGCATTGTAAAAATATTAAGTCATCAAGAGTAATATGTTCCAGGTAGTGCTTACATAATATAAAAAATTAATGGATAGAGTAGTCACTTTTGATGTTTCATGATTAGATAATGCCGGCCTTTCCTCCTAACTGAACAATGGGGATCGATTTGGAGATCTGAGGGGCATAACATGGGTGAGATCTCTCAGCTAAAGAATTGAAGAACATGAAAGTGGAACTAGCTTCGCAAATATATACCACTCTCTGCCCTATGTGTACTGTACGTACTGATCATTGTAAATGCACGAGTTCCTGATGACCTAACTTCCAAATGAGTACAAGTTCAAACAATATAGGGAAAAATGTACTGGAATTGCACTGAACTTTTTTGCTTGCTATCGAGCGCATGAAACTTTTTACACACACACACACACACACACACACATACACACACACACACACACACACACACACACACACACACAATTTCAGTCAGAAGCTTATATACCAAAATTTGATACAGAGCTAGTAAAAGTAAGTTATTTTTTGGCACGATTTTAAGGACCCTAAAAATTCCTCATTCACGAGAGCCATTCTGCTGTGGTGAGTATGGTTTTTTTTTTAGGGAATGCTGTGGTGAGTAATTAAGCTTATTACACCAGCTTAATTTATAGTCACGCTATACAGAGGGTACTGTGTGAATTTTACATGAATTCCATAAAAGGTCCAATTTTTAATGTTTCAAAACCACCAGAGCGGGGAAACTTTTGTCGCATACAAACAAACGCTCTGATTGTTTGGCTTATCATCCAGAATCTGCCAGATCAGTCAACTTTTCTCCCTCATCCTATTCAATTAGTTAGAATCACATAATCTGCTTAATCTGGTTGCGAAACGAAAAGAGCGAAAGGCGCACACACGAGCGATAGAGAGAAGAAATACACTGACACGGGATGTTTAAATCGGGTGAAAAGATGAAAACTTTTTGCATTGAGCCGCATGCATAGAGAGAAAAAATGAACTGACACGGTTTTCTAGATGAAAACTTTTCACCCTTTCACCGGAAACACAGCCCGCACATGAGAAGTGCATGCAAGCATGTTGACTTTTGCCTGGATTTGACGATGGTCTCTGGTAATGTTGGACACCAGGCGAAGATTGTTGGATGTGGTTTTGCGCGCATGCCTAACGCTTTTTATCGCTTCTCCACTCGGAATGTACGGGCCCTGCCTTTTGGCATAACAAACGTAAGGTAACATGCAACCTAACCGATAGAGCGATCAAGGTCGCATTGTATACACATGCACACAGTACTTGCGGCTGCCAGCTGCAGGCCCTGCAGTGCTGCGCACCGTGTTGACCACACGTTACAAGGGTGTCGCTCTGCCGTTGGCGATCGAGAGCTTTGATGTGCAATTCGTGCACTGGCGAGCTACCGGGTTGGGTGTGCCAAATATCGATAGAAACATTATAGCAGCGGCTCTATGTGGGAACTTTGTATAGTTGCTAATTAACTTGTTCCCGGTCGTCCTTAAAAGGAGGAGGAATCTTGCCGTTCGTTGGTACACCTCTCACCATGTACAACTGTAGTATATGTCCATACACAAACACATACTCCCTCCGTCCCTTAAAAGAGTATCGTCGTTGGTGTGCGTGCTAACTCAATTTGTAAAAAATACATACAATATTTATATCTTTAAATAAATTTAGTAAAAAATGGACTAAAAGATCTTTCCAGTGATGCTAATTATGTATCATAGATATTAATCTTTTTTACTATAAAATTAATTAAGTCATTTCTCAGGAAGCGAGAATGACACTTCTTTATGAACGGAGGCAGTACTACAAATGCTACCCCACACCACACTCTTACACGTAAACAATTAAAAACTACGCTGTGCGTTAGAGTTCTTCATGACTACACATGTGAGAAGCTACACTGAAATTATTTTGGGCGAAAGCCTGACACATGTCATTTTTAATTTTATCCTAAGTCCAAGTTTTCTAAATTTGACCCAAATTTGTACAAAGGAAATAAGTGCATTTTTCACCATTAAACTATCATATTGGAGTCTAAATTTGGAGATTGAACTAGAAAACCATATATATTTTTTTAGCAATCAAACTATGCAAACCGGACAGAGTTAGCCCCTCTAGCTCATTTCAAAGGTGATTTTTCCTATACTATTTTCTCAAATAATAAAAATAATATGGTTTAATCTAAAACTTTATAACTGGTCAATTTGAAACCATAAAAAATTATAAACCAGTACATGAAATTTTCTAAAAATATACCACCTATTTGTGCTACATTTAGAAATATTTGGGTCTTATTCCTCCCTACTGCTACTATGTTTTTTCTTGCAACTGCGACTGCTATTTATTTAAAAATTCATTTTGTGCTTTTTTTACTTTATCTTGATTGTATGATTACATGATGTTTGAGCGCCTGCGAACTGAGCCTAGATCAGCTGGTAAGGTTCCTTGTGGTGGAACTTGCCCACCAGGGTTCAAGTCGTCAACTTAGCGTTGGTGCTCGCATTTTCCTGAATTTATTCCAAGATTTAATCGGCGTTCAGAGGTGCTCATCATGGTGTGGTTGCGTGCGTATATTCATAGGGATAGGGTTGAGTGTGCGTGTGTTTGTGAGCGTCTGTTGTACTGTGTTTCATAAAAAAAATGATGTCTGAGCGCCTACCTTGTTTGAAACTTGTTACCTAGTCGAGCGATCAAAATAAACTAAAGGGCTAGACATGCAATGCCTAAATAGGATCCATATGTGGTGGAGAGTTACATCTACAAGGTTGGTGTCACCTTGGAGATTTGTTGTACTTAGTCTGCTACATCCCGTTTGATCTTCTGGTCTAATATAGCACAAAAACAATAATAAAATAAACAACAAGCACGAATATGAGCAATAAAACACTTGCAAAAGGAACAAATAACTCTAAACAGAGCAATACATACAGATTAAAAGATCAAACCAGCTTTATATTATTTTTACAAATATATAGGTAAAACCATCTCTGAAACCTGATAGAAGGCCAAAATTGTCTAGTTTTCATAGTTTGATGGTCAAAGATGCCTGGTTTTTAAGTTCAATTGTCAAAAACTAAGTTCATGCTATAAAAATACATTAACATCTGTAATATTAAATAAATGCACTATCAAGACACATTTGAGCAGCGATTTTACAAAATTAATTTGATTTTGTAGATGTTAGTATATTTTTGCTACAAAATTAGATAATTTTGGCAAGGACATTTACTAAAATGGCATATACTTGAAATGGATCAGAGTATCATGAGGCTTAGCTGATACACGTAGAACAAAGAGGACTAACGAGTTGCATTAGCCCTAGGCGTCTCCGAGAAGAAGCGCGTCTTCACTTCCTCTCGGTTATATGATTTTAATTGGTATAGGACATAACTTAGCAACAAAGTTTGCATCAACACACTATAACATTCTGCGACCGAAACGGCATGATTGATGCAAAGCTTTTTCCAAAAGTCTTAGGCGGCTCGCGGCGCAGACAGATAATACTCAAGATAGCATAGCCTTTCCAAATCCTATGGCTAGGAAGCTGCTACATGTCGCCTATGGTGCCTGTGTGTTGCGCACCTGTACGTCTACCGAACAACTTACTACTATATTAAGCGATCGGTGGAGGAGGTGACCGTCTACTCGACTCGGCTCTGCTTCTCGAATGTTCTCGCCTTGCGTCCATTCTGCCTTTAGATCGGCTTTCACTGGAAAGGCGACGAAGTCGGAGCTCGGAGGTGTGTCGGAGACGACGACAGGCTATGGCTGCCATATACCAGTGCTGACCGTCTGACCGGCCGGCTTGTTGCTGTCGACGCGACGGCCGGCCGCCGGCGCGCGGCGGCGGCCAGGCCGATCACGGCGTGCTCTGCTTTCAATTCGCGTGGTGCGGTGCCTGCCGCGATGCGACGCGGCCGAAACCATGTTCTCGATCCGGTGGCATGCATGGTCCTGAGGTGTGATAGAGATGCGCATATATGCAGCTAGCAGCTATATAGGTCAAAGTGCTGCAAGGTTTTCGCCTTTTTTGGTGATGTGAAGCTCATAAGTGCGATTGCATCCATCTTACCATCTACTACTATATATCATCAATAATCTGGCCGTGGCCTTCATGGGGTTTTGACTTTAAAATTTTAATTTAACTGCGGCGCGAGGCCAGTCGAGTCCTCGCTAGCTAGCTCCTACCACTACCGCCATTACTGATGATGCGTGCTCGCATCAACGGCCGGAAGCGCGCTAGGGAAGGAAGACCACCGGTGTACGCCTGCATCATATCGATCGGGTTGTACCTGCAATGCAAAATGTGAGTACAGCATATGGTACTCTAGAAGCTCCGAGGTGTCCAGCTGATCATCAATCCAACGATGACGAGTATGGATGATGGTGAAGCTCCTGGTCATAATATGTTACCACAATGCACTTTATTGCCCAATAGACCTAGCTGGGTTCGAATATGGGAGCAAATTTACGGGGTTGTTTTTTTTTAAAAAAAAAATCACCTTGTAGGCAAAGTCGGGGTCAGAATAAAGTTGCTTCTTGTTAATGAAAAACTGTGGGGGCAGTCTTACTCGGTCTTTTTTTAATTGACAAATAAATCCGTTTGGTTTCAAACATGTAGTAGTTTGTGTTCCAAATATTAGCCACTTCAGCTTTGTATATCCAAAGTAAAAAAAAAATCAACTTTGTTCAAGATTATAGAAAATATTTTAATTTATAAATACTAAATAAATACATAATCAATATATATTTTTATGATGGATTTAATGAAATTGATTCGATGTCGTACATGTTTGTACCTTTTTTTCTATAATCTCGATCAAAGTTAGACGTTTGATTTAGAACCAAACTAAAGCGACCTATAATTCAATAACACTCTTCCGCTGCTGACAATGGCCTTGAAACACTATATTGTATTAATTTACGTTCATCCCATAGATTCCAAACTTAAAGTGTAAATACAGATGTCCGAAAAATAGCACACGGGGGAACAAAGTAGTAGATCGGGCTAACGAAACAATCTCCCATCAGCCAGGATTGGAGGCCCTGTGGCTATTGTTGGGCCTTAACGAAACATTTAGGAACATTTATCTTCGTTGTTGAAGGCCCAGGCCCAACCTATAGTATAAATAAATAAACTTCAGATAACACGCCTTTCACAAAGCTGGAGTAGCTCAGTTGGTTAGAGCGTGTGGCTGTTAACCACAAGGTCGAAGGTTCAAGCCCTTCCTCTAGCGGATTTATTACTTTTTTTTTCAAACACGATTTCCCATTTTTCCATATCGTTTTTTTCGCTTAATTCAATATTATTTGGGATAACGGTGGTTTTGCTGTGATATTTCGTCCAAATATTTCCAACTGATTTTTATTCTTTCTCAAACACGATTGTCCATTTTTCCAGATCGTGATTTTCGCTTAATTCACCATTTTTTGGACTAAACTGTACGAATTTATCCAAAGATTTCCAACTAAATTCAGCTTACAATTACAGAGAACACTAGCCATGTCCACACACTTTCCAAAGAAATCATCTCCCCTGATCCAAATGCTCTATGCGCTCTGCAAGTTTGCAACCCCACAACCGATACCTCCATTCTCTGCATCCTGATTGATACATACACCACTCAAAACCATTCCATAATCCATCCATTTACACGAATTCCATCGCACTGCTTCGTGCGGCATGAAAAGTTTCCCAACAGATCAAGACCGTGCAATAATCCCCGCACAAAAATCGGGAACAAGTAAAGTAAAGCATCTCACACTCCAACCATCTTTCCTGTATGCTATGCACACGCGAACTCCAGCACGTACTGGACAGGAGCTTTGATCGCTCTCTATCATCATCACTCAGCTCGCGAGTCGCGAGCGAGCTGGAGATAAAACCGGCGGCGGCGGCGCCCTGTTACCCAGATCACGAGATGGAGTGGCGCCGGCGGCGCTGGAAGAGCACCTTGGCGTCGGCGGTGGCCTTTGCCCCCAGCTGCTGCAGCCCCGGCTCGGCGGCGGGCCGCATCCGGAAGAGCCTGCCGAGGCTTCGCGCGAAGCCCCTGAGGAGGCGGTTCGCGGGGCCCACCCGCACCAGCTCCCGCTTCATGCTGACGTGGTCCTTCTCCAGGTCCGTGAGGCGCATCCGCATCCGCGCCACCTCCAGCTTGAGCTCCCGGTTCTCCCGCCGCACCGAGGCGTAGTTGTCCCGCGGCGACATGGCGCCGCTGCCCACCCCGCTCCCCGACCGCATGTTCTGCGCCGACGACGCCGACGCCGCCGCCGCCGCGCACCCGAAGAAGAGCGCCGTGTCGTGCCCGCCGCCCATGCTCCCGCCGCCGCCGGCCTGGATCGCGCTCCGGAGACGGAGCTGCTCGAAGTAGAGCACCTGCACGGCCATCTGCACCGGCAGCCTCTCGTTCTGCGCCGCGTGGCTGCACGCGTCCGGCGTCAGGCGCTGGCAGTCGATCGCCTTGCACAGACGGTACCGCTCCGCCTCCTTGATGTTCGGGTGCACCTGCAATGTAATTAACCATGGTCGCTGTTAATTAGCGTGGGAAATGAAATCAAAGGAGATTACATTGAATCCGGGCAGCGTCTTGCGTGCCTTGAGGAAGATGTCGACGGCGCGGTAGAGTCCGTCGGTGACGAGGCGGGCGTGGTCGGGGAGGAGCTCGGCGAGGGAGATGAACTTGGACGGGAGGATGTTGGAGTCGAGAGCCACCTCGGCGAGGTAGCTGTCGAGCAGCTTGGCGGCCTTCACGAGGAGGCTCTGCTTGGGCGACCGCGGGCTGTCGTCGTAGCAGCAGTCGAACCCGCCGCCGTCCTCCTCGCTGTCGTCGTCGAGGTTGAGGAACACCGCGAACACGCGCGCCACCACGTCCGTGTCGTACAGCCCGTTCTGCTGCTGATGTTGCCCGGCCGCTCCGGCGCCGGCGGCGATGAGGATGTCCTCGAGGATGGCCTGGTCGAGCTGCATGCCGATCCGCTTCTCGAGGTCGGCGCGGCAGATGCTGGACGCCGACACGGCCATGGCCGTCTTGAGGAGCCCCGACAGGAACGCCATCGGCACGGGGCTCCTCTTCGACTGCGCCGGTAGCAAACCCACGATCGCCTCCACCACGGCGCGCTGCCTCTTCACGGCCTCGGCGTCCGCGCACTTGCCGCCGCCGCCGCCGCCGTGCACGTCCCTGGCCATGAGCCCGTGCAGCGAGGTCTGCGCGTAGTTGATGAGGATCCGTGTCACCGTCTCCTGCTTCAGCCCCTTGGCCTTCACCGCCGAGAGCAGCCGCTGGAAGAAGTCGAGCCCGAGCCCCGCCACCGATTTCCCCCACCAGTCTCCCCCGCCGCCCGGCGAGCCGCCGTCGAGCTCGGCCGCGAACGCCGCCGCCGGCCTCAGCTGCCCCTGGTGATGGTGGTGGTGGTGGTCCAGCTTGGCGGAGAGCCCCGAGGCGAGCTGCTCCTTGCACACGTTGGCAGCGATGGCGGCGATGAGCCTGCTCACCAGGTTGGCGTCCTCGGCGGCCGGGAGCAGCGCCTCGCAGCTGCGGAGCACGGCGACGGAGCTCGTGATGCTCGGGAGCACGGCGTCGCGGAGGAAAGACTCGGCGCGGAGCTCCAGGTTCTTGTCGGAGAAGTCCTCCGTCATCTGGAGGTAGTGCGCGGCGCAGCGGAGCGTGGCGACGTTGGCGACCGTGACCTCGACGTGGACGCCGTAGCAGAACTTGGCGGCGAGCTCGAACGCCGGCGCGCCGCCCGGGGTGCCGTGGAGGCTGAGGCGCGCGAGCTTGGCGTCCTTGGACTCGGCCACGAGACGGCGGATCTTGCCGCTCCGGGAGACCAGCGGGAACTGCGCGAACAGCTATGACGCCGGCGTTAGCAGCACATCATCGTTTATGGTGCTATGATGTGCAGAAGAGTTGGTTTCTTTCTCGGTGAGGAGGAGCTCTCACCTTGTGGAGGGCGAAGCTGGACGTGCCCACCTCGACGGTGAGGTCGCTGGAGACGTCGGTCGGAGGCCTGCAATGCAAGATCGAATCACAATTCATGTTGCTCTGACTCTGATCATACTGGCGAAATGGATGAAATGCATGTTCAAATGATTCAGTTCAGAACAGAAGCGCGGGATCCGAGGAGGAGCAGAATGAGTTACCACTCATTGGCGTGGCGGCTGATGAGGCTCGTCGGCCGGAACGTCCTCTTCCCGGAGATGCTCTGCTTCAGCTCTGTCACCGTCGCCACGCCCATCTTTCTCTCTCTCTGTTTTTCTCTCCTCTTCTCTCTCTTTCTCTCTCTAATGAAGTAAGCAACCACTGCAAAGGGATGCACGCCTAAATATGTTTACGTGGGCGTCAGGACAGAGGACAGTGCAGCGAGCGCCTTTTTAAGACAGTGGCGAGTGTGTGGTGTGGGAGTGCGTGCAGAAAGCTTAAGGTGAATGAAATCTGATGCCCACGGCCATGGGCGGTTCAAAAGCTTCTTCCTACTACGGCTAGCCATGGCATATAGTAGTAGTTTTGCAGATGGGAGTCATGGAGGTCTGATGATGACGGTGCCGACTGCAAAGCCATTTCTGCAGGGATAGATGAGCCATGAGTTACATTGTTATTAGGAAATGTGAAAGAGGGGACATTGAGCATCATATAGGCTTTCCCCCCTTGAGATGTTATCATGCTCATAGGCTTTTACATTCTCCTAACGGCCCCTACCTTATGATGCTGGGGCGAGCTGCCGGGAGAAAATTGGGAGAGCTGCAATCATGTGGTTCATGCCAATGTGTTTGGGATAAGATTGCATTGGAAACATGCACTAAGGTGGTGTTGCTGTTGGAGAATAACCGATGACGAATTGCACCAACTGTCAAGAGATTATGTACAAATGTAGTTTAGTTTGGAAGACTGTTTTCTGCACAAGTGATAGCACAACTGCACAGTGCATCAACCTTTATGACACAATTATGAGTGGAGAGACGGCTATATTGGTGTTTGGTGACGCTAAGGTTTAGGGACGAAGTGAGGGGATGGCATGTCGGCATGTCGCAGAGCATAGTCGCGGCACAACACAAGTGTCTAACTATGACACCACTGGTGTCTGTAAGTGTGACGGATGAGTTAGAGAAGATGTGGTGTATGGAGGCATGGAGCTCTATTGCTCTACCGGTTGCATAATAGTCCCTAAAAGGTTAAATATGTTTGTACCATTTTAAGTTCTCAAAATCCTACTATACATTGTATAAGTACAAAAAATGTGACAATCTGGCACTGTGTTGGTTTCATCTATTGATCAATTAGAAAAGCCAACCTTATTAAGATCAATCACTACAACATTTTAGCTACAATATCTCAGCCACCTCAAGTGTTTCAGGTTTATTCGTTTCAAAAAAGTGTTTCAGGTTTATTTGGAACGAAGTTTTTTTTTTTTTAAAAAAAATACTTGAAACCTAGAGGGCTTATAGAATTGCTATGTAATAAACAGGTTAGTTTTTTTATTAGCCACTTGGCAGAGGAGATAGTGCTATTCTGCCAGAATGTCTTTGAAGGCCTTAAGGTTATTTTGACAATAAGAACCTTTACTATTCTAGTGAGTTTTCATATGGCCTACTAATAGGCAGTACTGCTGTGCTCCTGCTAGCTAGGACCATACTCCCTCCGGTTTGGTAAAGGAAGTCGTTTTGGACAAGATTTGAGTCAAACATTGGGAATATAAATCGTGAATAACTTTTAAGTCGTTGAGTTTGGAAATGTGAAAACTACATGAATAGATTTGTCTTGCAAAATACTTTCATAAAAGTATACATATGTTAGTTTTTAATAAATATCTTTACAAAAATAAGAAGTCAAAGTTGTACTTTGGAGACCGTGTCGCTGTCTTAAACGACTTCTTTTACTAAACCGGAGGGAGTATATTATTGTGAATTGTGATGACCCTCTGACTCACATGCTGCCGGCTCTGATCTTGATATGGTTAACTCGTACTGGTACATGGTCTTTCGAAAAGAACTCGTACTAGTACATGGATCCGCATGCCGTATGCTACCAGATCACTGCTATCTCCCTCCTGATTTTAAACCTTTTGCGGGGATCCCTATGCAAACCACCACCTTTTGGATATAATACTGACGAGCTGTGCGATTCTGCCATTATTTTCGTCTAAAAGCCTTGTCTGACTGAATGGGTGCCTTAGCTTGTGAGGTGCATACCATTCATGGAAGTGGCTGTGCGAACCGGGTCTTACACATGTATATCCTTCTCACCATCTCGGCCTGTATAAACGTTGATATGGGTAATTAAATTACCACAGGACATGAAAAACAATTGTGAAGGTCCTACTTCTAATTAATGTTATCTTTTACTTTTTCTCGAGTCAAATTATGACGACACTGTATAAGACATATGCTACATTACCAATAGGAAAAAAAAATTCTCCAAACGTAAATAGAATCGCGGTGCCTATTTGGAACATAAATACTCCCTCTGTCGGTGTCCCTCAGCTCCGTTCAAGGATATAAAGTGATTTTTGCTGTGGAAAGTCATCTTTATTTACTTGATCAACACTTAGTCTAGTTATACTAGGTATGTTTAGTGTAAGAGAAAGTTATGCAACTAGATTCTTATTTCAAAATGCTCATCTTATATTGCCTTTGTTGTTGCAAATGGTATATTATATTTTACAAGAGAAAAAATGCCATGGTCATTTATAGTATTCTATAAGGGAACAATTCAACTTCTGCATGAAAAAAGAATAAAAAGAAGTGGCATCTAGAGCATCTCCAATAGTCTCTCTAAAAAATCATTCTCTAAATCATCATTTAAAGAGTCATTTGCATAAAAATCGTTTTGTATATCTTCATGTTTTCCAACAGCTTCTCTATATCTTGCATGCATTCTAGAGAGCTATTCTCTTTTCTATATTTTGCTAGCGAGAAATCCGGAATAGAGAGTGACTATGTTTGAATAACCAAATAGAGAGGCTGTTGGAAGGTAACTTTTTAATCAAAATCTCTAAAATTAACAATGAAGAAGGATTTAGAGAGTCTCTTAGAGTTGCTCAATGATCGTGGCATTTTCCAGGTAGTCTAAATGGGCCGTTTTCCATTACATCTAATGTGCTAACGAGGTGCTAGTCCTAAAACGTATCCAAGCGAACATCCTTGTTTTTTAGCATGGGCATTTATAGGATGTATAAGAGTCTAAGGGATGCACAGGAAAGGCAAAACATGTACACTAAAAAAAAAAGATTCGATCGAAGCCAAAAGAGCAAACGAATGGTCCATGCGTAAGATAAATTATCGATGTTATGTTAAAGAAGGCCACAAAATCCATCACCGGTCACAATGAATCTAGACTCTCCACTGTGTGTGAGAGAGAGAGCGAGCGAGCGAGAGAGATGGCCTATCACCAGATTTTAAAATCAAGAAAAAAGAATTGTATACTGGTCGATGATTATTGATCTTAGTTTCCTTTTGTGACGAGCGAGATAATTGGCGCATTATTTTATGATTTGTAAAATAAGATTGTTTTCAGTTGTTGCATGTAATGACTAGCTGGATTCCCGTGGACCAGAGCAATGGCGTTCGTGAGAAAGCGAAAAGCTCCATGATGGCGAGTGCTAAGCCAGGGATTTTATTAAGTGCAAAGAGGGATCCAAAAGGAAGGCTTAAGGCAAAAGAGAAGCAGAGGCAGGCTTAGTTAATAGAATTGGCAAAATTAACAAGAGATTAGGTATTATTTGGGAGGCAAATTGCCTGGAAAGCTTAGCAAGCCAGCATGCACTGTATTGGCTCTGCTGCTAAATGTGCATGCCAATCTGATACACACAGTCCAACCTCACCTACCAGTTAGTAATTTATTAACTGCCTAATACTAATAGTATGTGCCTAGCTATTGGTGATTCCATTTCACAGTGTGACTGGACTGGAAAGTGCCTGCCGGAGTCAGACAGGAAATCATTGGGAGGTGGCAAAGTGCAGAAGCATCTTGGTGTTTTTTGACAAAGGACATGGGCAACAGAGATGCTTGCTTTAATCCCCCTATTCGCTCGTGTTCATTTAGTATCTTTTCCTTAAGAAAATTATCCTTTTATCCTAGTCCTAGCTAATCCTATCCTATGATGCATGGAACTACTTGCTCAGTTACCAAACTGGCTAAGCAATGCATAATGCATATTACTAGATGCTAGGTGATCATCAGTAAAGTATAACCATAGGTGACCTTTGTCACAGCAGCCAGATTGCTGCAATCTCAATCTTGATTCTTGATTCCATAGGGATGCATGCACACGCAGATTGCCTAACAAGCTTGTGAATTTAAAACTGCTGCTACTTGCATTCTACGCAAAGATCTCCCGCCACACTGAAACCTCTGAACTGACGCTTAACTGTTAGAGCCCAATCTTACAGTACTGAAATCTCTGTAACGCCTGACAAAATGGACACCCACGTCCCCGCAGCCGTCGGATCAAAAGTGCGGCCCTCGCTAGCGAGCCGATTGCTGCCAGCGACTAACATTTTTGTCGGGCTATGCAACGCGTTTTCAGAACAGAGACAAGCAGACATGTTCCAAGTCTCTCTAAAACTGCTGGAGCGCCGCAACTGACGACAGGCCGGCAGATACCTGAATTTTGGGAGAAGAGAGACGAAGCCGCCGAAGCGACTGGACACGTCGGAAGCCCGGAGAAGAGAGCCGAGCACACATGACAGAGCAGTGGTTGGAATTGGATAGCGCCAGAGCCCAGAGGCGAGCCAAGGTTCCTTGTCTTTCCACTGCGCATCGATGGGGGTTGTGGCGCTTGGAATCATTAGGCTGCGTAGGGCGACCAAGTGGCTGGCCTCGTCATGGCCATTGCAGACCAAATAAAAGCCAGCAGCAGCAGCAGCTCATCATCCTTGCTTGGACTCGCAGATCCCAATTTTCAGGACGGTAGAAAGGATACGGTGGTTGCGGTTTTTTTCGCCTTTGTCCCAAGTGTTTAAAATGCAGTATGGCGTTACATGATTTGCAGCTTTCCAAGCTCTCGTCACATAGGCGATGGCCGGCGATGCTTACTAATGGGCTCATATACTAGCATTTGCTGCTGGGAAAAGCGAGGTAGCCGGGTCGCTCGTTGGGTGCCTGCGGCTGCGTTGCTTGGCGGAGCAAAAAGGGCCGCGGCATGGAGGAGGAAGGCGCTTTGCTTAGAGCTTGTTTGAGGGGAGAACGTGGTCTGCGCTAGACGCTTTGGGCTTTTGAGCTAAGCTAATCATCATCGCCCCGGCTGTGCCGTGCTGCTGCGCTGTGCTGTGATGTGCTGTGCACATGAATGATTTCAGCTTTTGGCTGCCACTCCGTCCGTCCGTCCATCCGTCCATGGGGGTAGGAGGAGATATCGAGGTGACATGCTATGGACTCCGACTTCTCTCTCTATGGCGGAATACTCCAGAAATCTACAGCAGGTAAGGTAACCGGAGGAGATCATTGGCTGGCGTACTAATGTACACGGCATGACATATCTGGAATGAAAGGAACCGAAGAGTTTTCAACAACAAATTGCTGCTGCCTGGGAAGTCTTCGGCCTAATCAAGGATGATGTGCGGCTACAAGCTGCCTGCGGCACTCCTGAGTTAAAGATTCTTTAGCTTTTCCATGTTATTATTTAATTTTATGTAATATATCGAACTTCCTGTAAGACCGCGTGCTTGCTACCCTCTTGTATGACATACCTGCTGATTTTTTCAAAAGAAAAAAAAAATCTTACGTGCTAACTTGATTAGCTAGGATCACAAGCGCCTGCTGTTGATTGCCTAGTCCATGCAAGAAGATCAGATGATATAGGGTTAACGTGTGTATTTGTAGGGATGAGTACGCATGCGATGCGAGCATACACAAGCTGTGATTCGAAAACGAAATTTACCGAGATCGCATTGTGGCTGTGGTTACTCGATTTTTTTTTTTATATATTTTTTATTTTCCGATTTTTTAAAAATAAATAGCTGGGAGAAAAATTAGCAGTTTTGGTCGTATGTCGCCGATTCAGCTGGCTATCGCCGTTCGAAACGGCGAGAGGAAGAAAAATCGCCAGCCCAAACGGCTATCGCCGTGTCACACGGCGAAAGGCCTGAATCAGCAGGGCCCACCTGCCTTCACCGCGGTGTCGGTGCGGTCCACGAGCGCAACGTTTGGTCAACAGAAAAATCGCCGGTTCGTACGGCGAAAGGCTGTCGGCGCCGCGGGCCCAGGACCCTTTTTGCCGAGTCAGCCGGCGAAAGGGCCTTTCGCCGCCTCGAACGGCGAAACCACGGGAGCCCCGCCGTTTGAACCGGCGAGAGCCCCCCCATAAAAGCCGCGCGGCTGCTCACCGCACCCAGCCCCCAGCCATTTTACCGCGCCAGAGAGAGGAGAGGAGGGATTGAGAGGGGAGGGATTGAGGGAAGGGGGTGAGATTGCAGCGAAGCTCTGCTGGATCTTCGCTCCAGCATCGGGTGAATTTTTTTTACCTCACTGATTTCATCTATGTTTTTATATAGCTATTTTTAGATGCTAGGTTTTAGATAGCTAATTTAGTTATAAGTTGAGTTTTTTAGATATGAACTAGGACATAGAGAAAAAATTAGTTTGTAGATGTAGACTGCTTTCTAAATTTTAGATGTAATTTTAGATGCTAGGTTTTAGATTTAGTTAGCCTGTGCACACGTAGATTTTAGTTTTAAGTTTAGTTCTTTTATATGAACTAGGACATAGAGAAAATTAGTTAGTACATCTAGACTGATTTATAAATTTTAAGTATAATTTTTTATAGATATATGTAGATGGTAGTTAGTATTTTGTAGGAAGCTAGTGAGCATGTGTACACGTAGATACTAGGTATATGCGCGGCCACGTACAGGGGTCTTTGCGCGGGTTGCTATAAGGTGGCCTCCTTGGAGCCCATCTTTCTTGGCTGCCCGTTGCTTGTTCAGCTTTGGTCGTACGAGCGCTTATCGATCGGTCGTCCACGCATTGACGTGGGCCCCTACGAGCCCCTTCCTCCGGAGCACGACCACAGAGACAGGCCAACCATGGGGTCCATGTGGTGCCTCAGAAAGGTAAGACAACACATGAATATGTTGCTGCATTATTTTGGTTTTAATTATTTATGAATTTGAATATTATTTTCAGCCTTCGTGGGTGGGAGTTCAGACGAAGAAGTCGTACCCAGATTTTGTCGGCATGTTTGACGCTCTTGTTGACGCTGACGTGAGGTGGACCCCTTACAGCGCTGCAGACATCATTGATCGAGCCCCTCAAGATCTGTCGTCTTTGTGCTTTCGCGACCAGGCCTTTTGGATGACGAGGAAGCCACTGGTGTATGACATCCACGTCGAGGAGTACGCGGTCCACAGAGTACTTCGACAGTTCAACAGGTACCAGGAGTCCCCGCTGCCGGTTACTCACACCGTGCCCCAGAGCGTGCACAGGTACTTGCCATCTACCGATGCGTCAAGAGGCACAGGAACGTGAAGCTGAAAGGGAGAGAAAGAGAGAGGGCATGTCGTGCAAAAGAAGCTGGCCCTGAAGCCATTAGGAAGGGAAAATATCCTCGTTGTACCCAGTAAAGCATAGGCTTCACACCCGGCGATTTAAATTACCCAAAGGCATGTTAGGACTAGCAGTAGCACATGATACAGTTATCAATGTGGTACACATGCCATTGCACCTAGTAGTAGATTGTTTAGATCAGAGGAGGTGCTCGACACCTTTACCTCCTGATCATTTCATTTCGCTAAAATGCATCTATGCATTCAAGCCGGGTTATGCAATTCTAATGTTTCAAAAAATGTTCTTTGTTCTACTAGTTTAGTCGTTTTCTTTACATATAAAAAAATCCCATACATAAAACTTAAAATTTAACTATTGCATTTCGGTAAAAATGGTTAACCGGAAACGTAGAAAGTATCGTAAAGAAACCTACGACATTAAACGGTAGAAAATTTAAACGGTTGCAAATATAACCGAAAAAAATTTACGCGTCAAAAACTACGTCAATTCATATTATGGAACCAAATCGAGCGGAAAAAATATATCAACTATTAATCAACATAAATTAAATTATTCACCTTTTTTCATAAAATAAAAACAATTAAACAAATATAGCCAGTTGAAACGGCTATAGCCGTTTCAACTGGCTATAGCCCCCAGCCCCCCCCGGCGAAAGGCCTTTCCACGGTGGGAGGGACCTTTCGCCGTTTGAAACGGCGAAAGGGCCCACCAGCGTCAGGGGAGACCCTTTTCGCCGTTTGGGTCGGCGATAGCCGCTTCAAACGGCAACATAAGACCGGATCTGCTAAATTTTTACCCAAGTATTTATTTTTGAAAAATCGTAAAAAAAATATAAAAATAAAAAAAATTCGTGGTTACTCGCAGCGACAGGAAAATTTCTCTCTCTCTGTTTTTTTTTTCTTTTCAAGGGAAATGGGATATGCGCCGGCCCAGGTGGTGAATGGAGCAGTGCTTTCAGCCCATATCGCGCAACGATCGCAGTCTAGGCCACGCACGGCTCAAACACAATTAAGAAGGCAGCACATGCCCATCCCTCTCACACTGACATCTGTCCAGGCCCAACCCCACTCAGATAAACGACCGGCCCAAAACGTGTGTGCACCATCCACCGCTCAGAATTTTTGTACCTTTCGGAAAGATGTTTTCTCTCCCAACCTCTAATGTTTGAAATTCGTGCGAGAAATAACCACCATTGCATCTCCCAACCTTAATCTTCTTTTCTTCCCACCCACCCCTGCATTCCTGCGGTCCACCGCTAGCCGTTCGCCGTCGGCCACTCGTCGACGGCCGTCCTCCGCGGCGCTGGCCATCTGCTGCCGGTTACCCGTCGCGTTGATGGTCGTCCGTCGTCGGTCACCCATCACCGTGCGCTGCCGTACGTCCTCCGCGCCGCTGGGCTCCGGCCGGGCGGGCTGCCCGTGCACTGCTGTCGGCCGTCCTCCGCACCGCTGGGCTTCGGCCGGGCAGGCTGCCCCCGCACCTATGCGCCGCCGTCCTACGCTGGCGGGCTGCCCCCACACCCGTGCGCTGCCGCCGGCCTCACGGTCGGGTGACCCTTGGCCCGGCGCTGCCGCTCCGGGGGCCCCTGGCCTTGCGCGCCTCGCGCTGTCGCAGGGCCGCGACCCAGCAGCCACAACGGTAGTGGTGGCTCGCCGGCGCCGGAGCCGAAGATGGCCAGATTTGTTTTAAAAAAATTTGAGCTGTACCTTTTTTGTCAAAAAAATGTTGGGACAAACTTTTCAAAAAATGTTAGTCAGCTTTTTTTTTTGAAAAATGTCGGTCAATATATTTTTGGAAAAAGTTGAAGTTCAACTTTTTTAAGTTCAACTTGTTTGTTCAACTTTTTCTAAAAAAAAGTTGAACTTCTACTTTTTTTGAAATATGTGGGTCAACATTTTTTTTTTGAAAAAGGTTGGTTTAACATTTTTTTTAAAAAAATGTCGGTCTAACTTTTTTTTAAAAAAATTTGAGGTTCAAGTTTGTCAACATTTTTAGTTCAACATTTTTCCAGTAAAATGTTGAATGCTCAACATTTTAAGAAAAACTTTAGGTCCAACATTTCTAGAAAAGTTGTTGGTTCAGAAAAAAGTTGGTCAACATTTTTTATTTAACATTTTTCTAATGAAATGTTGAATGGCCCATCCTAAACTGTATTTTGGTGGACTTTATAGATGAGTTGCTAAAAATCTTCCACAAGTTATATAGGATCATGTGTTACAACCCACTCTCAGCCGGCTATAAGCTTCCTCTCTTCTCTCCTCTAACTTACCAAAAACATGATGTGTCACTTCATTTAGCCCGCCTATATTACCTTGTTATACTTGCTCTAAATATAAAACGTCGAGCCATTTTTCCATACATCAGATTATCAGAGATCCAATGACAATAAATATTCCATCTATTTCTTTATTGAGAGGAAAATTACAATCACACTCACATACAAACATGACAACAATATAATCATATTTACCATGGTCAATATATTATATCTATCTCACACAACGCTAACGACATGACAAGCAATACTTAGAAGAACAATACCCTTTTTATGAAAATGGTGTATATGTGCCAAACTGATAGATTATCTGATGGTGTGTGCCTTGCCGTCTTAATTATTCATAATTGTTGCTGCCATTACCTGCTTGTTTATTATATTAGAGGGGAATATGATTGACAAATTGGCCCTTCAGGATCTCTTTAAGCTCCTTGCTGTTTGTATAACGATCTCTTTGGTCGTGGAAAATTATCATCAAGCTCATTGCAAAGTTTGTGACTCGTTGCAGAACCGGGAGTAGATCATGGTGTTCAAAGAGCGCTTGATTTAGTGTTTTCCATGCATCTTCAACAAAGGAGCCGATCTTGGCCAAGGCAACCTCACCAGTGACATTGTGCTCCTTCATGTAGCACTGCACAGATGTGGCTACATCCATTTTGTTCCTTCCTCTCTGTAAATAAGATGTAGCTAATTAGTTGAATTGAAAATGACAACAATTCTGCTTGTGAATTTTAAACTAGCTAGCTAGTCGTAGTCACTGTACAATGCTTGCATGACACTTCCATTTTAAGACAACTAGACATTGGTTAAACAAAAGGTCTTTAGACATAAACATCATTTAAACATGGCATGATCACAGATTAAAGGTTGACAAGCTGGCCATTTATGTATCTTGAACTTTCTAGAATAAACCGTTCCAAGTGAGTGAAGGGATTAATGGACGCAAGTACAAAATCATTTCACAGTTGAGGATGAGTTACTTTTATGACAAACTCTATTGTAGTAGCATCTTGGCTCACCCAACATTTGGAATGCAGTCTCCCTTGATGGAGACACCGCCTCTATGAGGAGAAGACATGGATCACCAATAGTCAAGTCCTCGCACCCCCCCCCCCCCCCCCCCCCCACCCCAGCTGAATATTTTTTCGCCGCAGAGTTCTTCATAACAACGTCTCAATAGATGTTTTTTTCTTCTGATTTGGAAAGAAAAAAACACCATTTCTCTGTGTTCTATCTATAGTGCATCTCGCCCTAATTTCAAGTTGCTTTATACCCTGTAGATATATTAAGAGCTTTCCTTCTAGTACCCCTTAAAAGTTAAAAACAGCCTTTGGTAAATACCTTAAAATCTGCCATGTCATCCATGAAGCGTGACATCTCTCCACATGCTCTTATGACATCTTTAGTGTTACCAATGGCCCACTCAAATACCTCCTTAGTTGCAATATCACCCATGCCTAGAAGCAGCCCAATGCATATCATTTGACCACCTGCTGATATGGTGGATACATTCACATGATCACTGAAGCTTGGTACATAATCATGATGAGACCATTCCGCTTCTTGGAGATAACTTTTGGATATAAGCTGGAAGTGATGTGTGCAAAATGGAAATAGTGTTAGTATTTAGTAATGAAAAATTATAGAGGTGTGAAAAACTTGAATCTTGATGAACAAACGAGTTACATCTACTTTATTTTTGTTTTCAAACAAAAGGAGCTTACATCTGTTTCCACCTCCTGAATAGTTCCATGTGTTTTAAAGTTTTAAAATAATTAATTGTGTATTTTTCTTTCAAGTTAGGTTTATGTACGACTTTCTATGATTCTTACACACAAGGACATTTTAATCAGCATTAAGATTTCAAAAAAAAAGGAAGACAAAAAGGGGGATGATACTTATTAACTTACTAGGACATTTTAATCAGCATTAAAATTTTAAGTCAAAATTTGAAAGTAGAACTACTAAGGTGATTACATGGCAACATTCTTTTGCAAATTACATTATACATGAAAACATGTTCATTTTGTTAAGAGATAACGACTCTTAAAATGATCGATCCTTCGTGTATATCTACTGTGAGAATTTTGTAGCGTGGTACTCGCAAAAACTAAGTAAGTTGCATGTATGAATGCTATTAGTCATAGAAAATCGACGGAAGACATAAATCTATGGTCCTAATGGACACTGACGTGGCGTCCAATATAGTGGGTTCCTATATGACGTGGATGACTTGCATGTTGAGAGAAATAGAGTTAATGACTCTTAGTGGGGTGCATCTATAGGTTATATATATAGATATAGATTACATACCGCTTTCCTAGCATAAGAAACGCGATATTTCTCATGTGGTTCCAACTCATCCTCAAATTCCTTGAAGTTTGTTATCGCCTTGAGAAAAAATTTCTTCATGTATTCAGGTAGAAGATAAATATAACTCTCATCCTGTCGGTGCCAATCCTGGGAGAGGCCCTAAGACAACAGTAATCACCAACTAAACCGCTGGAACCAATTAACCCGGCGAAAAATAAGCGCAGAGGTCTTGATCCGCTGTCAAGCTCGAGGGTGCCCAGTACCCCTCGAGCGAAGCGGAACTCCGCCTCGCTCGAGGCCCCTCGCTCGAAGCCCGGAGGCCGCTCTCGATGCCCATCTCCGCCTCGCTCGAGACCCCTCGCTCGCGGGACCCGCTGACGGCTCACCAACCCCATGGACAAGAGCACTTAATGGCTCTGCACGGCCTTGGGCGAGGAAGTCAAGCGACGGATCATTAGCCCATCCCCGGTCATCTCCGCCAACCCCTGACACCGTGCGGTCATTTCCGACACCGTGCGGTCATCCTTGACTCCGTGCGGTCATCCTCTACACTGTGCAGCGTGATAGACCTGTGTGGCGTCACGAGCCTGAGCAACGTGACAGCCCTGTACTGTCACGCTCCCCTGTTCTACCAACTCCGGTACGGGGACCCCTCGAACGGACAGGGGGAGCCCTCGAACGGGTCCATGGCCCGATGTACTCGATGATGACGACCCACGCCAGCCCATAAAACCAGGAGCACAAGGAGCGTGCGTCATGTACAGGGGACGTCACGCCATGCGCCAGAGCACCATACGCCGGGAAGTCGCATAGTCCGACAACACGAGGCAAGACAAGAGTCACGCCCGCGGTCACGCCCCGTCGTACGCCGTCACTGTACCAAGTATTGTACTTCTACTGTTTGTAACTGCCCCTCTTTGAACTATAAAAGGAGGAGACAGCCCCATAGAACGGGGAGGCCACCCAGAGACACTCGTTCACACACTCGTTCACATACTCACTACTCAGTTCATCAAGCAACACAACTCTCACTCGTTCTAAGGGACCTGGAGGCTCATTCTCCTCTCCCGCCAAGCTTGTAGCCCCCTACTACGAGCACCCCCCGGTGCAAGGCAATACAAGTGCGCAAGCACACCCTGCTGGACGTACGATCGGAAGATCGGAACCAGGATAAACCTCGTGTCACCGCATTGCCCTTGCATCGACCATCGAGAGACGGGACACAGCGCACTTTTCTGCAGGTGTTGGACCCCCGCGCGGTCCGACACCGACACATCCCATCTGCATGTATGCATGCCAAGCATTTAGGACACTGATGGTCATGTGGTCTATTATTTTTCATTGTCTAATTAGATGAAGGTTAATCAAAAACTAAACTACGTACCTTTCTATAGCCTTGGTGAGTTTCTGGCTCTCCTCCAAAGTAGCATGATCATCATAAGTGTCATCTAACAAAGATGTTTGCATGAATAATCTGACGAGGATCATCCGTGCACGTGCATACTCTTGCTCATAGTACACACTATAAGCCCAAAAGTAACATTCAACGATCCGATCCCTCACATATTCTAGTCCAATTTCTTTAGAAAGCTCCTTCCACCACCTGGTATAAATTAAGTAGGTATATTTATCAACCTAAGCCAAAAGACCGTGAAGGTGTATCATATTTATCAATCTAGAATGTTGATATCTAAAAAGAATAATAACAACTCCCCCTTTTGAGATACAACCTCCGCAACATTTAAACCTAGTATCTACGAATTTGTTCACAAAGAAATAGCGTGTACGTGAATATTTGTCTTCCACGTTCATTTCATGGTATCAAGAATTCACGTACATGAAATGAACCTCTGAGCAGTGTGCACATATGAAGTTGTAAGGTATAATAATGGTATCAATCGTATCGAAGCTGTCACTTATACCATGTTTAATATACTTACTGAGAAATTGTCTTGAGTTCCTTTTGGTGAAGATGTTGCAGGAGGTTAAAATCTAGCTTGGCAAGCTCCAATATGGCTGGGTTGTACCTTTCATCTACACTGTACTCTGGGATATAAGATACTGCTTCTACCCTCTTTAAGGTCCTTGGTAAAGGTATTTTAAGGGCACACTCGACTTGCTCTGCTAAAGGGGATTTGAGACTACTTTGCATCAATTCCAGATGGCGCCTTGCAAATACAAGGGCTTCTTCAAGTGCACCCTCGTCGTGATTTAAAAGGTTAGCTGCGTTGTATAAACTTAACAAGCCCTTTGGGTCATTAGTTATGTTATTGACAAACCTCCCATCTTCATGTTTGAACTTGTCGAATTCACCTACACAGTAAACATAAGTTATATTACTGTTGTAAGATGCACTTAAGTATTCATGTCAATCTCATAAGATGTGTCATCGTACCTGCTGAAACCCAAAACCCATGCTGCCTAAGCAAGCGAAAACGAAGGGCAACCTCATGAAGGCTTGAGCTATTGAATTCATCCCTGTGGATGCTGCTTAAGGTGGTGGCAATTCGTTCCTTGAAATGGTGGTCTATTCCCAAATGTTGAAGCACATCTACCAGATCCATTTTCTCCACAACATTCTTGCAAGCCTCAAACAGACCACTCACTTCCCCTTTCAGTTGAATGACTCTTTCCATCATCCCTTCATCTGAAATCTGCCATTATGCATGGAAGGTGACGTGAGATGATCTATCACTTCCCAGTTTTGGTACACAATGAGACGAACTAAGGTGTTAGTTTGCAAAGTGTAACCATATCCCTAGTGATAATAATGGAATTAGGCTTAGCTAGGAGATAAATAAAGCAAGTGTAATAAAGATGACACCAATTGGTATGAACACATGCCTGCAGGGGTTCTGGGATGTAACTGATAAAGAAATCACCCCACACACTGGGTTGAACCTTAGGCGCCTTCTTCCAAGATGTGGTAGCGCTTGTATGTGCCATTGGTAGTCTCTGTTGGGTATCCGATTGATGTGTACAACTTCACTAGTAGGATGGTATCCATTTATAGGCAGCCGAGTGTGTGTGTGTACATATATATATATATATATATATATATATATATATATATATATATATATATATATATATAACCGTGACAATGCAAACCGCGTAGCACTCAAAGGTTTCATGTTTTTCAAGCAAATCTCCTGCATAACAGAGATCAAATTTTCGTGCCCTGCTCGTTTGACATGAAGGCATTGTCTTCATGCTTGGGATTCGAGGAGAAGGGCCTGATGTCTCGCTATTAGACACCAGGACTAGGACGCGCGCATCACCGTTGTTTCCTGTCCGGGCATGCAGGCAAATTTTGGACTGCACATGACAGGATTTTTCTGCACCGACATGAGTTAATCTCATATATGGGGTCGATGATGAGCGGCGAGGATTAGGGGATATGGGTCCACCAATTTTGGATCATATCCAGATGGATGATTCACGTGCTAATTTCATATGGAGACTTACTGATAGAATTTTAGGAAGTGTTGTTTATTTTCTATATAAAGGGGGCAATTAAATGTTCAAGCAAAAGTAGGAAGCGTTTCGTATATGGACTCATTCTCGGACGCATGGCCAAGCAAAACTAGAGATTAGGAATATTATATTCACTTTATAGGTAAATCAGGGAGTCTTATCTTTGTACGGCAAGACCAGACGCCCTATATATTTGGGGTGAGGGGAATCATTAAAAAAATATCTCTCAATAAAAAAGGGCGTACCAGGCCCTCACGTCACGGATCAAGATTTATCGGCTCACTCTTTCACATCTATTTCTACTACTTTGCTGCATATCAATAATAGATTAATAGAGCCTTGTTATTATGATAAAACCGGTAGTTTCTTATTGTGCATGGCTTGAGTTGAAAATTCACTGTGCCTCTAGCGCACATCAGATTTAGATCCATCGGTTAGTGGTGTTTTGATCCTTGGCCTGCTATTGACGTTGTCTCGATTATTTTTGATCGGATCAGTGGGGATGGGGGCTGAGCGGCATTGGCACCGAAAGCTGGAAAGCTCTGAAATTAGAAAGCTGAAAAGCTCACGGAAAGAGACTTGGGACTTCATTTTTAGATCTTTCCGGCTTTCGCATATGAAAATCTATCTACCCAAAAGTCACCAGAAGCTGAAACAAACAGACACGTAGAATGGGTTGTTGGTGTAGTGAATGATCGGCTCGGGTCGGCACATAGATTTTGTGAACCTTTTGCCTTGCTGCAACGATATCTCGGTTGGGCCTGATCTGAGTGGCGGTGACGATAGGTTAATTGGCATTGATTGATGAGTTCATTTGCAACGAAGTGCCCCAACTCCCTAATAAAGCTTGTGTGCAGACTCGATACAATATTATTGTATATGTTTATCTTATCAGTTGAATGATCAAATTGACTAGCACGCCTCAAACCTCAAAAAGATTTGGATCCGCACCGGAGCTAACCGGATCTCCTAGGTAGTATCGTCTACCTATTTTTCACACCAACAGATTTTGGCACGCACGGCGGGACACGAAAGAAGTGATTATCAATCTTATCCGGGTTGATTAGACATAGTCTTGACTAATTCACATAAGTTTGGTACCAAATTTATTATAAATGAGGCCCCGAATCAATGAATGGGTTGGAAGGTTGCGATCATATCGGGATTACTGGCTGCTAAAATATAAGAATGAAGTTTGTACGTGAAGGCAGTCACAAGATTAATTCATTGGCCATCTTGTTCGACCACCATCGGCAAATCATCAAGTGAGAAGGCTATAACTGGCATGCATCGGTTATTGGCTCTAGAAGAAATGATTTACACGGTATGTTGGCGGTTTGGCCGATTATTAAATAAATAATGGCAAGACGTCGACTGGATAGCTCATCACATGAGAGTGTTACTTAACATCAACTAATCACGTGATTATAACTAATTAACTATTGGCCGATGGACGATGGAAACATATGCCAGCTGGACAGCTGGTGCCAAGCCGATTGGAAGCATTATAATAATAACTAGGTGATTCCCCGCGCGTTGCTGCGGGATTTAAATGAGTTTTTCGATAAATTATGAATCACTACGGTTGTTTAGTTGCTTGCAAAATATAATTACCCTGAGAGCCATATGAGCTATTTCTTGATGAAAGTCATAAACTTTTATGTTACTTTTTAATATATAAGAAAAAACACAATAAGACATACATCTAATGAATAGAAATGTGCACTGTTGACGCAAAAATCGGCGCGGTGACAGATGCGCTAACACACGAACGAAGGCGTGGCCTTGAAATCCGGGGCGTGCCAGTAAATCTGACATGTTGATTGACAAGGATAAAATCAGACGTTAAGAAACAACTGAAGAGTCGATTCTCTTGTTAGTGAAATCGAATATGATAGGACCGATTTCAATATATAATGAAACAGCACAGAGAGCGGATTCCTGATAGATCAAACAGCAAAGAACCGATTGATGACTAAGCAATACAAGATAATCGTGAAGCTATCCGATATAGCTTAGTAAAGCAACACTTAGAACAATATTAATCAGCTATCAGATAAATATCAAGATTATGCCTTTGACAGAGCCGATTGGATAAAATTCTAAGCTGGATAGATGGTGGTAAAGAATAAAACAACAAGAAAAGACTTGTAGATCTAGCAAGTACCGATAACTGTCGAATAAATCTAAACGGAGCAACAGCGACGCGCTCGATGCTAAAGCTTAGATATTACTCAGTAGAAGCGGAACTCACGGGCAAGCCTTGGAGATCTGGATCGCCTCGACTGGCCTAGGAGAACTCGTTGAAAGAGAAAAAGCTTGGCGAAGTCGTCGACTTGTAAATAAATTGCGAGTAGTAAATGCAAGGTAGTAAAGGTTTTTGTATTGATGTGTTCGTAAACTTTTCACGACCCCTAAGGTTTATATTTATACCCTGAAATTACATACTCCGAATTGATCACGACTTCAAACAAACCTTGACACGAAAGAAAGAAACTATTAACCTAAGACTCTAGACGATCTGGCCCATCTGCGGTCCAATTCAGCCCAAAGCTCACGACGCCTTCAATTGGTCCTCCGAGTCCGATTCTGAAGCCTTGAATCCATCTCCGATCTCATCTCGAACCGATTTTAACTCAAACTCTACCTCCTGACTCTGGCTCGATTCTCATTATATCTCGTCAGGCGCCGGCTCTAACACGTGTCAAAAAACGTCATCAACACATGCCCCCCAGTTTCGGGATAAGATGTCCATATTGTCCCGAAATTCTCGGACCCTTTCGATTTGTTATCGTTTCGCACGAAATCCTGATTCTCACTTGACTACGCGAAATTCCACTTTTACCCCCTTAGGGTAAGACTATAAATAAAAAGCCTCTCACAATCTCCGTCTTCATCCGCCGCTTGTATCTTCCATCGCAGTCTTCTTGAACGAGCCCTCCCCGGCGAACTTTTCCGACGACGTACATCTGGTGACCTCCAAATCTTTCTTTGCGCAGGCTAAAAATGGCTTCCAGTTCATCTGCCCCCAGGTAAGAGAAATCACCAACTTCACATCCTTAATTATTCGCTCATAGATTTGAATTTCTCAGACTTTTTCCCCTTTTTATTTTAAGCGAACCAGATTGATATCATCATTCCTTCAAAGGTTTCTTTAGGATTTTTCTTCTTAGGGCCCATAGGAAACAAAGATCCTCTTGACTTCATCAACTTAGAAACGCATCGCATTCCTTTTAAATCTTTATCGGAAAATTCTCCTGATTGGCAAAACCCATTTAGATCTTGGCCCACCTTAGTCCCTGGTTGGAAGAACTGGTACATGAGAATGAACAGCAGTAAACGCCCTGCTTGGGATTCTCAGAACACCGGACAATGCATTACTCTTTCTTTAGCAGACATGAAACGGAATGATCCTCTCTTGATTTCTGCTTCATACTTTTGGTCCGATGCTCTAAACGCCTTTTTATTTGGTCATGGTCCGATGTCTCCATCTCTGGCCGATGTGGTTATGTTAACCGGCCTCGATATCACTTCTCCGATTATTTTGGATAGCCTCCCTAAAGTTACCCATAAGATTTACACATCCAAAATCAAAGCCTGGAAAGAGTACATCGCGACTTTCTCCGAGTCTTCCGAGGCTATAGATGAAAAAGAACACACCGCTTTCCTCATGATGTGGCTAGAGAAATATATTTTCGGTGGAAAGACAATCGGTCCTTCTTCCAAATTCAATCGGTTAGCAGAATATCTGGCAGCGGGGAATCATTTTCCTCTAAGCAAGCTTCTCCTTGGGGCAACATATAATCTCATGCATGAGGTATCTGCCCGCTTAAGGAACGATGAACCGATTACCTCTCTTGGAGGACCTTGGTGGTTTCTAAACCTGTGGCTAAATCTTTATATGCAAAACACATTTCAAGCCGATATTTTTGGCAGCCAATTCCCATCGGATCAAATGGATGAAGAAGAAATCGTCTTTCGCCAATGTCTGTCTTTCGGCGAAGCTGCTTCCTCAATCGGCGGAGACAAAGCCAATCCCGGTCGAACAGCGCTATACTTCAAATGCTTCTATCATGGCTTTAATGACACCACCTTGATCTGGCTCCCATACAATGATCCTGATCATCACTTTGAACAGCCGACTAACTTCCGATTTGATTCAGTGACCTCCGATGATTCAGAACCAATCCTCAAAGGAATGATTCTTCCAAATATCCTTCCCATTTTGTCTCGCAACACGTTCTCTTACGAATTCTACTATCCTTCTGCGATAGCAAGGCAATTGGGATTTGGTCAAGCCATCCCTAAATTACACTTCGCTGATCAATTCAGACCTCGAGAGATAATCGAATCCGATTCAGATTTCGACCGATTGTTAAATCGGAACCCCAATGTAAATATAGCCGATTTCAAGACATGGAAACCGGCTCTAGCAATGTCTCCATCATTCAAGTCATGGTGGAAAGAATGGTCCAAGCACCTCTTTTGTAAATCGGCAAATTATTACTGCTGTATCTTCGACCCAGATTTTGTCATCGATCCTCAGGTATTAATCTTATTTCTGCCTCTGTTTTGTAATCGGTTATAATCTCGGTCTTTTACCTTGACAGGACGAAGATCTGGCACCTCCGACCAAAAGCAAAAGCAATAAGCCGATCGAATACGCTCCTCCATCAGAGGATCCCTACATTGGTGGTGACGCACCATCAATAAAAGACTTTATCAAAGGGAAATCGGCAAAACATATAATTGGCCCCACTCTGAAAAGATCTTCGAAGAAACCCAAAATGATACCGATCGATGCTTCAACAGCAGCCGCCATGCCAGCTAAATGAATCCAAAAAACAATACCAGAGTCCCAACCAGAAACAGGTATCAACTTTAATCCTGATTCTTTTCATCTTTTACTTGTCTTTACTTAACCTTGGTATATTCTGCAGAGCAAATTATTGAAGATATCGCAGAACTAAATTCCCCTCATGTTTCTCGTCCAAACTCCCCTGCTTTGTCGGCGTCTGCACCCGATTCAATCGGTAACATCAAAACTCAACTCTCATTGTTTATCAAGAAATCTTTTATCTGAACATCATAACCGATTTTTTCCAGAAAAACTTGTGGAACATCTTCAAGATAAATCGGCTGAAATTCCTGAACCCGTTACAGAACTGATTCCAATTCCTTCAGTGCGACCTACTCAATTTGATGAAATTAATCTGAAATAGGTCATTCACTTATCCTTTTATTTGATCATCGACTTTCTCTCTTTTCTGATCTAATTAAACTTTTTCTTTCAGGCTCAAGATTCAATCGATAATAGCTTCTTTGATTTCCCAATCGGAGATCTTTTGGACGAGGAGGAAGTACAATCGTTTGACAAAAATCCATCAAACGTAATTACACAACCTTCGGAGATCAATGCTTCATCATTCCAGAAGATATCAAAAACAAGTTATCGGATCTTCTGGTTTTGTCGGAATAGGACACTCCTGAATTGGTTCAAGATGCTGGTCCGATCTGATCGATCTTTCACCAGCTACGGCCCCATCTTAACCACGCAGCTCAAGCTGCCATCATCCCTGCAGCTTACATAGAAGGCCGTCAGATCGAATTCGCTGAAGCTCAACAGAAGATATCCGATCAGCAAAAACGGGAATCATTGATCAAGGAATCGGAGCAGAAAAGGAACATAGTCAATGCTACTAAGGACATGATCAAATCCCTTGAATCAAGTCGTCCTTCTATAATAGCCAACATTGATGAGTTGAAAGCTCGCAAAATAGATTTAACGAATGAGCTTCAATCGGTCAGTCAAAAGCTCGAGGAAGAGGAGAAAAAACTGCAGGAGCTTCCGACCACGATCGCAAAGCTGAACATGACCCTCAAAGCTCAAGCATCCGAGGCGCTTAAACTTCATAGAAGCATCCCGGCGCCAGAAGGTCCGATTGAAGCTTATCAGCGTGTCATAGATGAGGTAGATCAGATACACCTGCATGCCTTGAACATGATCCGATCTTTGCTGTGACGACTTGTAATTCGGCTACTGTATTTATAATGAATATTATTTCTCGTAGATTTGACTCCTGTCTTCTACTTTAACTCTCATGCGATTTTATTTTTCCTCATTTTTCGCACTAAGGACAATATATTTCATATCGGCCATTGTCGGTGATATTATCTCCGGCAGTCTTCCACGGGGTAGCCCACGGAAGTGATTTGTATGTAGGGAAGATCGCAAAGATCGGAAGCAAGATGGTTAGGATGGACAGACACAAGGGTTTATACAGGTTCGGGCCGTCGACTCGACGTAATACCCTACGTCCTGTTTTGGGGTGTTGTATTGCTTGTTGAGATGTGGTGTCTAGTTATGAGATGCTTTTTGAGGGGGTCCCTGCCCGCCTTATATATCGGGGGGCAGGGTTACAAGTCGGTTTGTATCCGATCCTATCTCTAAGAATCCTTTCCTTCTTTACAATAATTCTTATTCCAACTAGGACTTCTCCTTCCAGATCCTTCCTCCGCGCGCCGACTTGTCCCGCACGTCTTCAGGTCCAGAACGGTGGGCTGGGCCGCCCCCTTTTGGTGGGCTGCCAGGCTTGCTCGTGAGGTACCCGGGTACTATATCCCCCACAGTAGCCCCCGAGCACTTCTTGGCCGATCGTTGTCTGTAATTGTTCCATCTTTTCTTGCATGATTCGAGTGCTCCAAGTTGTCTAAGATCTCATCCGAGTGATTTCGAAGAAGATCCGAGTGGTTTTGAGGAAGATCCGAGTGCTTTCAAGAAAGATCCGAGTGCCTACTCGGACGTTCCTGAAAATAATTCTTCAATTACAGTCAAAATGAGGGGAAGGAGTGCTCTTTTTCACGACGCGACAGCGAAGTGAATACACTTAGCCCCCGGACTTTGGGCAATTTTAGTATGAAATTGGCCAAAGGTCTTCAACTTTTATCCATCTGTATCTTGATCTTCAATGGTGTGCACCTCCAGGTGCACCCATTGGGTGTAGCCCCCGAGCCTTGAGCAGAATAGAATATTCTGGTCGAGGGTCAAAAATAAATATTATGATTCTCTTTTTGAACTTGATCCATCAATGGTGTGCACCTCCAGGTGCACCCATTGGGTGTAGCCCCCGAGTCTTGTTACGACTCAGTATGATCGTGTCAAGACTCTGAAAGCCATGAATTCCGACTGATTTTTTCAGCCCCCATGCCTCTGGACATGGATTTTAGATAATCTTTTCCTTCAGGGGCTTTTTTGTTTCCCCTTTATAAGGATTTTGTCCTCAAGTTCTTTGAACTCGGCATGACTTCCGAGTCGTGTCCCACGACTCAGCTTGACCATATGGTAAGCCATCTTCTCACAAGATTTATACTTGTCAGCATTTGACCCAAATTTCTGAGTCAATTTAGCGATAGTATCGCATGCCTTACGTAAAAATCAGTTGCGAGGTCGCAATATTAATTGCAAAATCGAGTCTGATCGTCGACTAATTTTAGCCTCACGACCGAGTGGTTTCTGCCCCTGAACCCTAGCTCAGGAACCCACAAATTTATTATCGTAACAGAACCGAAAGGTCGTGCTATACTTCAGCCCATTAGGCCCATTATTCCTAAAAGTCCGTTGCGTCCCTAACGGTCGCCTTACGGAAGGCGAGATATCGCGAGATATCGCGATTCCCTACCGCATCTTTGAATTCAAAGCGACGGGACGTGCCTGCGTCGGTTGAGTTCCCGAGACAAGCGCCGCGCCGCGCGCGGGAGGAACGGTTCCTTCCTTTATAAGCCATCCCCGCCGCATTCTTCTTCCTTTACTTGCCATTTGCCTTCCCCGACGCTCCAGTTCCCTTTGCGCCAGAACAAAACCCTAGATCTGCTCCCGCAACCTTCTTCCTCGCTCTCCAGCGCCGCTCGCTGCCATGGCGCCCAAGAGGAAGGAAGCCTCGAAGCGGAAGGAGAAGTCACCAGCAAGGGCCCGGTCGTCCAAGGGCAAGGCCACCGCCGAGGTCGCCGTAGATCGCGCCGCCGAGTGGAGGGAGTCCATCACCTCCACCAAGCGCCTCGAGCAGCACGTCATGGATGGCGTCCTCCCCGACCAGCAAACCGCCGAGTGGCGCGCCGCCGCCGGTGAGTCTTTCCCCACCCCAAACTCCTCTGATTTGGTGGTGTTCGAATCTTTCTTTCTCCGTGGTTTCGGCGTGCCCGCGCATTCTTTCCTCCGCGGGCTGCTGCATTACTATGGGATCTGCCTCTGCGCATTGAATCCCAACTCTATCCTTCACATCGCCATCTTCATCAACCTCTGTGAGGCCTATCTTGGGATAGAGCCTCACTTCAATCTTTTCATTCATCTTTTTCTCCTTAAGCCTTATCCCCGAACCGACTGCCCACAAGTAGTCGGGGGCGCCGGACTCCAACTCCGCGAGGGTCGAACTCGGGAGTATTTTGACATCCCTTTCCTTACCTCCAATAAGGGGTGGCAGTCCGAGTGGTTTTACGTAGGAAACCACTCGCCTGCCATCTCTCCAGAAATTGATTCTCGTCCTGTCCCCTCCCAATCCTGGACCGCTCTTCCCAAGGAGAGTGAAATGGACCAGGTTCGGGAGCTCCTGGGTCTTATTTCCCAGTTGAAGGACAATGGGCTGTCTGCCGTCGGTGTGGCAGCCAACTTTGTTCTGCGCCGGGTTCAGCCGCTCAAGCAGCGGGCTCACCCGGCGTATGAATATTACGCCGAGGGGGACAACACGCGCGAAGCCCCCGAGCGCGTCGACAAAGTCCAAGCCGCCGCTCGGCTTGGCAAATTCTTCGCACCTGGAACGTCCCTGAGGACTACTGACTGTCCTCCGGCGTTCAACTTGGGAAATCCACGCCCTGAGGTATTTAGTCAGTTTGTTGTTGTTTTTATTTCAATTCCACCCATTGGGTGTAATCTCAAAACTGAACCCAATATTTGCAGGGTCGAGTTGCCTTTGTATCCCTCCCTCCTTTGCCTGAGATGCCAAAGGGAGTGGATCAGCCTCGTCGGCGCAGGGCCGTTGGATCTGAAGAAGCAGTCGGGGAAAGTGAGAGTGATCTGCGTGACTCGGATATCACTCTATCATCCTCTCCTTCCCCCGATGTGCAATCTCCGAGTGGTGGGAAGGCTGCTCCTGCTCTGAAGAAGCGGAAGATCTCCACAGGGATCGTGTTCAGGGATGCGCCCAGCCGCCGGCAACTCCTTATATCTGAGTCGTCTGACTCGGAGAAGGATGAAGCTGGCGTCGCCGAGTCGTCTCTCCAGCCGCCAATCACGAGCTCGGAGCAGTCTCCCCTTGCAGTAATGCCTCTGAGTGCTGCAAGTCCGAGGGACCTCCCTTCCCCTACTCGGAAAGGAAAGCGCCTGAGAATGCGCATTTCTAATCTGTAAGTATTCTTGTCTTGTCTTGATTTCCTTTATGCTTTTTGTTAGTGATCCATAAATGCTTTATGTTGTAGCACGCCGTCTGAGGTCCCCTTCTCGGGTCCTCCGCCTCAGTCAGCGGTTGAGACCGAAGCCCCAACAATCCAAACTCCAGAGGTGCCGATCCACTCGGCTGATCTTCTCAGCGATCAGCCTGTGGGTCCGCTACCCGAGTCGCAGCGGGAGCCAACCCCGCCACCGCCGAGTCCTGTACCAGCGTCGCCGACTCCTCCGCCAGTTCCTCAAGGCAGCCCCCAGCATGCTCCTGCGGTTGAACCGACTGCAGCAGTGGAGGAGCCCCAGACTGCGGCGGTCGAGATAGCTTCTGCGGCGGTCGGCGTCCTGAGTGGTGGTGCTCCCCTGACTCCTCTGGAGGAGTTTCTGTCCCTTCATCGTCGCATGGGCCACATAGCCAAGGTACTTCCCGAACTTCTTATCTTGTTGATATCAAATACCATTGGTATATTGATTCATATTGTCATCTGACTGGTTTTTGCAGAACTTAGCTGCTGATGCCGAGGCTAAAACCTTGGTTATTCAAGAATTAACTTCTGCAGTCGCTAAGGCCGACTCCTTGGTGGCCCGAGTGGCTGAGCTCGAGGCTGCTGCAGTCGAGCGCCAGGCTGAGTTGGAGGAAGCCCAGCGTACCACCCGCGATTTATGCGGGGAGGTAGAGCAGGCTAAGCTCAACGAAGCCCAGGCCGTGCACGAGCTCAGAGGTATGTTCTTCCTTATTTGTTTTTCTGTCAGACGTGAAAATATCATTCAGATCTAACCTTCTTTAGATTATCGATATCGGACTATGTCCCAATTCGCAGAGCTCACTGCCAAGGTGGCCCGGCTGCAAGGTGAGGCTGAGGCGCTGCGCACTGAGAAGATAGCACTGGAGGATGCTATCCGAGTGGTGGCGGAGGAGATCGAGCCGGAGGCGTCATCGTCTTCAGCTTCCATCCTCGACCGCGTTCGGGCGCTCCCACGCTACTTCCGGCGGCAGCTCTGCTCCATCAGCCAGGCCAGCTGTGGCCATGTCCTGGCAGTGCTAAAGTCTCTGTTCCTGGCGTCAGACCTGGAGCCACTCGGCCGCGGGTATGCTGCCGGTACCTCTGAAGACGATGTGGGCAGACTGCTCCATGAAGTCGAGCCCATTGCCAATGTCCTGTCCAAGGACGTTGTTGATGACTCGGATGAAGCGGCCCCGTCTGGTGCTGGCGACCCTGCAGTGTAAACAAATATTTATAGTATGTGGTCGAACCAGTACTATTTTTAAACAATGTTTGAATTATCACTTCTGTATATAAGTTTTTAATTGGTCTACAACTCCCTTTCTTTCTGCGCTAGCCTTAATTTCTGAGTGGTTGACCTGTTACGGAGTAGATTAGCCTCGTTGGTCTCAGTCTCATGCCGCAGAGTCTTTGTCGTACGTTTAGAGCTTTGACTTGGCGAGTACTTTCCCTCTCGATTTAAGGTTTATTCCCCTCATACTTTATGTGCGTGACGCGAAAGAGGAAATGCGAGTAGTAGAAATAGATGAAAGATGGAATCAACTTTATTGATAACTCATTATGAACATGCCGAGTCGTAACGGGGGTGACTACCCTCCAAAATCACTCGGAAAAAATAAATCTAAAAAATAAAAAAGATAAATACATAACTGGATTAGGCGTAGAATCGCTGCAAATGCTTCAATGTTCCACGGATTTATCGATGTAGGCGCCCTATTGCGTCCAGAGTCAATTGATCCATATGCGCTTGAATCGTCCTCTGGTAGATCGCGCCGGCGTTTTTCAGACCGAAGGCCAAAGGAGCACCGAACGATGTGACGAACGGAGTTTTTATCTGCTCGTTAGGCTCCAGGTCTGTCTGGCTATAGCTTGGATAGCTGTCGAGAAAGCAGAGCAGGGCAGAGCCTGCCGTGGAGTCTGACTTTGCCCCAATGATGGTCATCTTCTTTGGGTCGTCCAGGCCCAAAGAGACCCTCTTCAGCTCCGTCTCCTTACTTGGCGCGATGGCTTCTCTTGCTGGCTTCTTGGTGGGGATCTTTAGAGCGTCCTTGTCCACCTCCTATGATGCAGCCAGTACTTGTTCCATGCGCTTGGACATATCCAGGGCGGCTGCCGCGTTGAGAGTTTCCTGCTCGCACGTGTATGCGACTCGGACGTCTCCCAAGACGGTGATTACGCCTTTCGGTCCCGGCATCTTGACCTGCAAGTAGACGTAATGAGGAATCGCCATGAACTTGGCGAGTGCCGGCCTCCCAAGGATGGCGTGGTATGCAGTTTCAAAGTTCGCCACCGTGAACTGCATGTGCTCGGTCCGATAATTATTCCGGTCTCCGAAGGTGACGGGCAGCGTGATGTGCCCGAGTGGTTCTGCCCCCTCTCCTGGTATCAAACCGTAGAACGCGGATTGGGAGGGACTCAGGTCGAGAGTAGTCAGGCCGAGCTCCTTCAATGTGTTAGCAAAGAGGATGTTCAGGCCACTGCCACCGTCGATTAGTACCTTGGTGAGCCGAACGTTGCGGATCGTCGGGGCTACCACCAAGGCATGGGACCCGGGCTTCGGTATGAAGTTTGGATGATCTTCCCGGGTGAACGTGATCGGAACTTCCGACCACTTGAGGTACTCAGGCACCGGTGGTTCCCTCGCGTGCATGACCTGGCGATGGGTGAGCTTCTGCTGGCGCTTCGACTCGAATTCTGGTCCGCCATAGATCATGCGGACCACTCGGTCGGCTTCCTGAAAGTCATCACCAGGCTCGTCGTTTCGCCTGTCGTCTCGCGGGGAACCATCGTTCCTCTTTCTGTATGGGGGGCCTCTGTTGCCCCCGGTGAAGGCTCGCTTGAGCCCGTAGCACTCTCGCGCCGAGTGCTTGTGTTTGTGGTAAGGGCATTGCTCATCGAGCATGCGCTGGAAGTCCTCTGGAGTTACCCGGCCTCTGGACCGGTCCAGGGCGGCGACCATGTCTCCTTCGCTCTTCTTCTTGCGAGGTTGGCTGTCATTGCATCGATGGTCGTCGTGTCGTTCTTCGTCGTCGCGGCGGCCGCGTTTGCGAGTCGTCTTGTTCTCTTCTTCCCAGCGACTTCTGATCTCGCTGAGCTGGTCTCTTTCCGCGATCTCGGCGTCCGCCCACGTGCTAGCGACCCGGAACATGTCATTGACAGTCGCGGGTGGCTTCCGAGTCCACTTATGGATCAGTCTTCCGTCGGAGATGCCGCGCTGGAAAGCTGACATCACCTCCTGATCCGTGACGTCCGTGATGGAGTTGCGCTTTTCTGAGAACCTGCGGACGAAGTCGTGCAGAGTCTCGTTCTTGCGCTGCCTGATCTGACCGAGGAGCCGCTTGCTCCCGGGCCTTTCCCAGGTACCAAGATAGTTACCGATGAAGAGTTCGGTAAGCTGCTCCCAGTTGTCGATGGCGTCCTGCGGGAGTCCTGCCAGCCAATTGCGGCAGTCCTTGGTGAGCATGATGGGTAGATAGTTCGCCATCACGTCCTCGTCGCCGCCGACCGCTTGTACGGCGGTGTAGTAGATCTGAAGCCATTGAGATGGGTCAGATTTCCCGTCGTATTTGTCGATGTCCGACAGCTTGAAGCCTCTGGGCCACGTCACGCTTCTCAAGCGCTCGGTGAACGACTGGAATCCGCCGATCCGACCTCTAGGGCGGGAATCGGTCGGACCCGATCCGTCAGCTGCTCTTGGGGGTGTGCTGTCCCTCCTGCGATCCCGGTCCCTGGGCGGGGAACGGGTCCTTCGATAGTTCCGCGTCCTGGGTGGAGTTCGATCCTGCCGGTATGTTCTGCTGCGCGGTGAAGTTCGATCTCTTGGTGGAGTCGGCCGCCTGGGTGGCGGAAGCACTCGTTGTCGACCGCCATTGTTGCCGCACCTTGGGCTACCAGAGGTGTCGGTGATATTATCTCCGTCAGTCTTCCACGGGGTAGCCCACGGAAGTGATTTGTAATGTAGGGAAGATCGCAAAGATCGGAAGCAAGATGGTTAGGATGGACAGACACAAGGGTTTATACAGGTTCGGGCCGTCGACTCGACGTAATACCCTACGTCCTGTTTGGGGTGTTGTATTGCTTGTTGAGATGTGTTCAGATGTGTCGAGTTGTGGTTCGTTGTGGTGTCGATTGTTTTGGAGGGGATCCCTGCCCGCCTTATATATCGGGGGGCAGGGTTACAAGTCGGTTTGTATCCGATCCTATCTCTAAGAATCCTTTCCTTCTTTACAATAATTCCTATTTCAACTAGAACTTCTCCTTCCAGATCCTTCCTCCGTGCGCCGACTTGTCCCGCACGTCTTCAGGTCCAGAACGATGAGGTGGGCCGCCCCCTTTTGGTGGGCTGCCAGGCTTGCTCGTGAGGTACCCGGGTACTATATCCCCCACAGTAGCCCCCGAGCACTTCTTGGCCGATCGTTGGCTGTAATTGTTCCATCTTTTCTTGTATGATTCGAATGCTCCAGGTCATCTATGATCTCATTCGAGTGGTTTCGAAGAAGATCCGAGTAGTTTCAAGGAAGATCCGAGTGGTTTCAAGGAAGATCCGAGTGGTTTCTCAGACGTTCCTGAAAACAATTCTTCAATTTCAGTCAAAGTGAGGGGAAGGAGTGCTCTTTTTCACGACGCGACAGCGAAGTGAATACACTTAGCCCCCGGGCTTTGGGCAATTTTAGAATAAAATTGGCCAAAGGTCTTCAACTTTTATCCATCTGTATCTTGATTTTCAATGGTGTGCACCTCCAGGTGCACCCATTGGGTGTAGCCCCCGAGCCTTGAGTAGAATAGAATATTCTGGTCGAGGGTCAAAAATAAACATTATGAATCCCTTTTCGAACTTAATCCATCAATGGTGTGCACCTCCAGGTGCACCCATTGGGTGTAGCCCCCGAGTCTTGTTACGACTCAGCATGATCGTGTCAAGACTCTGAAAGCTATGAATTCCGACTGATTTTTTCAGCCCCCATGCCTCTGGACATGGATTGTAGATAATCTTTTCCCTCAGGGGCTTTTTTGTTTCCCTTTATAAGGATTTTGTCCTCAAGTTCTTTGAACTCGGCATGACTTCCGAGTCGTGTCCCACGACTCAGCTTGACCATATGGTAAGCCATCTTCTCACAAGACTTATACTTGTCAGCATTTGACCCAAATTTCTGAGTTCAATTTAGCGATAGTATCGCATGCCTTACGTAAAAATCAGTTGCGAGGTCGCAATATTAATTGCAAAATCAAGTCTGGTCGTCGACTAATTTTAGCCTCACGACCGAGTGGTTTCTGCCCCTGAACCCTAGCTCAGGAACCCACAGATTTATAATCGTAACAGAACCGAAAGGTCGTGCTATATCTCAGCCTGTTAGGCCCATCATTCCTAAAAGTCCGTTGCGTCCCTAACGGTCGCCTTACGGAAGGTGAGATATCGCGAGATATCGCGATTCCCTATCGCATCTTTGAATTCAAAGCGACAGGACGTGCCTGCGTCGGTTCAGTTCCCGAGACAAGCGCCGCGCCGCGCGCGGGAGGAACGGTTCCTTCCTTTATAAGCCATCCCCGCCGCATTCTTCTTCCTTTACTTGCCATTTGCCTTCCCCGACGCTCCAGTTTCCTTTGCGCCAGAGCCAAACCCTAGATCTGCTCCCGCACCCTTCTTCCTCGCTCTCCAGCACCAACCACTGCCATGGCGCCCAAGAGGAAGGAAGCCTCGAAGCGGAAAGAGAAGTCTCCCGCGAGGGCCCGGCCGTCCAAGGGCAAGGCCGTCGCCGAGGTCGCCGTGGATCGGGCCGCCGAGTGGAGGGAGTCCATCACCTCCACCAAGCGCCTCGAGCAGCACGTCATGGATGGCGTCCTCCCCGATCAACAAACCGCCGAGTGGCGTGCCGCCGCCGGTGAGTCTTTCCCCACCCCAAACTCCTCTGATTTGGTGGTGTTCGAATCTTTTTTTCTTCGTGGTCTTGGCTTGCCCGCGCATTCTTTCCTCCGCGGGCTGCTGCATTACTACGGGATCTGCCTCTGCGCATTGAATCCCAACTCTATCCTCCACATCGCCATCTTCATCAACCTCTGTGAGGCCTATCTTGGGATAGAGCCTCACTTCAATCTCTTCATTCATCTTTTTCTTCTTAAGCCTTATCCCCGCACCGACTGCCCACTAGTAGTCGGGGGCGCCGGACTCCAACTCCGCGAGGGTCGAACTCGGGAGTATTTTGACATCCCTTTCCTTACCTCCAATAAGGGGTGGCAGTCCGAGTGGTTTTACGTAGGAAACCACTCGCCTGCCATCTCTCCAGAAATCGATTCTCGTCCTGTCCCCTCCCAATCCTGGACCGCTCTTCCCAAGGAGAGTGAAATGGACCAGGTTCGGGAGCTCCTGGGTCTTATTACCCAGTTGAAGGACAGAGGGTTGTCTGCCGTCGGAATGGCAGCCAACTTCGTTCTACGCCGAGTCCAGCCCCTTAAGCAGCGGGCTCACCCGGCGTATGAATATTACGCCGAGGGGGACAACACGCGCGAAGCCCCCGAGCGCGTCGACAAAGTCCAAGCCGTCGCTCGGCTTGGCAAATTCTTCGCACCTGGAACGTCGCTGAGGACTACTGACTGTCCTCCGGCGTTCAGCTTGGGAAATCCACGCCCTGAGGTATTTAGTCAATTTGTTCCTGTTTTTATTTCAATTCCACCCATTGGGTGTAATCTCAAAACTGAATCCAATATTTGCAGGATCGAGTTGCTTTTGTATCCATCCCTCCTTTGCCTGAGATGCCAAAGGGAGTGGATCAGCCTCGTCGGCGCAGGGCCGTTGGAACTGAAGAAGCAGTCGGGGAAAGTGAGAGTGATCTGCATGACTCGGATATCACTCTGTCATCCTCTCCTTCCCCCGATGTGCAATCTCCGAGTGGTGGGAAGGCTGCTCCTGCTCTGAAGAAGCGGAAGATCTCCACAGGGATCGTGTTCAGGGATGCGCCCAGCCGCCGGCAACTCCTTATATCTGAGTCGTCTGACTCGGAGAAGGATGAAGCTGGCATCGCCGAGCCGTCTCTCCAGCCGTCAATCACGAGCTCGGAGCAGTCTCCCCTTGCAGTGATGCCTCTGAGCGCTGCAAGTCCGAGGGACCTCCCTTCCCCGACTCGGAGAGGAAAGCGCCTGAGAATGCGCGTTTCTACTCTGTAAGTATTCTTGACTTGTCTTGATTTCCTTTATGCTTTTTGTTAGTGATCCATAAATTCTTTATGTTGTAGCACGCCGTCTGAGGTCCCCTTCTCGGGTCCTCCGCCTCAGTCGGCGATTGAGACCGCAGCCCCAACAATCCAAACTCCAGAGGTGCCGATCCACTCGGCTGATCTTCTCAGCGATCAGCCTGTGGGTCCGCTACCTGAGTCGCAGCAGGAGCCAACCCCGCCACCGCCGAGTCCTGTACCAGCGTCGCCGACTCCTCCGCCAGTCCCACAAGGCAGCCCCCAGCATGCTCCTGCAGTTGAACCGACTGCAGCAGTGGAGGAGCCCCGGACTGCGACGGTCGAGATAGCTTCTGCGGCGGTCGGCGTCCTAGGTGGTGGTGCTCCCCTGACTCCTCTGGAGGAGTTCCTGTCCCTTCATCGTCGCATGGGCCATATAGCCAAGGTACTTCCCGAACTTCTTATCTTGTTGATATCAAATACCATTGGCATATTGATTCATATTATCTTCTGACTTGTTTTTGCAGGACTTAGCTGCTGATGCCGAGGCTAAAGCCTTGGTTATCCAAGAGTTAACTTCTGCAGTTGCTAAAGCCGACTCCTTGGTGGCCCGAGTGGCTGAGCTCGAAGCTGATGCAGTCGAGCGACAGGCTGAGTTGGAGGAAGCCCAGCGTACCACCCGCGATTTATGCGGGGAGGTAGAGCAGGCTAAGCTCAACGAAGCCCAGGCCGTGCACGAGCTCAGAGGTATGTTCTTCCTTATTTGTTTTTCTGTCAGACATGAAAATTTATTCAGATCTAACCTTTTTTAGATTATCGATATCGGACTATGTCCCAATTCGCAGAGCTCACTGCCAAGGTGGCCCGGCTGCAAGGCGAGGCTGAGGCGCTGCGCGCTGAGAAGACAGCGCTGGAGGATGCTATCCGAGTGGTGGCGGAGGAGATCGAGCCGGAGGCGTCATCGTCTTCAGTTTCCATCCTCGACCGCGTTCGGGCACTCCCGCGCTACTTCCGGCGACAGCTCTGCTCCATCAGCCAGGCTAGCTGTGGCCATGTCCTGGCAGTGCTCAAGTCACTGTTCCCGGCGTCAGACCTGGAGCCACTCGGCCACGGGTATGCTGCTGGTACCTCTGAAGATGACGTGGGCAGACTGCTCCATGAAGTCGAGCCCATCGCCAACGCCCTGTCCAAGGACGTTGTTGACGACTCGGATGAAGCGGCCCCGTCTGGTGCTGGCGACCCTGCAGAGTAAACAAAATATTTGTAGTATGTGGTCGAACCAGTACTGTTTTTGAACAATGTATAAATTATCCTTCTTGTATATAAGTTTTTGTTGGTCTACAACTCCCTTTCTTTCTGCGCTAGCCTTAATTTCTGAGTGGTTGACCTGTTACGGAGTAGATTAGCCTCGTTGGTCTCAGTCTCATGCCGCAGAGTCTTTGTCGTACGTTTAGAGCTTTGACTTGGCGAGTACTTTCCCTCTCGATTTAAGGTTTATTCCCCTCATACTTTATGTGCGTGACGCGAAAGAGGAAATGCGAGTAGTAGAAATAGATGAAAGATGAAATCAGCTTTATTGATAACTCATTGTAAACAAGCCGAGTCGTAACTGGGGGTGACTACCCTCCAAAATCACTTCGGAAAAAATAAATCTAAAAAATATAAAAAACAAATACATAACTGATTCAGGCGTAGAAGCGTTGCAAGTGCTCGATGTTCCACAGATTTATTGATGTAGGCGCCCTATTGCGTCCAGAGTCAATTGATTCATGCGCGCTCGCATTATCCTCTGGTAGGTCGCGCTGGCGTTTTTCAGACCGGAAGCCAAAGGAGCACCGATCAATGTGACGAACGGGGTTTTTATCTGCTCGTTAGGCTCCAGGTCTGTCTGGCTATAGCTTGGATAGCTGTCGAGAAAGCAGAGCAGGGCAGAGCCTGCCGTGGAATCTGACTCTGCCCCGATGATGGCCGTCTTCTTTGGGTCGTCCAGGTCCAGAGAGATCCTCTTCAACTCCGTCTCCTTGCTTGGCGCGATGGCTTCTCTCGCTGGCTTCTTGGTGGGGATCTCTAGAGCGTCCTTGTCCACCTCCTGTGATGCAGCCAGTACTTGTTCCATGCGCTTGGATATGTCCAGGGCGGCTGCCGCGTTGAGAGTTTCCTGTTCGCATGTGTATGCGATTCGGACGTCTCCCAAGACGGTGATTACGCCTCTCGGTCCTGGCATCTTGACCTGCAGGTAGACGTAGTGAGGAATCGCCATGAACTTGGCGAGCGCCGGCCTCCCAAGGATAGCGTGGTATGCAGTTTCAAAGTTCGCCACCGTGAACTGCATGTGCTCGGTCCGGTAATTATTCCGGTCTCCGAAAGTGACGGGCAGCGTGATGTGCCCGAGTGGTTCTGCCCCCTCTCCCGGTATCAAACCATAGAAAGCGGATTGGGGGGGACTCAGATCGAGAGTAGTCAGGCCGAGCTCCTTCAATGTGTTAGCAAAGAGGATGTTCAGGCCACTGCCACCGTCGACTAGTACCTTGGTGAGCCGAACTTTGCTGATCGTCGGGGCTACTACCAAGGCATGGGACCCGGGCTTCGGTATGAAGTTTGGATGATCCTCCCGGGTGAATGTGATCGGAACTTCCGACCATTTGAGGTACTCAGGTACCGGTGGCTCCCTCGCGTGCATGACCTGGCGATGGGTGAGCTTCTGCTGGCGTCTTGACTCGAACTCTGGTCCGCCGTAAATCATGCGGACCACTCGGTCGGCTTCCTGAAAGTCATTATCAGGCTCGTCGTTTCGCCTGTCGTCTCGCGGGGAACCATCGTTCCTCTTTCTGTATGGGGGGCCTCTGTTGCCCCCTGTGAAGGCTCGCTTGAGCCCGTAGCACTCTCGCGCCGAGTGCTTGTGCTTGTGGTATGGGCATTGCTCGTCGAGCATGCGCTGGAAGTCCTCTGGAGTTACCCGGCCTCTGGACCGGTCCAGGGCGGCGACCATGTCTCCCTCGCTCTTCTTCTTGCGAGGCTGGCTGTCATTGCGCCGATGATCGTCATGTCGTTCTTCGTCGTCGCGGCGGTCGCGTTTGCGAGTCGTCTTGTTCTCTTCTTCCCAGCGGCTTCTAATCTCGCTGAGTTGTTCTCTTTCCGCGATCTCGGCGTCCGCCCACGTGCTAGCGACCCGGAACATGTCATTGACAGTCGCGGGTGGCTTCCGAGTCCACTTGTGGATCAATCTTCCGTCGGAGATGCCACGCTGGAAAGCTGACATCACCTCCTGATCCGTGACGTCCGTGATGGAGTTGCGCTTTTCCGAGAACCTGCGGACGAAGTCGTGCAGAGTCTCGTTCTTGCGCTGCCTGATCTGACCGAGGAGCCGCTTGCTCCCGGGCCTTTCCCAGGTACCGAGATAGTTACCGACGAAAAGTGCGGTAAGCTGATCCCAGTTGTCGATGGCGTCCTGCGGGAGCCCTGCCAGCCAGTTGCGGCAGTCCTTGGTGAGCATGATGGGAAGGTAGTTCGCCATCACGTCCTCGTCGCCGCCGGCTGCTTGTACGGCGGTATAGTAGATCTGAAGCCATTGAGATGGATCAGATTTCCCGTCGTACTTGTCGATGTCCGACAGCTTGAAGCCTCTGGGCCATGTTACGCTTCTCAAGCGCTCGGTGAACGACTGGAATCCGCCGATCCGACCTCTAGGGCGGGAATCGCTCGGACCCGATCCGTCAGTTGTCCTTGGGGGAGTACTGTCCCTCCTGCGATCCCGATCCCTGGGCGGGGAACGGGTCCTCCGATAGTTCCGAGTCCTGGGTGGAGTTCGGTCCTGTCGGTAGGTTCTGCTGCGCGGTGGAGTCCGATTTCTTGGTGGAGTCGGCCGCCTGGGTGGCGGAAGCATTCGTTGTCGACCACCATTGTTGCCGCGCCTTGGGCTACCGGAGAGGTCAGAGTAGTCTGACTCTGTCGAGTAGCCGCTTCTGTTGGGGTTATGACGGGGATTTCCATGATCCCGATCATACTCTTGGCGCCGTCGGAGTTCTTCGCGATGGCGCTCTTCAGTGCTATTGGTGATGATGTCCCTTGCATCTCGATCTCTGTTGATCGTGGTGCGAAGGTCTTCATCACGACCCGATCCGCCGCTGGCCCGGTGTCGAGATGAACCGGGTTCAGGAGCGTCGGTAGTCGTTCTGCCTTGCATCTGGTGAACCTGGACGGAGGCGGCCTGCACGAGAGCCCTTACCTTTTCCAAGCCCGGAGTGTTGGGCGGTAGCCGATTGATTTCCTCGTTAATAGTAACGAGGTTCTGGACCGGTGTCTCGTAGACTTCGTGTCCGTTGAACTCGAACGTGCCGTCGCGCATCAAGTTCCGGCGCTCCTCCGCTCGTGTTGATCCCGTTGGCGACAATGATCTTCAGAGCGAGGCTCCAGGAGTCGAGCAGTACCAGATCCTGACGCGGCGGCTCCGTGTGGTCGTGCGGCTCTGCGAGTCGCCCGACTGGCATTGCGTCCTCGACGCTGGTTCCTGGCTTCGGTTGTCTCTTCAGCAGGAGTGACCTCATCTTCTGAGACAGGATTGGTCGGCGTTGCTGGCGCCACCATGTAACAATATGATCCGACTCCTTCTTGCGCGAGGTAGTCTTCCTCGGACTCGGAGAAGTCGGAAGTGGGCGTGTAACGCTCCAAACTACTCGGAGTCAATTCTCCGAGTGATCCTAGTAGTTCCGGCTCTGTAGAGGCATCGGACACCGTGTATCCTTCCGGCAGATCGTCTAGGATTGAGGGTCCCAGAAGATCTAGGCCGTAGGAGTCGCTCCCAGAGAAGTAATCATCCGACTGGACGATGTCCTTCATCTTTTGCTTCCGAGCAAGCGCGCAAAAGCCAGGGGTCTGAACAGCGATGACCTCAGGGCTTTGGACGCGTGTGGGTTGAGCGTTTACGCTCTGCGATGATTCGGCGACGCGACTCTCAGGAGTCGGATCGGAACCGAGTGATGGTAGATCTGTTCCCGACTGGTTTGTCTTCGCGTTCTGCGAAGGACTCAGCGGGGTAGATCCGGCACAATCAGAAGCGATTGGACCGGATTGGGCCGTGATGGCCGAAGTCGGCGCCAGAGAGGAGACCTCCGTGGCGTCCGTCGCATCCGCCGCCTGAGTATCCAAGGCGGTGGTGGTGATGACGTCCCCGAACTGGATCTCGACTTCGTCGACGTCCGGGAGGTTGCAGCTGTCCAAGATCTTGACGCGATCCATCGAGCTTGCCAGATTGATCTCGGCGATATCCCCTACCTGGCGCGCCACTGTCGGTGATATTATCTCCGTCAGTCTTCCACGGGGTAGCCCACGGAAGTGATTTGTAATGTAGGGAAGATCGCAAAGATCGGAAGCAAGATGGTTAGAATGGACAGACACAAGGGTTTATACAGGTTCGGGCCGTCGACTCGACGTAATACCCTACGTCCTGTTTGGGGTGTTGTATTGCTTGTTGAGATGTGTTCAGATGTGTCGAGTTGTGGTTCGTTGTGGTGTCGATTGTTTTGGAGGGGATCCCTGCCCGCCTTATATATCGGGGGGCAGGGTTACAAGTCGGTTTGTATCCGATCCTATCTCTAAGAATCCTTTCCTTCTTTACAATAATTCCTATTTCAACTAGAACTTCTCCTTCCAGATCCTTCCTCCGTGCGCCGACTTGTCCCGCACGTCTTCAGGTCCAGAACGATGAGGTGGGCCGCCCCCTTTTGGTGGGCTGCCAGGCTTGCTCGTGAGGTACCCGGGTACTATATCCCCCACAAGAGGGGTCAGAGTAGTCTGACTCTGTCGAGTAGCCGCTTCTGTTGGGGTTACGACGGGGATTTCCATGATCCCGATCGTACTCTTGGCGCCGTCGGAGTTCTTCGCGATGGCGCTCTTCAGTGCTATTGGTGATGATGTCCCTTGCATCTCGATCTCTGTTGATCGTGGTGCGGAGGTCTTCATCACGACCCGATCCGCCGCCGGCCCGGTGTCGAGATGAACCGGGTTCAGGAGCGTCGGTGGTCGTTCTGCCTTGCATCTGGTGAACCTGGACGGAGGCGGCCTGCACGAGAGCCCTTACCTTTTCCAGGCCCGGAGTGTTAGGCGGTAGCCGATTGATTTCCTCGTTGATAGTAACGAGGTTCTGGACCGGTGTCTCGTAGACCTCGTGTCCGTTGAACTCGAACGTGCCGTCGCGCATCAAGTTCCGGGCGCTCCTCCACTCGTGTTGATCTCATTGGCGACGATGATCTTCAGAGCGAGGCTCCTGGAGTCGAGCAGTACCAGATCCTGACGCGGCGGCTCTGTGTGGTCGTGCGGCTCTGCGAGTCGCCCGACTGGCATTGCGTCCTCGACGCTGGTTCCTGGCTTCGGTCGTCTCCTCAGCAGGAGTGACCTCATCTTCTGAGACAGGATTAGTTGGCGTTGCTGGCGCCACCATGTAACAATATGATCCGACTCCCTCTTGCGCGAGGTAGTCTTCCTCGGACTCGGAGAAGTCGGATGTGGGCGTGTAACGCTCCAAACTACTCGGAGTCAATTCTCCGAGTGATCCTAGTAGTTCCGACTCTGTAGAGGCATCGGACACCGTGTATCCTTCCGGCAGATCGTCCAGGATTGAGGGTCCCAGTAGATCTAGCCCGTAGGAATCGCTCCCAGAGAAGTAATCATCCGACTGGACGATGTCCTTCATCTTTTGCTTCCGGGCGAGCGCGCAAAAGCCAGGGGTCTGAACAGCAATGACCTCAGGGCTCTGGACGCGTGTAGATTGAGCGTTTACGCTCTGCGATGATTCGGCGACGCGACTCTCAGGAGTCGGATCGGAACCGAGTGATTGTAGATCTGTTCCCGACTGGTTTGGCCTCGCGTTCTGCGAAGGACTCAGCGGGGTAGATCTGGTACGATCAGAGGCGATCGGACCGGATTGGGCCGTGATGGCCGAAGTCGGCGCCAGAGAGGAGACCTCCGTGGCGACCGTAGCACCTGCCGCCTGGGTATCCAAGACGGTGGTGGTGATGACGTCCCCGAACTGGATCTCGACTTCGTCGACGTCCGGGAGGTTGCAGCTGTCCAAGATCTTGACGCGATCCATCGGGCTCACCAGATTGATCTCGGCGATATCCCCTACCTGGCGCGCCACTGTCGGTGATATTATCTCCGGCAGTCTTCCACGGGGTAGCCCACGGAAGTGATTTGTAATGTAGGGAAGATCGCAAAGATCGGAAGCAAGATGGTTAGGATGGACAGACGCAAGGGTTTATACAGGTTCGGGCCGTCGACTCGACGTAATACCCTACGTCCTGTTTTGGGGTGTTGTATTGCTTGTTGAGATGTGGTGTCTAGTTATGAGATGCTTTTTGAGGGGGTCCCTGCCCGCCTTATATATCGGGGGGCAGGGTTACAAGTCGGTTTGTATCCGATCCTATCTCTAAGAATCCTTTCCTTCTTTACAATAATTCTTATTCCAACTAGGACTTCTCCTTCCAGATCCTTCCTCCGCGCGCCGACTTGTCCCGCACGTCTTCAGGTCCAGAACGGTGGGCTGGGCCGCCCCCTTTTGGTGGGCTGCCAGGCTTGCTCGTGAGGTACCCGGGTACTATATCCCCACAGCCATCTATCATCCGATTCACATCTAAATCGAATTAGGAATTTTTTGAAACGGACAAGTATCCAATTCGTTAATCCTCGTATGTTGTCCTTTGTTTCCCCAATAAGTACTCGGTTCACGAACCGACCCAAATGCTAGGGTAATATTGCTTCAAGTATTTTCCATTCAGAGCTCTTGTAAATACTTCTCCTTCAAGTGTCTCTAAGATGTATGCATTGCCTGAGGCACACCGATGAATACGATATGGTCCTTCCCAAGTCGGAGACCACTTCCCGAATTTGGAATCCTTCGATCCGATTGACAACACTAGTTTCCAAACGAGATCTCCTTCAACAAAACTTTTCACTTTTACTTTCTTATCGTACCATCGAGCTACTTGTGCCTTGTCCTTCTCTATATTGCTCAAAGCTCTCAAACGATGCCTAGCCAAATCCTCCAATTCTTCTTTCATCAGAATATCGTAGTTTTCAACCGTTAAATCATCCTGTAGGTCAATATGC